>CP139503.1:293647304-294024900 GCA_021014915.2 Artemisia tridentata subsp. tridentata
CCTGAAATAAACTTAGAACCACATAGAAGATAAGATATCGTTGTAGCATTCTGATAACTATAATGCACATCCAATATCATTGGTACTAAGTTGAGGTTTCTAGATATATAGCAATCATGATACACATAACTAAGAAATCAACAACTCCATTGACTACAGTATGTATTAAAAAGATAAATGATATTTGTTCCTATGTGTGGAAAATAATAGTAATATTTTTATATAGGTTGGAGGATGAGTATGAATAAAATGTACCAATCTTACCATTCATCTTTCTATTCTTCATCCGCCTCTTTCTCTTTATGATATGTGAAAAAACAAAAGACCTTGAAATAAAATTATAGCTAGAAACCACTTTAGCACTCCTTTTGTTATTTTTTGTGTGCTTTTTCTTGGGTTTCCCATTTAGATGGGGAGAAACAAGGCTGGGCACAAATATACGTGAACCAATAAATTTCCCAGTCTTGGAAAAACATTTACCATCTTCAGCAATAAAGTAGCGATTGCTGCGTGGATAGTAACACTTGAGCGTGTGTGCAATATCATACTTCATCTCACAACCATATGGCATTAGTTCCCAAGATTGTTTATCATTGCAGGTTTTCATTACCCATCTATGGTGTGGAAGATAGTTACGAGATATGCATAGACATTCTTCACCAACCCCTAGAATGTTAAAATGATCACATACATACTGTGAGTCATCTGGTTGGGGGATTTCTTTGAATTCCTCTCGAGATAAATCAAAAGAAAGTATAACTATCTTCTTAGTGTTACAATCCTTCATAAACCAATGAAGGGCTCCATTCCATAAGATACCAATACGACTAATAATTTTATACTTGGCAAATCTAATAACTTTCCAAGTATTTGATTTCAACGTGAGCACTTGAAAAAGTGTCCCAACCTTATCCCACCTGATCCCCATAACAACCTTGTAATCATCCCTGAGTGAATCATAACCAAAGCCCCAACATAAGAGAAACTTGTTTAAGCAGCTAAGGTTGGGTATTTGAGGAGGATTTTGCAGTTTTTTAACCTCATTAGTTAAAGGATTTGTTACTAAAACTTGAGCGCTAACGATAGACATAGAGATGCATATAAGGCCATTGGAAGAACCAACAATATACCAATCATGGCATAAATACTCATTATCATAAAGTATTTTTCCATCATCGAGTGTATTCCTATATAATGGCATAATGATTCTTCTATGTCCAAGTTCATGGTTGTTGTTATCTTTTTTGCAAGTATAATCTAGATGATTTTTAACAAAACGAGAGCTAGAGATAAAAGAAAGCCATGACTTACAAACGCTTTTGCATCGAATGAGATCTTTAACATCCAATCTCACAAGTATATCTTCAACCAAGTCTATCAAAAGCTCTGACATCTAAACCTAATAAGAGATGATTGAAAGGGGGCGGATACATAGCATCGAGTTACTTTTCACATATAATATATCATCTTTTAAGCCCAGAGACATTTTTTTTAACAAAGCCCAAAGACATTAAGCCCATCGCTTTAATCCGGAGTGAGCTTAAATATTGGATTTCGTTACTCTCCAACAGTATTACAGCTTATTATCTACTTCTTATCCGGCTATGTGAGTTGTAAAGGCAAAATTGCTCCAGGCACGGATATGGGATATTAATTTATTTTTAATTTTTAAAAGCTTCTTATACTAGTTAGGTACCATAAGACCATGAAGATAGCCAAGTTGTCTTGTTCTAAAAAAAGTTAGCAGAGATCACCAAAACATTCTTCTAATGTGTTACTTGCTTGGTCCACAATTCAAACAGGGCAATGTACTATATGTGTATTCATAACAGAAAACTAAAGCCAAAATGATTACGATCAAAGACAAACTATTATACACAACAAAAATATAAAACGATAAAGAGGATCACCAACTAAACAATAAGTTGTCCACATTTAACACGCTTACCTTCAAAACCAATTCGTCTTCTGTTTCCCAAGTACAACAACCGAAACAATAAGTTGTATTGCCCAACTTAAAATTTTCACCTTATAATATGCTTATTTTATATGTTGGAAATCAATGATAGTTATTGATGTATTCCTTTTAGATGTGAAGAAAATATGAGAATTAGTGTCTCTATTTATACAAAGTAGACTTCTCTCAAGTTTACTCCTCCTAATGATGTAAGATAGAAAGCAAACTATGTTTCGCTTTTAAGCATTGCTACCAAATGCCTAACTTTAAAACAAGATATCTATCATTCACATCAACTTTGTTGATTTAGTAGGATTAAGCATGATAGAGAGGAAATATCTTCGTGCTAAATTAATTGGTAACTATTTTTGATGAAATATTCAAGTGAATGCATTTTCGTTAGTATTTTAAATCTTGAAACATGCCTTTTAAATATACTAAACGAATACTCGCGCAAAGCAACGGTGTTTAGCGGCTAATAATTATACTTGTGAACTTGAGGTTCTGGTGTGACTCTTAATGTAACACTTACGAGTTCAATTTGTAATTATTGCGAGAAAATAGTTTACGAATGATAAACGAAAAATGATAAAATTTTAAGGATTAAACAATATATAAAATAAATTTAATGATGGATGTTGTTATCATTTATAATCAAGGGGTAAATTAGACAAATCACTTAACTCTTTTTTAAGAGTTTTTAAGTTTCAAGAATAGCAAATTTGCTTTATAAGCAGTAAAGATATGAATTCTAGATTATAGCATTTCATTTGTAGAACTTCTATAATTACATATGAAAAAAATTATATGTGTTAAAAGTAACATGTGACTAGATCATGTGTCGTGAAAATTACATGTGATTTTATATGTTTTATCCAATTTTCATGAATTAACTGTACTAATTTACAATTCAAAATATAATGTGTTATATATGGTTGGAAAGCTATGAGTGTCTAGTTTCCAAAATAATAAACAACGAAACTTTTAGAATTTCGTAGAAATTATGTTTCACTACATGTTCAAATATTCGAATATTCAAATTAGTGTGTAATCACATGCGATTTCTCATGAAACTTTCAACAACGAAAAAAAAAAGAAAAAAAATGTGAGAAAAGTTATAAAAAAAAGTTTCTTGAAAATATATCAAAGTGTCCGTTTATTACAAGATAATTAAATATCCGTCGCAATGATGTAATTTTCTCGCTTAACGATTAACGGTTTAAAAGATATTAATTTTTTTTTAATAAAAGTTCCAAACACGTTTATATTTTTAATATGAAGATGAGTAGCTAATGAAATGTTCATATAATTTAATTTCTCCAATAACACGTACTCATTATAAAGAAACTTATTGTCTAGTGAACAAATAAATGTGTCAAAAAAAATTACTGTGTCAAAAAAGGCGTCAACTCATATGTTTTGGTTGCACAGAAACATAGATGCAAAACCACAACATAATTCTATCAAATATATTACATGCTAAAATGAGATAAATGAACAAATATTATATACTTTTTTACTTAAAACTAACAAATTAGCAAAATTAAAGACGGTCAAATTCTTGCATGGTTATAACTTTTTAAGAATGACAAGATTAAAAATAATCCAAAAACATTTCTTAAATTAATTAATTACAAAATATGCGCGAATACCTTGTTTGCTTGTTTACAGTAAAACCTCTATAAATTGTTACTCGATAAATTAATAACATCGATTAAATTAATAATTTGTCAAGTCCCGACTTGAGACCAGTACAAATTTGGACCCTAATCGATAAAATAATAAGATGATAATTTTTTTTAAACCCGAATGTATATATATTGGTCCTAACGAAACTATAAATTAATAATTACTAAAAATTTCCGTATATATATAAAGGTAATACGTAATTGGAACTTGTAGAAATTCAATTAATTCAATTAAAGCTATACGTAATTGGAATTTGTCGCAACAAAACTAACTTTTTTACTTATTCAAAAATAATGAACTTGACAAATTCAATTAATTTGTGAATGTGAATTCATAAAATGTTAATTGGAATTTGTTTTTCTTATTTATTTTTCATCTCTAACTAGTATACATTGTAACTAGTATATTGGACTTGAAAATTTAAAAGTCATACGTAAAACTTTTTTAAATTAATAAATTATTAATTTATCGATATAATAATATCTCGCTAAATTAAGAAAATATTCCGGTCCCAACATCATTAATTTATAGAGGTTTTAGTGTATGTCTATTTAAGTATATCTTGATTGGTTACAATAAATAACTGAATCTCTATTTTGTAAACACGTTTGTGTATGATAAATATAGTTATGTAGATGTGTAAGTACACGCATTTGTTGGTCTGTGTATAATGGCACGTGAGTATATTATTGGCTATAAATTATCTAACGCAACGGAAATTGTCAACGAAGTTTGCCGAAAAGGGCGCATAGAACGGGGTTTAAAGCCATGTATCTAGGGTGTTCACGATGTGGTTTGGTTCGATTAGTTAAAAGATTTATACTATCTATCGCGGGGCGGGTAATTCATTTTACTACCCGAAATCAAACCACAAAAGACATGTAACCGGACATGCGGAACCCGAAATGAGCAGTTACCCGCAGTTTAGTTCATGATTAACTATTTTAGACGTTTAAATGAGTTTAACCGTATCAATAACATGATCTAAAAGGTAACATACAATTTCAGTTAGTGGCGAAGCCAGCAAATATGATCAAAGTGGGCAACGAACCACAACGGAGTTTGATATTATTTTTTAGTGTAATTTAACATAAATCGGCTCGGGTCAGGTCGGTTTTGTTAAATTTCATGTTGAAATATTATTTGTTAGCGTATTTCAAAACTGTACTTTAATGAAATTAAAACTAGCTAAAATCAGGGTCTATCGAGAAAACGGGTGGTATAGATCAATGTATCACGAATGTTAGAACAACGAGGATGTAAGCCCGCGCTTCGCTGCGGGTCCTTTGGGTAAAGAAGTAAAGTGATATAAATCTTTGCCATTAAAATTTAAAACGTAGACCTTCGTGTGTGATGTAAATAGGAAATTATAAGCTTAAATTGCATTACCACGCCTCGAACCATGTCTTAACGACGACTTGTTAGTTTTATGAACATAAATTAATAGTCGTGTGTTAGGATCGAACTCGAGATCACGGGATTGCACACTTTACATATGAGAATTAAAGTTTAATAATTAAATATAAAATGTTATATTAATTATTAATTACACAAAATATATAAACGATCGTTAAGTATTTAAGTTAAATGACTAACGACCGTTAGACGAATAAAAGGAAAGTATTGTGTAAGATTAATTGGCAAGTCAAGAAGCATCCGGAAGCCCTATTTGGGCTTATGGCCGATCGGTGGGGAATGGGGAAACCCATTCCTTATCCAACTTGAGCTCCAAGTAATTACACTATATAAATAAGGTTAAGGGTTCATTGTTTTGTAACTCTTGTGCACACACACATAACCCTAACTTGTTTTCTTTCTTTTCTTTTTCTTTTTCTTCTAATCGATCAAACAAACACCCTTGTTAAGGGTTGATCGATTTTTTATTAAAACAAAGTGTTTGGTTTTGTTTTGTGTTCTAAAACTAGCATTACTTTAATTTGTTATAGTACGTGTGTACAAGAACGTGATATAATCACATTATTGATTATATCTTGGATTGAATAACAAAAAGGTAAGGGGTTATTCTTTAATCCATTCATAAACCCTAATTAGGGTTCTTGATCCAATTGAAGAATAATTAAAGATTGATTCTTGTTCTTGCTAGAATCAAAATGTACGCATTCTTTATGTTTGGTTAATTAATTTATGCATTATATGATCCTATACGCTTCCGCACTTGCTTTGATGTTTTATGTGTTTTATTTATATGTATGACATGTTATATAATTCCAACAGTGGCATCATGAGCCTTGGATAATGTGTAATTAATTACCAAAACACATAAAAAACGAATCTTGGATTGTGTTTGAACATGTTTTGTCGATTATTAGGGATTAAAAATTCCAAACCCTAAATTTTTTTTATAAAGTCGATTACTTTTTTAATTTTTAGGGTTTTGGTTTTGATTTTAATTTGATTAGAAACCCTAACTTAACATGTTTATATGTTTTTGAATGCGATCTTGTGGCTAATTGCAATAATTGTTATGTGTGAATCCATGAGAACGTGCATGTTTTGCATGGATTAGTGTTTTATTTAATTGTTAAGATATACACATGTAATTTAATTGATAAATGTCGGATTGGGGAAGACTCCAATATATTAAGTAATCAATTATGTGTTATGTGGTATATATTGAATTTTGGTTTACGCAATCGATTCGTCGATGCATGTGGCTCTACTTCCTTTGAAGAGAAAACCCTAATTTAATATATACATGATAAACCTAGAATTGATTTTTAATAGGATTATCGAATTAAGTTTGCATGTGGCTACATGTTTTAATACATATTAATGGTTATGTTATGTATGTGTATTTAGTTGCATTATTTTTTATTTAATTACTTGTTTTTTTGTTTATTAATTGTAAAGACATGTTATAAACGAAAAAGGGTAATTTTTGATAGAAAAATAATATGGACTAAATAATGCAAATTTGTTGTTTAAGAGTCAAAATTCAAGGTTTTATATTGAAATGATGTTTTTGTACCAATAGTAAGAACGGCTCACCCAATTGTGACAAACTATAAGAGAGGTTTAAGGATGGTTTGACATTAAATTGACAAACCGAAAGAAGCGCGTTTTTAAATGCATTCGTGCATACGTTTGCTTCTCCGCCACTTTGTGCGTCAAATCGGAGCTACCAAGTATTACTATTCTATGTACAATATCATCTTAAGGGTGAATTGACCTCAATTCCACGTGTCACTTTTGTGATAATTATCCGAATAACTTGGGTCTTTTGACTCATGCAGCAGTAGGATATAGTGGATGATAATTGTAGGTAATTCTTTGATTGGTGAACCCAATACCTCAATCAAAACTTTGTTAATTTGATCTTAGTGAATTGGTAAAGAAAATTGTTTTGTTAAAACCAATGTTATGAAGTTGTATGCATGCTTCTTCATACATTATTTTGATTACACACATCAAAATTTGTACCCTTATAAAATTAAGTCAAATGCCATCTAATTAAAGAACACTTGAAGTTGTAATTTACGTCATGTGAGAGCTTGGCTAGATTGCAATGGAAAGGTAAATTTCATACTTTCATTACTAGCAGATCAACTGATGTAATGGAACTATGGGTTTGCAGTTTTTAAATTAGACGACTTAAATTGAGTAGGAAGTGAGAACTTGGACTCAAGGCATTAAGATGGGGATGAAACATTCTTACATTGCAAAATTGTTTTGTCAATGTAAATCCCATAATGATCTAGGAATTGAAAATTGTTTGTCAATTATTGTTCGACAATTACCTTGTTGAATACTTTCATTACTAGCAGATCAACTGATGTAATGAAACTATGTCAATTAGGATCCTAACTTTAAGAAAATACTATGGTTTATATGAATATTTACCAATGGGTATTTTATTTTCTTAAAGATTTTATTATCGAAAATACTAAAAATTGAATTTTGTTAGTTCTTTTAAATGTATTAATGCAACGTTAAACCGTAAACGTAGTTTGGGCTTTGGTAAATTGATCTAGTTATGTTTTAACAAATGTTTGATTAAGAAAAATTTACTTAAAAGACAAACATAGTCTCTTTTCCATGAAAGAAGAGTGAGACTTAATCCTAGTTCTTTTCATGAATGAAATTGGAATAATAGGAACATTAGAGTTGTCTAAATTCTAATATAACTCATAGCAATCTTTAATAGTTAAGAGAATTGCATATGTATGACATTTTATGAGTTATTAAAATTAGAAGCTAGACTAATTACCGCAAAATGGTAAAAGACAAACTAGTATATTTATCTAGTTGTTTTGTTTTGACCATTTATAGGTGCTGCATACCATTGTGGGGATGTTAGACCTTTTAAGGAAGAAATTGCATGCCCAATTTTTCAAGTTAATAGCATTTGATGGATAGTCCATCATCTATGTAGTAGAATACATCCTTTTAGAACCAAGTAATTGTTACGTATGGGTTTTCTCAAAGATGTTGGAAAGTAAATAAGCACACTATTTTCTTTCACTGATTAATGAAACACTTACAATGTTGTCAAATTTAGTGGGAGTATTGTGTTCTCATTACTGAATAAGGAATTATTGTAATGATCTTTAATTCAGTGGGAGCTACAAGCTTTGTCATCTTGATAGTAATCATAATTATCTATAGAATGTCTTAAGATAATTACTTTCCAATAGTAGACACTTGTGTTTTAAGGACAGTCATGTACGTTTCCTTACTAGACATTGTAGTGCTACATCTACTTATTTTGCTAATATCTATGACACAACCATATTAACAAACGCATGTCGTGTTGTGTATCTGCTACATGATGTTGTTCCATGCACAAGTGGGAGAAATCTTTAATTGTGTGCAAGAAACAACACATAGAGATATGAGCTAAAGGATTCTCTTGACTACAAGGTAAGAGAATAACGTTCTAATATGGATTATACACATCTAATTCAAGAAATACTTGGTGTTGCAATTTATGTTATGTGAGAGCTTAGCTAGATTGCAACAACAAGGTAAATTTCATACTTTTATTACTAGCAGATCAACTGATGTAATGGAACTATGAAATTTGCAGTTTCTAAATTAGACACCTATTAGAACATGTGTCAATATGATATCAAGACTACTTCAATTTGAATATTTGTGAATTCTTGAAATGACATAAATGAATGAAGTAATCTAATGCTACTTCAATCTGAATATTTATGTGTTCTTGGAATGACATAAATAAGTGAAGATTATTGTGAAGTAATAAATTAACTTGAAATTACAAATGAAACCAATAGATGGTGTTCATAATAACTTTAGTTAAACATGTTTATGTTTTATTGTAAAAGTCACAAACATGAAGTCTTTTAACTGTTACAAGACTTATTATAAAGTAAGACGTTAACTTGTTATGTTTTTTTAATTAAGACATATGCAAGAAGTCATTGAGTTGATCAATGATTTATAACGTATAGTGGGATTATAACAGTTTATGTCTTCTTGTTGAGACATGGACATGAAGTGACTTAGTCAAAAGTACTTGTGTTATAAAGCATGCAATTGGCTTGGAAATTCTATTATATCATTAAGATGACTTAGTTGGTAAATAGATAAGCCAAAATAAATATGTTTATCTTACATATTGTTAGATTGTCTTACAATATTTATCCTAATGAAATACCACGTGTTTATGGTATGTTCAGTTAGAAAAATCAAACTCTTGTTATATTGTTTGATTCAAGATAACTATATTTACTTTTCTTCCAATAGTTATCAAGGTTAGAATATTGAGTATGACTTGGACATACTTAATAAGACTCCAAACTTAGAAGATTAATAAGACACCATTTTGTTATGAAATGTGATGAATCAGATTAAGTCTTAAAATGAAGTTCTGAATTTGTTAAACTGCTTATAAGTAGGTTATTGACAAACTTTGAGTCAAGAACTGTCATTGTGTTTTGTAATGTCCCAAAAGAGAACATTGTATTGTTGCTCTATTTGCTAAGTATTTATAGATAGTCTTTAAATTACTAAAAGCAAGTGAGAGTTTTGATCTTGAAAAGATAAAATTACAAGATACATAATCTTCTGAAATACACTAGTAAATATCATTATGAGACTAGACATGTAAATGTTAAATCTCAAGATGATGGAATTCTCATTCATAGATCTGCAAGGATGTCACAGATATTTGATTAATATAATGAGGGTTATGAGTTACAGGATTATGGTAAACCTGATAATCATTATGATACATTACCAAATATTGAATTGGGTAAAGTACTCATGCTATGAATGTTAAAGATGATGTCCAAAAGATAATCAATTTTTGGAAACTTGGTTTATCTTAATAGTTAGACTAGAAAATAAAGATGAGTTTCTTCAAAGATAATGGTAAACCTTGAGGTTTAGAATCTTTGTGTAGAAATCATATGGACAGTATTGTACACATATTTAATGCATGTCTTATGACAAGATTATTAATTACACTTAAGCAATTAACTGTGATTGAATATTCTTTTCTAGACACATTAAATATACAAAGATGATAATTGTCATACCCATTTTCATTAATATGAAAAATGACAATGGAATATCAAAACTCTTTCTTGAGTGATTACTTGAGCGAGGACGGTAAGTAATCAAAAGGAGTTTTTGAATTAAAATAAATCTTTAGAAGTGTACAAAGTGCAATAATTCATGAATGGATAAATGCATGCATCTAGGAGATTATTATTATGTTTAATTATTAAATCCAAGTTTTGATTTATAATTGAAATAAGATAATTTCTAAGTATTCCTGAAAGCTAGTGGTAGTATTATGTTTATTTTCTTAAATCAATATATGTTGTATAACATATAGGAAAGTAAAATTTCATTCAAATTAAATGTTGAGTTTAATTTAGCTTTGAATGAAACTTCACTTGAAAGATTTAGAAAATAAGACATACAACCTTGAAATAAATGTTTATTATTAATAAACATATGCGGTAAATGAATCTAATAGAACATGATATATCATTTAGAAAGTCTGAATGGATATGTAAAACATGAATGAAATCTAAGCCTGACTTAAGGATTTTTCATGTACATCATGTTATTGTTGTATCATGCTTGAATGCAAGATGATTTGACAACATTGATATCTAATTGAAAGTTATTAGATATCTTGTGTAATGAATATTCTAAAGGAATATGTTTGGTTATAGAATTACATCCTCAGCCTGGAACAGCTTCCAATTCTATAGATGAACAATATGTCAATTGTTGTGCAGATTGTCATTGCCAACAAACTTGAAAGTTTGGAAGGCATCAAACATTACACAATAGATATTAAGGTTTACGGGAATTTTAAATAGCATATTGTTGTTTGCAAACAATGATGCTAATGAAATTAAGATGACACTCAATACTAGTCATGATGGGATTTCAATCTTGATAATGGTCATGTGTACTAGTTATGCTTTACTGAGAGCATAGTTGCATTATACATTAAAGAAGAAGAATACTTTAAACTTTAAAATGTTTGAAAGTTTGATTATCATAAATTGGTGGTTAAGGATGACACACAATTTATGAAATATTATGTGGCAATATCAAATTATTTGAATGCACATATAAAAGAACTTCAGTAGTTGAATTCTTGAAATAAGTATTCTTAAAATTGTGATAGATCAAGTTGGTTGATTTATGCTTTGTCAACAAGTATGAATGTCATTACTTGAGGCATAATTCATCAACTAGAGTTATCATGCATTGATTTATTTAATATTTGAATAAAGGATGTTAAGCATTTATTATTAGTAATGAATTTAAGTACTTGGTACGTTTATTTTCATTAAAAATAAATTGTGTCCTGTATTTGCATGTTTAATCCGTGAATAATTTAGTTATTCTAAATTGTCTATTGTCGGTTAATGATATGGGAATATCATTAAATTAAGGCAAATGTGAGTTTTGTAGAATATACTTGAAAGTATATTGATGCGTTGTCATACAAAAATTCACATGATATTCAATGATATCGAATATAGGACTTATCACAACTACATGATGTTACTTTATGGATTTTGTTATTAAGTAAATCATGAGAAGTTATCCTCAGACTTGAGATACGAGATAACTGTCATGAATGTAGTGCATTTCTGTGGAACAACTTAACGCTATACGTAACTGGTAGTCATAAGGGTTGTTTTCGGAAGTGTTACAAAGTTTGTGAGTTTTGCTCGTAGTCAAGATAGAATTTGTTCCTCAAAATTGTTTTGGAGTTTAATACTGCTGGGCCCCTCATAGGGTTGATAAGATGTTTGTGTGGCCACGTCCAAGATCTCCCCTGAATATGTTCAGAAAGATTTGGTAATCTTGCTCAATCACAAACAATGAGAAACAGAATGGTTAATTAAGGAATGACTTTTAATCCATATCCTAATTAACGTGGTATTAGAAATAAAAGGATAATAATAATGAGAAATCATTAAAAGGTTTTCTAGGAGCCTTACTCGAGTTGTACTAGAGGCATCGAAGTGTTGCTAGACGCTAACCGATGTGATCACACTATTAAGATATGTCCAAGTGGGAGCTGTTAGTTTTATGAACATAAATTAATAGTCGTGTGTTAGGATCGAACTCGAGATCACGGGATTGCACACTTTACGTATGAGAATTAAAGTTTAATAATTAAATATAAAATGTTATATTAATTATTAATTACACAAAATATATAAACGATCGTTAAGTATTTAAGTTAAATGACTAACGACCGTTAGACGAATAAAAGGAAAGTATTGTGTAAGATTAATTGGCAAGTCAAGAAGCATCCGGAAGCCCTATTTGGGCTTATGGGTGATCGGTAGGGAATGGGGAAACCCATTCCTTATCCAACTTGAGCTCCAAGTAATTACACTATATAAACAAGGTTAAGGGTTCATTGTTTTTTAACTCTTGTGCACACACACATAACCCTAACTTGTTTTCTTTCTTTTTCTTTTTCTTCTAATCGATCAAACAAACACCCTTGTTAAGGGTTGATCGATTTTTTATTAAAACAAAGTGTTTGGTTTTGTTTTGTGTTCTAAAACTAGCATTACTTTAATTTGTTATAGTACGTGTGTACAAGAACGTGATATAATCACATTATTGATTATATCTTTGATTGAATAACAAAAAGGTAAGGGGTTATTCTTTAATCCATTCATAAACCCTAATTAGGGTTCTTGATCCAATTGAAGAATAATTAAAGATTGATTCTTGTTCTTGCTAGAATCAAAAGGTACGCATTCTTTATGTTTGGTTAATTAATTTATGCATTATATGATCCTGTACGCTTCCGCACTTGCTTTGATGTTTTATGTGTTTTATTTATATGTATGACATGTTATATAATTCCAACACCACTAACATTGCAAAATTCGGGAAGATTTCGAGGTGTAAGGGATGGTTCATTAAAACTGCTTGTGTTCTTATTTATAATCAGATACGCAGTTTGACAAATGCAACTACCAACCCGATATTTCAAACAACTTATTTCACCCAGAAATATTCAGATAAGCAAATCATATAAAAAATCCATAACACCGTCAAAATTGTGCATCTACTGTATTAAATTCCAAATTTATCGTTGACTGTGATCGTTCAAGCTTATTAATACCTTTCAATAATAATCTACTCTACATTTGACTAAAGAGTGTACAAATAAGAGATTTTAATACCACTATTCAACCCACCAACATATCAGAACATCCTATGGCTTACCAGTTATACCCCGTCAATGGCAGACTGCAAGCCCGCAATCGGCAGCTACCAATCCGCAGCCGCAGCCTCATCCACTTCACTAACAACCAGCGGCATATCCGATGGCCAAAATTCAGGTAACACCTGCAAAATGGCACTACATAGAAAGAAAAAAAATCAAGAAAAAATAGAAGCTGTCTGAATGGACCTTTATGAATAACAATTACCATGTTAGGAGGCCTTTTCCAGGTTTGGTGTAGGAGCGTGCTCAGGCTTGAGTCCAGTTGTGCACATCTGGTCCAAACGGATCAAATACTATTACCACTTCCTCGAGCTCCTGCTTGGCATCATCACAACCTTTGACATCCTTAAATGTTATTACGTTCTGCACACAACCATTTCATAAGGTTACAAATTAGTTACCTAACTAATCTGGAATTGTACAACTCAAATACATCATGTGTAACAAAGAAGGAGCTCCAAGACATATTAATATCGACACTTTGGATGCTAAACACAGTGACAAACAAAAGAGAAATACAACTATGCATGTAACAGGTTGTAAAGCTCTCTGTAGCTCTTTTGAATATACAAGATTGCTGTAAACATATTTAACTTGATTCATGACTTGTAACATATAACTTGATTCATGTGATTAATGTTGAATCCCATGTGATTTCTTATAAATCCCATGGGATTCATACATAATCTAATGGGATTCTTATTGTTTTTTTTTGTATAACTAATGTTTTTTTAATGTTGTTTTTTTTGTTTTTTTTTTTTTTTTTGTTTTTGTTTTTTTTTTTTTTTTTTTTTATATATATAACAGGTTGTAAAGCTCGTATAAGGTTAGAGTTGGATGTCGTTTCTGGAAAATACAAGCTAGTTCAGTTTATTTCAAAACACAACCATTTGCTTATACCAAAAGAGTACAAACATTTTACAAAAAAGCAAAGAAAAATGACACAAGCAGAAAAAATGTTTGTTGTCAAAGCGGCAAAGAACAAGATTGGTCCAACACGGGCTCACAACTTGTTAACAAGTATGAAAGGTGGGTATGAATATGTTCATGGGACAACTGATGATTTTAAGAATGAAATGCGGGATGTTAATATGTTCATTGGGGAAAGTGATGCACAAATGCTTATAGATAAAATGGAAAACAGAAAGATATATGTGCCAAACTTTACATTTCAGTATAAGGTAGAAGAGAGTGAGTTAGTGGCAATGTTTTGGGCCGATGAAGTTGCGAAATGCAATTATACGGAGTTTGGAGACATAGTATCTTTTGATGCGACATTCAGGTGTAACAAGTAAGTGTTTTTTTTTTTTTAATTACAAGGGATTCTGTATGAATCCCATGGGATTCTTTATGAAATCCCATGGGATTCACAAATGAACACCCATGGGATTCACAATGAATCCCTTGAGATTATGTTTGTAATCACATGGGATTCTGTCACTAAAACTTATATTATTTTTAGGTACAACATGGTGTTTGTACCATTCACCGGTGTCGATAATCACAAAAAATGTGTCACACTTGGTTCGGGAATGCTATTACATGAAGACACTGAATCATACACGTGGCTACTAAAAGCATTCATGACTGCTTTCAATAAAGAACCAACCATGGTGGTAACAGATCAAGATGGAGCAATGAAGAGAGCCATTGAAGCCATTTTCACTAAATCGAAACACAGACTTTGCATGTGGCATATTCACCAAAAGATTCCAGCAAAGGTAATTTATCGAGCTTACAAAAATTGTGTTTTTTATCACATGTGATATATAAATGAATCACATAGGATTCTGTATGAATCTCTTGGGATTCACCTATGAATCCCTTGGGATTCATCTATGAATCCCATGTGATTTACATGTGTATATCATGTTATTTATGCTGATAATAAGATTCTAAAACTATCTTTATCAAAAACAGATTTGTAAAGAAATATACAAAGAAACTGATTTCAAGAAGCGTTTAAACAAGATCGTTTGGAATATGTTCATGGAACCGTTGGAATTTGAAGAGAAATGGGCTAAGTTGATTGAGGATTTTGGTTTGCAAAAACACAAATGGATGACCAAGATGTTTAACCTACGAGAAATGTGGCTTCTAGCTTATTTTATCGACTCGCTATTGTTTGGATTGATGAGAACCACATCAAGGTCCGAGAGTGAAAAATCGTTCTTCAAAAGTTTCACAAGCCCAGGAGCAACGCTAGTTAGTTTCATGATGTCCTATGAATCAGAAATGGAAAGACAACGTTATAGGAAAGAACATTTGGACTTTAAAACACTAGACGCGGCTCCAAAATTTGAAACACAATTACAGATTGAACGTCATGCATCAAGAGTGTATACTAGAACGATATTTCTTCTTGTTCAAAAGGAAATATTTGAAGCATGCTGGACTTGTACGATTCAAGATTTAAAGATAGAAGAAGGTTGTGAGATTGTCATGATAAGAGACAAAAATCCGGCAGCTTATAGAATCCTTAATAAGGAAGTTGCAAAAGAACAAGTAGAGGAAGGTGAAACAGTAGTAACAGAAAGATTTGTAGACTATAAGGTATGTTACTTGTTGGTTAGTCGCATGTTATTCATTATGAATCATCTATGGATCAACATGAATCCCATGGGATTCATTTTGAAACCCATGGGATTCATCTATGAATCCCATGGGATTCATTATGTATTCCATGGGATTAACTAATGAATCCCATGGGATTGACTAATGAATCCCATGGGATTGACTAATGAATCCCATTAGATTCATGCTGAATCCCATGGGATTCATTATGAATCCATGGTTTTTAGGATGAATTTTAAATCTTTAATTCTTTTGTTTTCTGTTTAAAAAAGGTACTGCGTACTATAGAAGATGGGTTGGTGGTATGTACTTGTAGACATTTTGCCCGATATGGTTTTCTATGCCGACACATATTCTGTGTCTTCAAGAACCGTGATATTAACGTCATTCCAAAACAATATATTTTGAGGCGTTGGACAAGGGATGTAATACCGCCTGAATTGAGAAGGAAAAGAAACAGATATGGGGAAAAAAATGTAGAAGTTGAAAGACTTACAAACGAAGCAACGTGTGTGGTGGACGATTGTTTATTTAGGTTAAGCAATAATGTAGAGAAGATGGGTGCTTTTGTAGAAAAGTTGAAGACGTTGAAAACAGAAGTGGAGGCTGAGGTGCCAAATCCTCCTTCGAGAAAAACAGGAGATGTGATTGGTGAACATTTTGCTATTTCTAAACCTGAGAACCAAACAGTTAACAATCCAACAAAGGCAATCAACAAAGGGAATACTACAGAAACAGAACGCAATAAAAGGCAAAAGAGTGAGAGAGAAAAAGCACTTGGAGTTAAAAAGAAACAAAAGAAGCCTTGTGGTTATTGTGGAGAGAAGACCGACTTGCATACAAAAACAACTTGTCCAAAGAACCCAAATGCAAGGCGAAAGACGAAACCAAATGATTCTTGAACAAACTTCTTATATTCTTGTTTTTTGTTAGTTCTTTTTATTCTTTACTTAAATATTTAGATAATTTGCAAAGAAAATTCTTGTGTACTTTGAATATATGCTCTTTACTTTGAATATATCATATTTCTTACTTATATTATGTTTCAATAACATGTGAATTACAAGTGTTTCATCAAAGAATCCCATTGGATTCTTTATGAATCCCATGGGATTCATGCATAAATCCCATGGGATTCATGCATAAATCCCATGGGATTCTGTATAAAATCATAAATATACATGAGAAGTAAATATCATAAAAGACATATTTGTACCATAAAAGATTAGTTACTTAACCACTAAATCATAAAAGATTAATTACTTCAACAGTTAATTCTACCATGGACATAAAATGATCTACCATGGATACTGTTCTACCATACACAAAAGTTACTTCACCGCTAAAGCATAACGACTAACTAAACATTCAAAATGTTAATGTTCCCAAAAGATTAGTTATAAACTGTTCTACCATTCACAAAAGACTATCTTCTCAAAAGATTAACTCTTATCACGTGCTTCCCTATTAACAACAGCTTCAGAAATAATAGACATCTTTTCAACAGAAGGAAGTTTATCAAACTCCTTTGCTAATTCAAACATCTTACCCGCATGCTCATTAAGCTCGTGTAACAATATCTTCGTGGCATACTTGAATCTCAATCGCCTTAACATGTCACACTGCTCTTTAGACTCAGCAACCAACCCACAATCATATTTCGCTGATGCTTCACCGTTGTAAGATTCCATATGTAACATAGTGAAAATGCCGCAATCTCGGAAATTTTTCTTGGTACTCCACTTGAGATTTGGGATTCTTGGCTTGACTTTACGAATGCTAGCATGTTTTGTGTGACCATACTGCTTGAGATGACGGGCAAACAACTTTTTCTACAAGAATATTACAAAAAAAAAAAAAAAAAAAAAAAAAAAAAAAAAGCATAAATTACTATAATTCTGGGAAATTGTCAATTGGGATTCATAATGAATCCCATGGGTTTCAAAATGAATCACATGGGATTCAGTATGAATCTCAAGGGATTCATACTAGAATCCCATGGGATTCTGTATCAATCTCAAGGGATTCAACTAGAATCCCATGGGATTCAGTATGAATTAATTTACAACAGAAAAGTAAAAAACTTACAAGAAGTTCACATGTATCTTCATACTTTTCAGCGTACTTTGCTCCAGAACCACTGTTATCTAGTATCGTCATTGTTGTTATTTTTTTAGTAAGGCTGAATACAACGACATAAAAATGGTCTGCTTTGTGAATAGGAAAAAAAGCCTGTATAAACAAAACAAAAAACATAATAAAAATGACGAAAAGTTATAACACAAATAAAAATTTAAAACAAAAAAAATTAATTTTACCAAGTCAATGCCATTGAGAGCTAAGCCACCAACATTATTTATAAACTGAGCCAAAACTTCTTTTTCAAATTCTTCAAATTTATCATCCTCAGACGCCAAGGTTCCATCAAACATAGTTTTTGTTTGTATATGCAATTTACAATATGATGTTACGATATGAATTGCTTTGGGGGTGTTTGGTAAGTCAGATAAGCAGTTTATTTAAAACAGTTTATTAAGCAAATAAAAAAATAATTACTTACAATACATCCGGTAGGGAAAAAGTGTCGTGATGGATTGTTAGCTCTTTTTATTCTTTACTTAAATATTTAGATAATTTGCAAAGAAAATTCTTGTGTACTTTGAATATATGCTCTTTACTTTGAATATATCATATTTCTTACTTATATTATGTTTCAATAACATGTGAATTACAAGTGTTTCATCAAAGAATCCCATTGGATTCTGTATGAATCCCATGGGATTCATGCATAAATCCCATGGGATTCTCTATAAAATCATAAATATACATGAGAAGTAAATATCATAAAAGATAGATTTGTACCATAAAAGATTAGTTACTTAACCACTAAATCATAAAAGATTAATTACTTCAACAGTTAATTCTACCATGGACATAAAATGATCTACCATGGATACTGTTCTACCATACACAAAAGTTACTTCACCGCTAAAGCATAACGACTAACTAAACATTCAAAATGTTAATGTTCCCAAAAGATTAGTTATAAACTGTTCTACCATTCACAAAAGACTATCTTCTCAAAAGATTAACTCTTATCACGTGCTTCCCTATTAACAACAGCTTCAGAAATAATAGACATCTTTTCAACAGAAGGAAGTTTATCAAACTCCTTTGCTAATTCAAACATCTTACCCGCATGCTCATTAAGCTCGTGTAACAATATCTTCGTGGCATACTTGAATCTCAATCGCCTCAACATGTCACACTGCTCTTTAGACTCAGCAACCAACCCACAATCATATTTCGCTGCTGCTTCACCGTTGTAAGATTCCATATGTAACATAGTGAAAATGCCGCAATCTCGGAAATTTTTCTTGGTACACCACTTGAGATTTGGGATTCTTGGCTTGACTTTACGAATGCTAGCATGTTTTGTGTGACCATACTGCTTGAGATGACGGGCAAACAACTTTTTCTACAAGAATATTACAAAAAAAAAAAAAAAAAAAAAAAAAAAAAAAAAAAAAAGAGCATAAATTACTATAATTCTGGGAAATTGTCAATTGGGATTCATATGGGATTCATAATGAATCCCATGGGTTTCAAAATGAATCACATGGGATTCAGTATGAATCTCAAGGGATTCATACTAGAATCCCATGGGATTCTGTATCAATCTCAAGGGATTCAACTAGAATCCCATGGGATTCAACTAGAATCCCATGGGATTCAACTAGAATCCCATGGGATTCAGTATAAATTAATTTACAACAGAAAAGTAAAAAACTTACAAGAAGTTCACATGTATCTTCATACTTTTCAGCGTACTTTGCTCCAGAACCACTGTTATCTAGTATCGTCATTGTTGTTATTTTTTTAGTAAGGCTGAATACAACGACATAAAAATGGTCTGCTTTGCGAATAGGAAAAAAAGCCTGTTTAAACAAAACAAAAAACATAATAAAAATGACGAAAAGTTAAAACACAAATAAAAGTTTAAAACAAAAAAAAATTAATTTTACCAAGTCAATGCCATTGAGAGCTAAGCCACCAACATTATTTATAAACTGAGCTAAAACTTCTTTTTCAAATTCTTCAAATTTATCATCCTCAGACGCCAAGGTTCCATCAAACATAGTTTTTGTCTGTATATGCAATTTACAATATGATGTTACGATATGAATTGCTTTGGGGGTGTTTGGTAAGTCAGATAAGCAGTTTATTTAAAACAGTTTATTAAGCAAATAAAAAAATAATTACTTACAATACATCCGGTTGGGAAAAAGTGTCGTGATGGAGAACCAACTTCTCTACCACTCTCTTCATGATTAAGAATTGTTGCCCAACAGTCGACTACATTAGCATCAACCCACAAACCGGGTGCTAATGTTTCCATATTCACACGCACTGAATATATATAAAACTTCCCAGAATGATATTCGAAAACTCTTTCACTATAAAGAGAAAAAAAATCAAATCATTTTTCCATATTATTAAATGTGAATCCCATATTATTCACTGTGAATCACATGGGATTAAGAAAAAAAAATTTCCATATTATTAAATGTGAATCCCATGGGATTCACTGTGAACACAGTGAATCCCATGGGAATCCTTCATATTGAATCAGATGATAAGATACTATGAAACTTATATAAAAACTACACATTTAAACTTACATCTTTTAGCCTTGCATAGGAAACAAACTATTCCCAAGAATAAACTCCAGCCTAGTAGTTTTGGGTACAACCTTTGTCTTCTTGTTATTATACGGAGATAATAGGTAGGAAGATGGTTTCACCAAACGCTTTTCAGGATTGGGATTTGCATTCAAAGCACGAGTAGCCATTTTTTCGGGAGTAATGGTACCTGGATTCACAACATTCTCTGCCTCCAAACCTTGTTTGAGCGTGTCTTGCTGGATAAAATAAAAAGATTAGATTAACAATAGATAATTATTAGCAAAAAAGAAGGAAAGTATTATTATGCAAGAATATTACATAATAGTTCTCAGCAGCTATACACTCCATAATCTCTTCAACCAAATCTACATTAAGATCCAACCATTGAGTTAAACCCTCGGGTGTGCTGGTGATCTCATACTCTTCACCTGTTTCTTCATCACATGGATCAACTTGCTTCTTGGGAACTACATCATATTCTTTTTCTTTAGAAGGATCAACCACAGTTGAATCATCTCGCTTCTCGGTGTTATCATCAACTTGCTTCTCGGTAACTGCATCAGTTACATCATCCCCATTACCTACATCATCATCATCCCCATTACCAGCATCATCGTCATCATCCCCATTTCCTCTATCATCGTCATCATCCCCATTACCAGCATCATCGTCATCATCCCCATTTCCTCTATCATCGTCATCATCCCCGTTACCATCATTTCCATCACCTACTAACCTAAGCTCCCCATTACCATCATTTAACGAAATTGGTTTCTTGAAAATCTGAACATACTTTTCATGAAGTTCTAGGAGCTTTAAATCAGTAGGGTATTCTAAAATAGCTTTCCTCAAATCTTCTTCAAGAGAAAGTCTTTCATTAGATATCGCATCCAACTTTTCTTCAACTTTGTTAAACAAATCCTGGAATAAAGAACATTGGAATAGTCATAATAAGATAAGCACAATGGATTTTGCAGAGACTCTAAGAAGAATCCCATGGGATTCTGTATGAATCCACACTTGTAATAACCTAAAATCACATGGGATTCTGTAAGAATCCTATGGGATTCTGTCTGAATCCCATAGGATTCTAAACATGATCAAGTGGGATTTGAAAGAAAAAAAATGACAAACAAAAAACAAGAATTAAACGAACCTCTTTGAAAGAAGTTTCAGAAGAACCACCAGAAATAAAACCTTCAGTCTCTTGCACCTCGGATTCTGTCCATTCTTTATGAAGTTTTAACTTACCCATAACTTCTTCCTGAAGTTCCAAGTCCTGTCTTTTTCCCATTAAGAATGACGACCAGTTTTTGATAGCAGGACGTGACTGAACAACAGAAAGCCTCTCATAATTTGTTGAATCTAAATACAAAAGCTAAAAACAAAAAACAAAAAACAAAAAAGTGTAAGAAAGTTACAATAAATATGTCAGACAAACATGAAAACAATTTAAAACTTCGTATAATTTAAAACTTACAACGAGGAAGGTATATGGACCAGTTTATTTGTTAAGTAGAGTTGTCGGGATTTTATGGTATTTAAGGTAGTGAAAAATGTAGTCACACCAATCAATACCACTAATTTTTGTATCTTCACGAACCCGCCTAACAACATCTAAATTAATTTCCCCCTTCAAACCAGCAACCATACCCATCGTGTTTGTAAAAAGTGTAAGAAAGTTAACTTTAAAAAGGAAGTCAACTTCCTTAGACTCAATCAATCTCAAAGCAATATCATTCACTCGGATATCCTTAACTGCTTTAGGGTAAAACTGGCAAACCCAATTCTTCTCAAATTCATCTTCAACTGGTCTGGTTTCTAAAGAAAAAAAAGATTTGCCACCAATAGGAATACCTAAAATCTCATGAACTTTGGAATGAGTGGCCTCGATTGACTCGCCATTATCTAAGTTCAACCGGTAAGTATCTGCATTAAAATTTGAAACCACATACCTAACTAACCTTGACGGAATGTAGTCTATATTAAGCTTGTAAAATGAGCTAAAACCTATCTCTGCCAAAAACTTCTCCATATTAACCTTTTTTGTGTCACGGATGGCAGTATAAAGAGCAGTAGGTGTTGTCCTAGCATGAAGAATTGGAAAATCAGAAAGATACTTTTCATGTTGTATTTCTTTAGGCGTCAACTCCTTTTCTTTCTTCTTGCCTTTCTTCTTTGACTTCAATTCATTCTCCTCATCAGCTTCTTCTTTAACAAACGAATTCTTCAACAGATTCTTCATAAGCTGCTTCATAAGATCCTCAGGTATAACTTGCTCACGAGATGGAGAATCGTCCTTCTTTAACTTCAACGCACCCTTACCCTTCAATTCCTTCTTCTCCTTATGTATAACTTCCTCAGGAGATGCAGAATCGGAATAATCAGAACCTGAAGAATCGTCCCTCTTTCGCTTCAAAACAACCTTACTCTTTAAAATCTTTTTCTTATGATGAACTTTAGTATCTTGAAAATCATCGGCATCTACATAAAAAAAAACATAATATAAACAACTTGATCACAAAGGGATTCAATTTGAATCCTATGGGATTCACTGTGAAGCCCATGGGAATTCAATGTGAATCCCATGGGATTCATAATGGCATTCTGTATTCATCACAAAAACAAAAAGACAGATCTATACCTTTTTTCAACTTGAGCTTCGGTTTCTTTTTAATCTGATCTACTTTTGATAAAGCCAATTTCCGCTTCGGTTTAACTTCTTTTGAAACAGACTTCGGCGCCGGCTTGTTCTTTGGCTTATCCTTGGTAAGAACAACCTTAGACGGCTTGTCCTTTTCTGAAACTGCTTGAACAGACTCCAACGCCTTTGTCCTAACTACAGCTGGTCCCTTAACATTCAACTTCATATTTTTATCAACAACATCAGTCACAACAACCCTTGCCTTCTTAGGCTTCGAAACACCAGCCTTCTCAACATAACCCGTAGCCTTCTCAACAGAACCCGTAGCCTTATCAACAGAACCCAAAGCCTTCTCAACAGAACCCGTACCCTTCTCAATAACACCAACATCCTTCTCAACAGAACCCGTAGCCTCCTTATACTTCTGACTATTGCGTTTCTCATAAACAAGACCCTGCGACTTAACTTTAACAACAACAGCATCCTTCTCATTTTTCTTATCATCTGGCTTATCCTTATCACTCGCCAAATCAGTAACAACATCAGCAATAAGTTTACCAACATCAACATCCGCTGTTTTCGTCGCCTTATCTGCTGGTTTCGTCGCCTTACCAACATCAACATCCGATGTTTTCTTCGCCAACTTATCAAAAGGATTAAACCGAGGCAACGGAACATCCGCTGGTTTCGTCGCCTTACCAACATCAACATCTGATATTTTCTTCGCCAAATTATCATAAGGATTAAACCGAGACAACGGCGTTGGGTTCAAAATTTTACCTATATCAAATTTAAGATGAAAAGAGTAATATTAGTTTTGAGACAAGTTTTAGTTATAAGCAACTAACAACAACACAATCTCATCAATCACAAAGTCCTAATACTAACAAACAAAACAGAAAATTACACAACTATGAATCTGTATATAAAGCCCATTTGCACATGATGTAACCAAGGGATTTGCACTTTTCTCGTAACATTCACTGAAAAACACCATTTGCTTATCTTATTATCCGTATTCCATCACAAAAATAAGCCAAAAATATAAAGCTTATTTCATTTTAAATCACAAAAAATAAGCTAATCCAAACAGTCATTCCATCACAAAAAATAACCTAATCCTAAAACCTAATCTACCGGCTGAAATAACCTAATCCAAACAGACAACGATCACAAAAAAAGCTAATACAGTCACAAAATAAGATAATACATTCACAAAATAATCTAATCGATCACAAAATGACTAATATAACAAAATGAGACAAAAGTATACCAGAATCGACATATGTAATGATTTTTTTTTATTTTTTTAATAGTATGTGTTCTCAAGGCTGCATCTAGTCGTTCGCCTAGGAAGAAGTTTGCTAACGTTGATACTCTTTATGCCACTTCCGATAAAACATATTCCATCACAAAAGTAAACTAATACAAACAGTTATTCAATCACAAAAATAAGCAAATCCAAAACAGTCGTTCAATCACAAAAATAAGCTAATCCTAAAAGCTAATCTACTGATTCCTAAAAGCTAAACCAAACACTCATTCTATGTGAATCCCATGGGATTCAGTGTGAATCCCATGGGATTATTCTTAAACTCACTGACAATCCCATTTGCTTATCTTCTTATGCCTATTACATCAAAAAAATAAGCCAAAATATAATCTACTCGCTGATATAACCTAATCCAAACACTCATTCAATAACAAAATAAGCTCATACAACCACAAAATAAGCTAATACATTCACAAAATAATCTAATCGATCACAAAACTTCAAAATAATGACTGATTTAAAAAAATGAGACAAAAATATACCAGAATCGACATTTAGAATCTTATATTGATCCGATTCCGCCAACGAACAGTCTTTAGATTGAGCAATTTCAAGTCGTAGGTCCATTTTAATGGAATGAATAATGATTTAGCGGTGGTTTGACGGTGGTTTGACAGTGGATTGACGGTGGATTGGGTTGTTAGGGATACGAATTGGGGGAAGGAGAGAAAAATAACCGTATGTGTGTGTGTAAAACGGGGGGTGTGTGTGTGAAGTGGGAAATATTAGATTGGGGTGGTTTGACTAAAATGCCCCTCAGGCTATTTTTGTTTTTAAATAATAATTAATCTACACCGTTGGATGGAAGGAGGATGGATGATTGAGATCTTTTGGTTTGTTCTTTAGCTAAATGGTGTTTCGTATAGAACTTTTCTCTTTATATAATATGAAAAAAAAAAAAAAAGTTGAAAAAAAAAAATCAATCATTACAAGTGCCACGTGTCAGGAGTCGCCCCACCCTCCTGGGTAGCCCCACTCCCTCTTTTTTTCCAGGCTACCCAACTTGCTGACTCAGTGCCACGTGTCGCGAGTCGCCCCTTAGTTGGGTAGCCCCACTCCCTTCAGTCTTAAATACATGTCTAATCTTATCCAAAAGCTTCTTGTTGGTAATAGCAGAATAATCAATTTTTTCATAAACAAATAAATCGTTGTTATTTTGATTTAGACATAATTTTAGTCATATTTTTAGGCGTAACAATCATTTTCTTATGTACTTTTCATGGATGATCGCTTCTAATAATACATTATAAAACAATATGATGAATCAAAGATGATAAATGAACATGGTTCTGAATGCAAATGAACGTTTGATCACTACCTTGAATCTAAATAAGAAAACTAAATTAGAAGTCTAAATGTTTTAATAAATTACTTCAATTCTAAATTATGAGATGATATAAATAAATGATTGATGCAAAAAAGTGCATACTATTGTATACTCGGAAAAAAAATAAATAATCATATTGTTGTGAACAAGAATTGAGGGAATGAATATTCTTCTTATTGATCATTAACTATGAGATTTACAAAGAGTATATATAGACAAATATTAGGGCAAAAACCCTAATAGCTAACATGGGCCATGGGCCTATTATGGGTTATATGGACATCCACTAATAATTATCCATAACACTCCCTCTTGGATGTCCATATTGTTAATACGCTTAGGGAATGCTGCCTCATTAAAAACCTTGCCAGGAAAACCCAGTGGGACAAAACCATGACTAAGGACAAAAAGAGTGCAGCGCGTATTATCTCCCTCTGATGACTACATCACTTGGTATCTTGTAAATAGGTCAACGAAATCATCACTGGAATGAGAAGTGTCTTGTCGCCTTTGATGTAACGTTACTTGAATATAGCAAGGTATGCTACATTATCTTCATGCAATAGTTGCTATCTCCTTTCCAGAATTTATGTATGGTTTGATGAAGTCGCCTTGATTGTTTGCTCTATCAAATGCCAGGAAAAATATTCGCCACTTGTAACAATATATCCATGTTGAGATCGATCATTGTAAGTTAAACATATATCCTGCATCTGCAAAACTAACTAAACTTGTTTTGACGGGTTAGTAAAATATAAACCCATATCCTTTGTACCTTGAAAATATTGAAATATTTGATTTACTGTGGTTCAATTTGATCAACTACTATTCTCGAGAATTTTAAATCATGACACGTGTTCCATGCATTCTATATTCCTTAAGGAATCTCAACAAAAATGAGCTCTTGTTTTATAATATTAGACGCATACAACTTATTTCTCATATTGCCAGACATATCCTTTCTCATAACATTCATGTGTATGGATTTCACCCAATAATCACGTTTCATCATAAGAGACTTTCATAGTTCATTAGTTACTTGCGTCTTTATATTCTTTGGCCATTCATTTTACAACTACATTTCTTGTAGATATCCAAGATCCTCACCTTGTATTTATCATGCGCATTATTATATACAGTATTATCGACGTCGTTTCAGTTCTTTTCGATTCCACACTTTACTAGACATTATATTCTATCATTTGTTGAGATCTCAAAGTTTTTTTTCATGTACCCAGGGTTTTCAATATCCTTTCATGTCTAGTTTTTCTTTCAGAGACTATTATGGGGTCTTTATTACCTCGATTCGACCATCTTAATTTATTGCTCCATTTTATCTATTCATTCGAGGACTTTTTATTTGGAATCGATTCGTCTATCACGCTGCAGACGTGCCATAGACTTACTACCAATCAATGATTTTACCGTTAGGACACACATTGTAATTGGAGCAATAGCAGCATAATATGATCTAGTCACTTTCTTTAGGTCACTAAATATGTCTGGCATTTACTATATCGGGAATGTTATTTGTCCCTTGAACTTTAAGTTCATATTCATTAATGTGAGGATCAACATCTATATCATAATTCATTCCATATTTCTCGCTGCTCATTCTCTCCCCTTGAATGAATTATCAATTTAAATATCCCATTTTGTGTGTTGTGGTGTATTTACTATATATCACACAATTACAAAATCTCACATGAGAAATTTGGTTTGTGACCAAAACCATTCTAACGGGGAGGATTCATTATAGATTGTTGGCAAGATGCGATTCATATGTCATAACATGCCCCATAAACTAAAAGTTTTGTTCTCACAATATTATTGGCTTTGCAATCAACTGAAGACGTTTTATAAACGTTTCAACAAAAGCAATTCGTGTATGAACATGGGCTACTTTTATGTTCAACACTTATTCCAATAATCGCCCAATACTTGGAAGTTTTCACCACCATTTTTAATAATTTAATTTGGAAAACCGTGCTCGCATTTTATAAGCTGAGCCATTAATCACGCTAATCTTAAGTTGCGTCTTTGATGATCATTTTGACGATGCATCGATTTTATAAATCAAAATGATCCATATGGCACATGTATAGGCCTACATACATGCCCTTTATATTTTTCCACAATTTAAGGAAGCAAATCCTTATTTGTATTTTATGGTGATAAGTAAATAACCAACTTCCACTGAGAACAATAAAAATTTATCTTGGAAGAAACACATCATTCTTCTATATATTTCGCATCATCACTAAACCGGAATGGTCGAACCGGTTTGCCAATCAATACAAGTTGCACAATATTCTTAACACATATACATCATATATCATAACATAATGTCCATTAAAGAATTTACAGAAACAAAAATTAATAAATAAATTATGCACGTTACTATGCTTGGCCACAAAACAATAATATGTAAAATAAAATTTGTATACGTCATTCAACTATATTGCTATAAACATGTTTATAACTCAGATCACATAACAAACTAGATAGCCTTAAATAGGTTATGTGTTATTATAAAATTGGTATGTGTCAAGTAAAGACAGATTGAAGTCTTGAAGCATTTATCAATTCGAAAAAAAATATAATGGACACCAAAGAAATAAAATAAATAAAATAAAGCCTAATAAAACATTCATAGCCAAAAATAATAGGAATCCAAACATAATCAAGAAAGCCTAAGAAAAACACCTAAAGAAAATTCCAAACCAAACACTTAAAGAAAATTCCTAACAAAACACTGAAAGAAAAATTATTCATGGCTTGACTCTACCAATTAATCATCTGTAAGAAAATCATCAGCTTCCAAATAAGTTTCATCATCAGTATGGTCTTTATGACCATCGGGGATATCATTTTTATTATCATAAACAAAGTTTGACTCTACCCCGTTTCCCTTGTTCTTGATAGAATTTTGATAAAGTTCAACTAGATGCCTGGGTGTACGGCATTGCTTTGCCCAATGACCAAAAGTGCCACAACGATAACATGAATCCGCTATTATGTTCTTTTCTTTTTCATCTCCTCCATTCTTTTCCTTATCTTGCCACTTCTTGTGACTACTTGTACTCTTAAACTGAACATCATGTTGAACACCATGATAATTACCTCTACCATTGCCACGCCCTTGACCACGTCCAGAACCATAACCTCGTCCACGTCCTCGTCCACGGTCATAACCACGACCACGACCTCCATTGTGATAAGTTGTCACATGCACTTCCGATAAAGGAGCGGTACCAGTTGGACGATTATCATGATTTTTCATTAAAAGCTTATTATTTTCTTCGGCCACAAGTAAGCATGAAATTAGGTCACTATATTTAGTGAATCCTTTGGCTCGATATTGCTGTTGCAATAGTATATTCGAAGCATGGAATGTGGAAAAAGTCTTTTCCAACATCTCGGCATCACTAATTGAGTCACCACATAATAGCAATGTGGAGGTAATGCGATGCATGGCCGAGTTAAATTCACTCACTGTTTTGAAATCTTGGAGCCTTAAGTGAGTCCATTCATATCTTGCCCTTGGCAAGATGACCGTTTTCTGGTGGTCATATCGGTCCTTTAACTTATTCCAAAGGGCTAGTGGGTCTTTTACTGTGAGGTACTCAGTTTTTAAGTCCACATGAAGGTGATGTCGTAAGAACATCAATGCCTGGGCTTAGAATTCATTGTAATTATAATGAAACATAAAGTTCTAATTTTTATTTTTAACATAACATGAGGTTATGTGATTGTGATTATTTTCATGAATGACAATACTTACATGTCTAGATCTAGTCGTGAACTTCAACAATAGACATATTAACTAAGATAAATATCTCCGTAAATTATATGAGATCATAATTGATTTTATTGTTATAAAACTTCTAACAAATAAATTATGTAAGTTCAATATAACTAATAATTAATGAAATCAGGGACCGACTCAATCACCCAAAATAAATATACATAGTGAACCATGTGATAACTTATAATCACAATTCCCATACATACATAGACGACGTATGAGACCCATATAAATAATTGCATATTATTTGTAACCAGTAAAGGTATCAAATTTGTTATTCAATTATTGTTTTCATGTAATTCAATTAAAGATAAATAGTTGAAGACTAGAGTTAGAGTTTTACCTCAGATTCAATAATTCTGTTTTGTGACATTGACGGTGCATGGTGTTTAGCAACAATCAACTTGGTTTCCTCCTTCACACCTACTCGGCTACTCACATCTCTCAGTTATGATGATGGCTTTGGAATCCACTTGTACTTTTATCTCTCATAGACCGAGCGTGCTCAATGTAAATCTTTAGAGCGTGCTGATAACGTGTTGTGAACAAGAATTGAGGGAATGAATATTCTTCTTATTGATCATTAACTATGAGATTTACAAAGAGTATATATAGACAAATATTATGGCAAAAGTCCTAATAGTTAAAATGGGCCATGGGCCTATTATTGGTTATATAAATATTCACTAATAATTATCCATAACACATATGTAAATTTAGTGGGAAATAAAGTATAGCAAAATATTAGTACGTGCAAGTTGAATGCTAGAATCAAAGATGAGCAACAAAAAGAATTGTCAAAGAAAAATAAAAAAAACATAAGAAGTAAAGTGTGACGTGTTATGATGAATAAATTAACTTCTGAATAGCAAAGCTACATCTCGTTACATGAGCTATTCAGCGCAAAATTGAACCATTTAGCGCCACCATTTTTCCTACCGAACAAGAACTCCTGACCGACTAGAACACCCCCTCATAGACATAAACATTATCTTCACATTTGCTTCTCAACCATATGGCCGATCACCTTTTACAACAAAACACAACCCCTCAACTCACCCCACCCTGTAGTAATCTCACATCTTTTTCACCCACGTTACAGGGTTACACCCAATCTAAGTAAGAAGGTTGATTGCTTCATGTGTAAACTTTATCTTACTACAGTTGATGCACAGAATGATTTGTGCGATAAAAATTGGGATACATTTATGTCGAAATAGATCTATGAAGACAGTACGACTTAACGTCGTAGGGTAAGGATTTTTTTTTTTTTTTTTTTTTTTTTTTTTTTTTTTAATTTTTATTATTTGTTTATTTTATTTTTTTAGCAAAGGCTAAGGATGTTATTACATGAACATATATGAGATATATTCTCTTGTACCTTTCCAAGAAGATAAAATATATCATCATACATGCTATAAGACTCGGTCATCATTTATTGAGGAGTCTTAATAATTGAAGCCATGCCCTCAAAATCATTTAGGAATGAAGGGAACGCGAAGTGTTGTTGCATTGAAACCCACACGATTAATTGCAGGTTTGTTATGCATAATTCATTTTGTTATGATCATAGTTTTTAAGCTGGTTTCAAGAATATGACAAAATTCCTAACTCGAATTATTATTCTATGGACTAACAAACCATTTACATCTATTGTGCTAATTTTTGGAAAGAAATTGTTTTCATTACTCGACTATGAGTCATCAAAGACTAATATTTGGGTGAATACTTAGACTTGGAACATCGTGCTTATATCTATATCAACTTCTTTCAATAAATCGATTGCATGCGAATTTCAATAGCTTATCGGAAAAAATGCCAGTGCAATGCACGGGTCTGAATGCCTCGTATCATATAATTTCTACTGAACTTTTTTATGTTCATAAATGCAATGTATACAATCTTATACTTTTGCATTAGTTTTGTAATATTTCAAGCTAAAATATAAATGTTGTTTGTTCTAAAAAATATTACTGTAATAACAAACATTTTAACGATTGTACATGACGAATTGAAGATGGTTCAGTTATACATATGTAGTATGCTTTTAAAAAGATTCATACATACCTAATGCCTTTGGTCTAATGGTATTTGAGTGGTTCATCAACTTAGGGGTTGTGGGTCTAAATCTCGTTAGAGACATTGTGCGGTACTATGTATGAGATAGGTGGGATAGGAGTATAAAAAATTGTCGTTCTAAAAAAAATACATTTTTTTTAACCAACAAAACTTTCTATTGATACCAGCTGGACAATTAAGTAAACATAACAAAGCATTATCTATTAATGTTTGGTTGTGACTTAGGTGCACCCACAACACTAAATGAAAAACGTCATCTGATTTTAACAAGGTAAAATTGTGATTAAAAGTGTTACATTTTATGATGATAAAAAAAAAAAAAAAAAAAAAAAAAAAAAAAAAACTATAGAGATAAAAGCTTCAAATTAACAAACTAGTGCAAAAAAACCTAACAATTGTTGAAACATTACTTTAACAAAAAATTATTACTGCTAATCTATTAGTCCATTTTTATATTGCAAGTAATTTAAAATTTTTTTATTAACCGCTCTTTTTATCATTCAAATATCATTTATACTCGCTAAAGTTTTACTTGATTGATTAAAATATCAAAATGGAATAGTTTAAAACAGTAACGTGGACAAATAAAAACGGAGAGAGTAAGAGGTTTAACTAATTAAAATTAATTAAACTCTAAACCTAAAGTTAAAAGGAAAGAAAAGGAGAGAACGTTGCGTCAATTGTCGTTACATCTACCACCAATCAGCTCAAAATTAACCTTTTGAATAAGGTGTTGTGGGGTTCACGCATTGGGCATGAAGGGGCAGGTAGCGCTTTTGTGGACCCAGCGCAATTGTTATATCAACTCTTTCTTCTTGAACCTGTTCTTTAGGATTTGAACCAGGTTTTGACCCTTTGCTTGGATCGGCCGGCTGTTTATTCTTGAACCGGACATTTTCGTGCGAATTGTGTTTATTCATTTGCACTGGGCTTTTGACTTGGGCTTTTTGCAGACCGAATGAAAAGCAGATTTTTTTGTTATAACGTCGTTTTCCTTGAGTTTTGTCTTTTGGGCTATTACTCTTTAACAAATTATAAGTTTATATTAAATCACGTGATGACGACGCCGTTTTACATAGGGCTTTTCCCGCCATTTTTTGTGGGCCAAAACTGATCCAACGCGACGGCCTGATTTTTCTGCTCCGATCCATTTTCAGTGTTATACATATTTCACGGAGCTTCTTAATCTTGCCATTGTGATGATGATAAATTTAAACAAATCCCTACCGGTGTTCAGGGAGGTGTGGGTGTGTGACGATGCCGTTTAGGGAGGTGTGGGTGTGTGGCGATGGTGTACATGTGAAGGAAGAGGAGGTCTTGGGTGTGTGACGATGTTGTTCAGTGAGGTGTGGGTTGCTGTTACCTCGAAGATAAGATCAACGGATTTGAGAGTATCTCTAACTTGATTATACCAGGTAAAATTTTATGGTTTTCTGTTTAATTGTATTTAATTTTGCCGGATTTCAGATTTAGGGTTCCCGGTCACAATTATAGGGTTTTTTTTTTGGTAAACTTAATAATAGTTATTTATGAGTATAGTTGTATGCGAAATTTTGGGGCTTATACTTTTTCTGTTTGGATTAGTTCGATTCTAGGTTTACGTGTATGATTTAGGTGTTATGTTGTTGGTTTTCAGGCTAAACTTGAGAATGTCCGTGTCCTGGCTCTGACCCAACTTGAGAATGGTAGTGGGTTCATTGTTATGTCAATACTGAGGTTATTCTAGCCATTCGTATATGATTATTAAAATTATAAACATCTTGAATAACATTTGGACTTAAAAAGTACTCATGATGACATGAAGCTGAACTTAAGTATGTTTGTTAGGATAGACTACAAGTGAATAGGGGCTTCGGTCTATACCTTTTGTTTACAAGTTATAACCTGATGTTCTCAGGACTCATGTTCACACGGAATTCTTTTTACGATCAATTTTTTTATATATAAAGGGCCAACTAAAAAGAAGATTCTTTTTACTTGAAAATGGATGCTGATCATCGTTTGACGTTTATATAAAAAAATTTGACCAGGCCATAATTCGTATTCAATTTTTTTATTCATCAAACTGTTACCACGTAGACCGCCAGTTCGTGGTTGGGTGTTTGTTAAGCTTCTTTTTGGGGTTATGAGCGTATTTGGTTTGCTTTATATATCCACTTGAGCTTATGAGCTTATAAAGTTCTTAAGGTCATAAGCCTGAAAAAGTGGCCTTATAAGCTTATCAAACTATCAATAAGCTTATAAGCCCAATAAATAAGGTTAGACAAACATCCCATTAAACATGAAATAAGCTCATAAACTCGAAAAAAGGTCGAAAAGTGGGCTTATGATATATAATCAATAAATAAATACAGTTCATTTGGGCAAACGGCTCAGGATCAGATGATCAACCAGTCATTGAATCAGTGGTTCGCGGTAATTAGTTCCAATGGTTAGAATTTAATCAATAAATACAGTTCATTAAATTTAGCTTAATTAAACAAAAGGTTAAGAGGAAGTATGGATATATAGTGAATTGTGTTTGTCACCTATTCATATCTATGTTGATTGACCGCACTTTTTTTATTTGGCAGGATAGGAACTGAGCATGAAAAGTTCGGATTTGACCTTAAAACGTTGCATCCTATGACATATGAACAAGTTGCTCATCTTCTCAATGCTATTTCCGAGAGATTTTAACTGGGAGAAGGTCATGAAAGGGCACAACCTACCTGCTCTTAAATAGGTATTCTGCATATTCTTTGTAATTTATATCGATATAATGCTTTTATTCGAAAGTTAGTCCTTCACACACATTGACTATTTTGCTAATACATATGCATCTTTAATAAATATAAAGTAGATAGAAAAGTTAAAGTAGCACAACGTCTAATTTTTGGTTACTGAGACAACCACTGCCCCTATTCTTTCCATAAAAAGGTCAACATGCTATGGACCACACTTGAGCATAGAAGAGCTGGAACGCTTTTATGCAACATATCGTGAGCTGGTGTGGGTTGAACAAACTGAGGAGTATCAGAAACGATACAGGTCCAACAACGATTGCAAATGTAAACAATCACCCTAAACAAATACATCAAATGACAGCAGAAACCCCGCCGCGGTTTTCCAGCCATGAAACAGTGAAGCGGTCACAATTGCTGCTGATTTTGCACATTCTGTGGAATTGCACCCTGAGGTATTTTGAATTCATGTTTGTTGCTTATTTGGTCGCTACTGGGAACTATGTTTTTTGTAATCATATGAAAGTACATGCGGTATTTATGATTTTTTGGCAACTGATATGTAAACAGGTCATCTGGCTTATATTTTGAAAGACTTGCAACAGCAAAATCAGTAACAGTTGCAACACGAGCCGCATTAGAGACTGAACTTTTTGAAACTCAATCCACCACCACGACTTCAAAATTGGGGGGTAAGTGTTCATTTCATCTAGATTGAGCCACTCAAGCGTTTGACCCATAGAGTTTTTTTAGCTAGCATTTTGAATTTTGGTCTGTTTGACCCGTTGGAGTTAAAAACATAAACAAACCATTTAGGTATGTAGACAAGTTCAATGGGTCAGGCTGGATTTAGTTACGGGTCAGACTGGGTTATTTTGACGTTGGTCAAAATGGGATTCGTTTGGCGTCATGTAGTGTTATACTTTTAGCCCGCTTGACTGCCCCATTACCTTTTATTTTCCTGTTGCTATACTCTCATGTGGTGTTTCAATGTTTCAGTTATTTAGTTAACGTGATGTTTGGTTCGTATGCAGGTTTACAAAGTGTTGAACCTCAGGATGAAGACCCTTGCTCTTAAGTGGCTGCTCCTTCTGTGGATATGATGCCCCAGCCATCGCCTGAATCTTATTTAGCTAACGGTTAGTCTGTTAGCCATCGTCATGATGCCGTACTATTAGCAATACGTATGGGCTGATCTTGCGGTTTTGTGTGCTGGTGTGCATAGCTGTGAGAGGTGGCCCATTTGTGTTGAACTTTGCTACTGGTACTGTTTCTAAGGAGTGTGCGAATGAGGTTTCGGGAAAGGAGTTGTATCAGCAATATAATGAACATAATGAAAAAAGACCAATGGGAGGGCATGTAGCAGTGCGACATTGTGAAAATCAGCCTTCGAAAAGGTAACGTACTGGAGTCTGTCTAGGTAAGACATAATCTAGGTTGTTATACTTCTCTTATCGACTTTTCAGACTTGATATGGGCTTTTCTGTCGTCAGGTACGGGTGCAGGTAAGAGTTGCATAAGCGTAGCTGCTGACATGATGGCTGGTAATGGAAGTCAACTTTTAACTAACCGTTTGTGTTTGCCTCTTTTTCAGGAGATTTTATTGAAACGAGTGCAGCGTCTGTCACGTGTGCAGCAACTCATCTGTCGACCGAACCGGTTTACATGCAGCCTATGCCTCATAATGTTGAAACACCTGATCAACGTATGGTCCCTCGAGCCGAAAAGGTTATTTCAATATGGATGACAATTGTTGTTAAACCACTTTTACAAGACGATCATTAACTGTTTATGTGATTGTAATAACATTATTTTTGTAATTATTGTTATAAGTTTGATAAAAATACGAGAAAAGAAAAGAATTTGTGGCTCATCCCAACCCAGATCCTGCCTCCTTTACCTGTACCCAATATGCTCTGTTTCTGAAACCCATTTTGACTTCTTACAGGACCCAAAAATTAGGGCAACGAATATAAAAAAGCCAGAGGGTGATCAGCCAAGCAGCCAAAATATGGTCTCTGCTCAATCAGGTGGTTTGGAAAATGCTGGCACCGATTTTCGTTCATGTGTAACCGATGCCATTCCACCGTTGTCGAAAAGGCAGGCACTTCCTGTTGAACACAATTTACAGCATTTCCATGAAAAAGGTATTTCTATTTCTGCGAAAACATCGGAGTCTTGCGATGTTCGTGTGCCAAGCCGTTCTCATCAAGGTAGTTTGCAACTGTGGTTCTATATTTTTTAGTAACCTAACAGAAAATTTTTTGTTATATTTGATGAACAATTGGTAATTTGTTGCAGAAACGTTGTCTCATTCAGTAATTCTTGACATTGAAGCTGGAACGGTGCGCTCAGCCGTGGATAAGAACCCTTCTCATCAGTTGCCGACACCTGTTGCTAACACCGGTAACTCTTAACTGTGGTTTTATATTTTTTAGCAAACTAATAGAAAATGTTTTGTTATATTTGATGCATGACTGGTAATTTGTTGCAGAAACATCATGTCATTCAGTAGTTCTAGACTTTGAAGCAGGAACGGTGCGGTCAGTTGTGGATGTCGACGCCTTTGGTCACTTGCCAACAACTGTTTCCGACACCGATGGCTCTTATTTGTGTCAGACGCAATCGTTAGCGTCTTTTCACCAACCTGTTGGTGGTGTAATGTATTCAAAGGGTAAGTGGATGTGCATTTTTCTTTCTTTTGAAAAGATAACGTGAATTTGACTCTCACACGGTTACTAAACTTTTGAAAAAATGTTGTCGGTACACTTCGTATTCCTATGATGCTAGAATTTCGACCGTCGAACTGTTCCTCTTTTTGTGAAGGTACTGTGTGTTATATGTGGTCATTGTTGTGTGCACAGCTGAAGAGATTGGTCCTTTTCATATAAACTCTGATGGCAAGAGTCTTTATATAAATCCTTATTCTTCGAACAAATGTATATGATTCAATTATGTTATTTTAAGCAATTGGTGTGATGTATTGTTACTGAATGTGGGATTGATCTTGATTTGATGTTTGACTTTGCAGTGGCAAATTTGTTATTTCTTGAATCACCAGCAGGAGTTGGATTCTCATATTCTGATATGCCATCTGATTATTATAATTTTAGTGATGCAAAAACAGGTAAGAGCTTTAGGATCTTTACAAAAAGTTTGTTTCCCCCCTTTTCGAGTTATATATAAGTTTTTATTGTATTGACTATTGACACTTTTCAAAGTATCCATTGGTTGTGAATATGATAAGGCACCATAAAGTTGTGATTTTTAAGCTTATACTTTGTAAATTTCACCATTTTCGATGTTTTACATGATTGGACTGCATAAACTCGCAATCTTTTAGCTTAAACTGTATTAAATTTGATTTGAAAGGACAGAAGGAGGCATCCCAACTTCTTACAGTTAGAGAGTTACCCTTCGGTTAAGAAAACCTGCTAAATCCTACTTCGGTTAACATTGGCCGAATAATAGGCACGCCCGCAACGCGGCGACCATCGCCAATCTCGTTAAATAAACTTGTAATAATCTTCTTTTAACCATCATTTTAGCTTTTTTATTTCTTAAAATATCAACAAAGCATAATACTTGAAGAAACATTTAATGTTTTTTAGCATTTAGCTTTTATATTATTTCTACATTATATAACTTGATATACCAACGTTACTAAACACTTTAATAAAAATGAACAAGTAGTGTTAACTGCTTGTTTTGCTAAACACACCCAATCAAACCGAGAAAACCAAAAGTAGCAATAATTGAATAGGGTTTGATTTGCTTAATAACAATTACATTGGTTTTGGCTGAGGTCACTCCTAGTCAAACTGTCAAAAGGGGCTATACAATTCTAATCACAGCATCTACTTCTATATGCGTCACTAAGGAGGTTCGTAATTGCCGCGCGTTGCTGCGAATGTTTATATTTTCTAGTTTATATTGCAATGGTTATAAAAGATTGAAAGTTAAAATTTATATAATATTCTGATGTACTCTAGCTTGTTTATAAATACTTTTTAGGTATATTCAAAGATACTTGCAATATTTGTGCTACAATAATAGATAAGATGGTAAAAGTGAAAATTTTAAAGTGTCACTACATAACCAACTTATCTTTTATTTGTTACGTATAATGCTATTTGTTTTGTAAAATAGAGAAAAAATAATAAGCATCACCGCAATATTTGACTCATTTTGATCATTATTGTATGACCTTTCAAATAGTAACATTTTAATAAACTAAAAGTTTATCTCGTCTAGGCATGAGCCGAATTAAGACAATACGTATTATTTTCTTGTATTTAACATAGTTAAGGGAATAAGGGCTAAGACTTAAAATTGCAAAAAGAACTTACAAAACAAACCTTGCTTTAGGGAGTGTTTTTAAAAATTCTTTCCAAAAATCTAGCTGAACATAAAACGAGCATCTACAATAGAAAAACCACTTTTTACTATTACAAAAAGTTTTTTGATATAGTTTTTTGCATTGCATAACTAGTTTTTTGAAAAGCCTATATCAACTATTTCATAGAAGTTTTGGTCATTAAATGAGATTTGTGCTAAATGCATTAAATGCAAAAGTCTTTAAGGTATGATGCATCGCATATGCTTAATAATGTATATTGGTTTGCTAACAACAATCTTTGTTTAAGTTTACTTTAAATAACATTGTTTCCGGATATGAACTCATAATTTCTATAAATACATAATATAATTAAGGTAAATGAGTTTTAATAAGGTGTGTATTAATATCAAGTCAGTTCATATTTGGAAACATTGTTAATTAAGACAAGCTCAAACAACACCATTGGTTGTTGTTAGAAAAACCCAATGTATATATACGACTATACGAGGATATATACATACGCACGTTGCTGCTTTAGTAATTATCATCTTTCTCTCTTTCTTGATTTCAAAAACAATAATGTTATTCCTCTCTATCTCGATTTAAGTATATAACATTGAATTCGTTATTTGTTTGCACAAATCATACGTTGATTAACTAATATAAAACGTTGGTTTCAAAAAAGTAATAGTCACAAAGATATATTGTTACTAAAATCTACCAAAGGCCTATTGACTCAACGGAATATAAGTGACCAATCAACATAAAGGTTGTGGGTTCAAGTCTCTTTGGAGACATGTGATAGAATTGTAAGATAAAATTTGTGAGATAAGTTATGTAAGTAGTAATAAATTTATCGTTCTGAAAAATTGTTACTAAAATCTTTTTAAAAGAAAATAGATAGATAATTAATATTTATGCATGAAGTGACTACTTTTCCCTATATTTTATATATTTTTCTTGAAATACATTAAGACATTAAGTAAATGCATACCCCACTACAAATAAAAGTAAGGCTATATCCACACACAATTCACCAAAAAAAACTCACACATATACATGTGTCAATTAATATAGATAGTGACAAAGAGAAAAAGAAAACATAATGTAATTGGTGCAATTCACATGACACATATGCATGTGAAAGTTTTTTGTGAAATGTATGTAAATGTAGCATTTCTCTACAAATAATTAATGTCCTGGGATCTTACTAATTCTTACGACAAGGCATGGTATGACTAATGTATATATTAGCAATAGCAATATACAATTATATGAAATTTTGTAAGGTTCAAAAGGCCATTTATCTATAACTAATATTGCGTAAAATCTTTTATTGTTACTTAGCTATAATTTTACAAAAGAAACAGTAACTAATTCGTAAGGAAAACGCATAGAAAGATTCATCTGTCAATGTGAATAGCATTCGTAAATTCGTATTGTTCTAGTTTGTTCAAGCGCGTTACGTAGACATTACTACTTTTCAAAGAACATGTAGAATAGAAAGTTAGCAAACTGTATGACTTTATGTAAAGAGTGGTTAGTAGATAAGATACGTGTATTTAAGCTATGGTTTAGGAGTTCATGTTTAATAATTATTTTATAAAAAAAAATATTATTTATAATGCAACAACTCACAATAAGTTTTTATTATTTTGATCTTTAAAATTTAGTTAAAGATATCAGAATTATTATAATCAAAGTAAGTTACGTCATTTATAGCACATACAAATGAAACCAGGGGCTCTTATTCATGGCATAATCAAGAAAAGAATCAAAACTCCTGTTCCATTGGGTCTCACATGCAAAGATGTTAGGAATATAAATATTCACAGGGAAAATTCCACAACTACCCTCAAAGTACAAGGTAACCAACCCCTATTGTCCCCACCAATTTTTTTTTTCTTCAAATACCCTTGAGGCGGAGGTCGCCCAAAAATCTTGGGCGGATTAATTAGTAATGTGACATGTGTCCCTAGGTGTGACCCCACCAGGTACACTTTAGCACATGCATTATTTGGGCGACTAGGCCCACAAAACTTGGGCGACTTGATGTGTTTGTCTTTTTCCAAGTACATATATCTTGGGCGAATGGGTCCCACTGTTCTTTATTCTTGGGCGACTTGTTATGTATGTAGTACACTTTTAATTAAATTTATTTTATGGGGACTCGTGCCTCTACAAGAATACATTTAAATACACATAAATACTAATAAACATTTAAATACGAATATACACGTATTCTTGGGCGACATACTTGTATATGAACTTTCTTGGGCGACTGGGTCCCACTTTTTTTTAAAATAAAAGTAAAGCCTTCTTAATCTTTTTATATTATATATTAGTAAAGTCTTTTTGTACTTATAATCTAATTTTTAAAACAAAAAATGTATTTAAAAACAACACAAACACTTTTTATACTCATTATACACACAAAAACAACACAACACTTCTCTGAAATTAAATAGAAGAACCACCTCCTGAAATTAAATAGAAGAACCAACTCTCTCGCTCTCAGTCTCCGTTTTCAATAATCAAGAATCAACCACTATTCAACAACTACAACAATCACAGATATTCAACAAACAAAGTTAATCGGCTGTTGGTTTAGATCCAATCGAAACCCTAACGTTAGCTAGTAGACACAGATCGGAATTAGGGATTCGATTTAACTATTTTGAAAGATGGTTTGGGGAAGGGTAAGTAGTTATCTATTTGATTTAGGTTTACGCTTATTTAGGGTTTAGGGTAAGCAATTATAAAATTCGTTTAGGGTTTAATTTATTATTTAATTGTTAGTGTTTCTATTTTTTAATGTTTATATCTTGTTTTCTAGTGTTAGGGTTCATTGATGCTTTTTATGGCTGTTTAGAACCCAGATTAATGTTTATTGTTGCTTTCTGGATATCTATTTAAGTAAGATGACTGACATGCTAAGAAAATGCACATCAACTTAATACATAACTGTAGGGTGTAATTATGTCTTTACTGCTAGCGTTTATTGCTGGTTTTGGCAGATGTTTTGTTAATATGCTTAAGTTGTTCCGACGTTAGTCGACTAAAATTTATGTTAATATGCGTGATATGTGAAAGAAATTTCAAGTTTTTGTTGCTTTGGAATCCTTTGTGTTTGTCTTTGCGATGACTATCTAAGTGGTATCACATCGGTGGTGACCGGCTTATCTATGGGAACCAAAGATGGTAACTAGGCCGAACGGATCAAGGGGTGATTCCGGGGATCGCTTGAACCATAGATGGTCGGTTGACTTAACCCGGTAGCGTTGTGCTCAGGTATCGGGCCTCGGACTATATACATCCTTCTTACACACGGCGGGAAATAGTCTGTACTCCCGATCAGGTTCAAACTACTCGTGGCAATCGTTTTGATTACTTACTTATGATTGTTATTGCGAAGATTTGAATACATTGGTAGTACGCACAAGCTTGTAAATTCTTTTTAAAAACTTTTCCACATAATATCTGCCATAAACATATGAATTAGTAGTTTTGTCTTAGGTTTGACACGTGATTAATTTTTAGGCTAGTATGTTTATGTAAACACCATATGGATGTTTTTTCTTTAAAATATTTAGTCGCTAAATATACTTACTAATATCTTTTGCAAATTTCATATATGTTGTGGCATTCAAGATCTACCCTGGTCATTGAGACGTCTTGAATGCGAGAATGATATGGTGTGTATTGTCCGTTACATGCGACACTCCTTCATTATGGCATTCAAGATGCGTGATGTTACCAGGAATTAGTTCTTTACTGCGACACGTCTTGAATGCCATCCTTCTACTGAAAAGGGATTACAGAGGAATAATGTTTCCTTATTGCAATGTTAATGGTTTTCATGGTTGCGTTTTATTCAACTCCAAGATGCTGTCAACAGGGGTGCTTTGTCTTTGGGATTTAATGAGGTTGGTTTTAACTCTTTTTAGCAGCATAATTAGCTCAACGCTTGTTGATGTTGTTTTTGCTATCCTGTCCTAGATAAGACTTTTTAAACTAGTATAACGTGTAAGTAACTTTTAGCACATGATACTTTGCATATGTTGTGACTGAGGCTCGTTTATTGTTCCTTTTTTACTGTGTTGGGACTTGGGAGATCAAAATCTGTTTCGGGTTGCTCTCTGGACAACCGACATTTTTTTCGTTAGTTTGTGGTTGATTGCTTGATGAGAATTATTCATGGCTCAATATTGCTCATTAGAGTTAAGTGAGCGAAAAGAGCACATGACTCGTTGGGAGCTCACACAGCGAGGTGTCTAGTATCTAGCATTGCGTGCCACTTATGTGTCTGGATTATGAAATAATGTACGGACATACTGTTTGATGATTCTATGCAATGAATACTTTGCTCATGGTCCATTATGAGTCGATTTAGACACTACCATGCTTAATTTCTTCATATGCAGCCGTATTTGTTGGAAATGGATATCTTAGTCATATCTGTTGTTCAATTCATTTGTCATTTTCTCTGAGATTACAGAATGTATTCAATGCAAATATCTATGCACATTCTTTGGTTGTGATTGCTTATTTCTGTTGGCAGGAATTGATGCCAGGAGGTGTCAATTCCCCTGTGCGTGCATTCAAATCAGTTGGTGGTCAGCCTATTATAATCGATTCAGTCAAGGGCTCTCACATGTGGGATATTGATGGGAATGACTACATAGATTATGTTGGTTCGTGGGGACCAGCAATCATTGGTCACGCAGATGATGAGGTATCACAAGATTTATGCTTATTTGCAGCAATTTTATGTCTGATAAATGAATCAATATAGTTTCTATAAGTTCAGCTTCCTGATTAACTGAGCTACAGGTACTTGCAGCATTGGCTGAAACCATGAAAAAAGGAACCAGCTTTGGTGCACCTTTGGGACAGAAGCATGCATGGGTGTACTAAGGCTAGCTAGGGCCTTCACAGGCAAACAGAAAATCATAAAATTTGAAGGTTGTTACCATGGCCACGCAGATGCATTTCTTGTCAAAGGCAGCTACTTCCGATACCTTAACATCACCCTATAATGACATCGACACCATTAAAGATCTATTTAATACACACAAAGGTGAAATCGCTGCAGTTATACTCGAACCAGTTGTAGGGAACGCAGGTTTCATTACACCAAAACCTGAGTTCTTGAATTTCCTTCGTGAAATCACCAAACAGAACAATGTTCTCTTAATATTTGATGAAGTTATGACCGGATTCCGTTTGTCTTACGGTGGGGCGCAGGAGTACTTTGGTATAACTCCTGATCTAACCACATTAGGAAAGATCATACGCTTACTCATCGTTGAATCCTATTGCGTCATCAGTTACATTCATGTGTCGCCTCTTCAATAACCCACTGATAACGATACCATAACTGAAAGAGTAAGTTAGCAAATAAGCTCCATAGTAGTATAATATTGTGTTGTAAGGTAGTAAATTATTGGAACTTAATCGTGGTTTTGATTTCAGGATATCGTACGCGAGAAGAGAGAATAAAAAGGAAGGTGCAATTTTTGAAAGCTAGGTTCCAGGATGCAGCAAAGTAATCAATAAGGCTGCAATTCTAGATGAATTCATTACTTAAGTTAAATGGCTCCAAAGAGAAGTTGAGGTAAAACAGTTACATTCATGTGTAGCCTCCTCTTCAATAACCCACTGATAAGTGATGACAATAGCATAACTGAAAGAGTAAGTTACCAAATAAGCTCCACAGTAGTATAATATTGTGTTGTAAGGTAGTAAATTATTGGAACCTAATCGTGGTTCTGATTTCAGGATATGGTAGGCGAGAAGAGAGAATAAAAAGGAAGGTGCAATTTTTTGAAAGCTCGGTTCCAGGATGCACTATTTGTGGCTGTATCAGTTGCTATATTGCGGTTTCAATATGATGCTCTGTTGATGCTTGCTTGCCCGATGATTTCGAACAGGGTATCATTGGAGCCAATCACCTTACGTATACTTAGTTCTGAGATCAAAGTTTCTCTATATAGGTAAAACTTACTTCGTTCGTTATTTATAATTCCTGTTACCTGCGTTAAATTGAATGACTGTGAAGAGACTGAATGAGAAGATTTGGAATGTAACTTAATCATTATGATTGTCCATTTGCAGATGAATAAATTGGTGTCTTAAGTTGCTGATACGTCTGCATAATCAACGAGACATGCACTGACTGACTAAGCTCACGCATAGAGAGATTATAAGCCTTTTATTGCAATACTTATTAATCGAGGGCATGGTATGAAGGTAATTTTGTTTGAACGATCTTTCTTTAAACATTCATAGTATTACAATCATTTATTTATCGAAAAGTTGTATATATACTCTAGCAATAACAACTTCGTACAAAAAAAAAGATGATATGCATTTGGGGAGCATCACATACCCATATAAATGGAACCGAGTATCAACTGAATCAATTTCATTGGCACTTTTATCGATGGTAAATCTAATAACATCTTTTTTAGCTATTACTGGTATTAACTTTAAGCCTATAGCCCATGTTCTTTGTTTCTTAAAAATATTGATGTTCTTATTTTCGACATATGTACATGGAACCATATTTATATTGGTGTTCTTACTGCTCATCCATGCCACTAAAATGTTATTTTTTATATTGGTGTTCTTATATTGGTGTTCTTACTTTCGACATAGGTTTTTGTTATCTAGCTGCAACGACATATTTATTTTGGTTGTCATAAAAACACCCATGAGCTTACCCAAAAGTAAGCACTACATATATTGGCTTGAATTTAGCTCACCTTCTTCTCTAACCTTTCAGGTCTGCAAAGAGAAAAGAATTCAATGTCAATAAAATAATATTGCGAAACAACAGGGATGCAGTTCCTGTAGTGCAGGTATGACCAATGTAATATTGGGCTTTATTGTGTATCACATAAATTTGTTTTGGGTGTCATTAAATATGCCAAAGCACATATTTGATAAGTTTGATCTCTTTTTGTAGGCGGTTGAAGCAACCAAGAATGTAGAGCTCGGTAACAAGGAATTGACAAAAACCATAGAGCGAAATAGCAGTAGCAGAACATTCCTTTTGCTTTTTCTAATTGTGCTTACCTTTTCTGTTCTCTTTCTTGATTGGTACAGTTGAAACTCACACCAATCAGTTAAATTGCATTCATACTTGTGTTTATTCTACTTCTGAGGGTCATTGTTTGTGCCATCTCTGGTAACCAAGAGCGGATCAGACAGTTTTAGTTACGACAATCCTTTTCTTATGCCTTTTGTGAATATTATAAGTTGCACCAGTTTTTTCTAGCAGATTAATAACATGATTGTTTCTTCCTGCTCTTTTTTGACCCAAGATTTTGTCATGAACAAGAACACCAGACATTCGCCGATGGCACCATCAGACAAAAATATCAATGGAATTACCAAGGACTGCAAGATGAGCTAAATTGTATTTTTCGTTTGAACAAGTGTATTTTGACCAAATCCTTTTTCACTGATAGTGTGCACCCCCCTTCTCACAAAGATGCATCTGTTCTAGACAAAACTTGGCCCAGAATCCCGACGTGCATACCAGTAAAAACAAAGTCAACTAAGGGACTGCAGATACCAAACCTCAACAAACTGTTCCACAACCTATCGTATATACTTAGTCAGGTTGTTGGTCCTAAGTTAACATTGGTTCTTTATCCGGTCTAGTCAAGTCCAAACCTATGGAACAGCATGTGAAAAACAAAACATGAGTTACTAATCCAAAACAAATGTCACAAACACTGAAACTCAAACATACACATAGATAGATTAAAAACAATTTAACCGAACTCAAAAGTGCACAAAAGAACTTCTTTCCTTAGACAGTTTTAATACATCGAATGGAAAACAAAAAAATTGAAAAAATAGTATATTATATGTAACAGTCGAGGCAGTTTTCACTACTAGGAACTCATGTTTCTTGAGTTCTTGGAAAATTTGTTGTCGTCATCATAGAATCACACCACAGCATATTATAGGACCAAAATATAGAATCTGCAGAAGTTATATGGTATCATCTTCAACTGGATATGAATCAAACATCCTTTTCTATCTCCTCAAGCTCTCCACAATGTAGTCAGCGTACAGATCCCTTCAAGTTAAAAAAGATATAACATGGTCAAATAAAAATGTGATTTTCAACTGAATTTTGAATAAAATGATAACAGAATTCGTATGTAGTTTGCATATAATTTAGTAGACTCATACAAGAAAAAAAATGCATATATTTTGAAATGGATCATGGGTAATGGATGAGATATTCGTTTTCACTATCTATGTTCTTATTCATTGATCCGTTTTATGTAGCATGAGAAGCTTAATGAAAATACCATACTGGGTCAGTCCAGAAATAGAGAGTGGATACTGTGGAGAAAGGAAGGATATAAATGGAATTAAATCAGTACTTTGAGACAGTACTTACATGGAATTTTTGACCACCTCAATTGCCTCAGCAGCTGGCAAGAAATCATTCACAGCAACCTCCTTGTTCTCGTTCTTCTTGTCTAATTAGTTGTCAAAATAAACAAGGAAGTGCTTACTAACAGTGTCAAGATGATAAATGGATACAAATTCAGATATCACATATAAAACTTTTTCTATCTAATATGAAATTTATAAATAACTAATGTTTTAAATATCATTAGGACCACTAATTTGGTACGTTATCAGTTTCTCTAGAGCAACCTCCATACCCTTGGGTGCATGACCAACCATGGCCCCCTCTATAAGCGTCTACAGAAACAAGGTACTCGATTATAAACATTTAGTTTCAAAGATATAAAGTACAATATATGGACAAACTTTTTCAGATATGAAAACTTGATATGAATCAAGTTCAAGAACTATAATCGTAATGAAGTAATTAATGCTATTAAAGGAGTTGGCAACTGGATTGCAATATCAGCGAAACATCTAGTTTTAATTATTAATTGATTCATATAAGCACAAAAAGAAATTTCTAGCAGCACAAAAATAGTTATTGTAGTTCAAACACCAAATAACATAATCCCAAACTTACAGAATATAGCTCTGGTATAGGTGGGCTGCCTGAGCTCATGTAGTCTTCAAAAACTTTAAGCCCACGATCAATGTCTCCAGAATTCAGGTAGCACCTAAATGTCAATAATCATAGAAAAAAAAATTAAGCAGTTAATCCGCATGGATGCGATACTGAGAAATTTACGGAAATGCAAATGCACGTTTTATGTGATTAGAAGAAGGAAACAGACGAACTTAAAACCAGCGAATGAATAAGTCATAAATGGCAGAAACTTTTTTCCTTTTCGCCATAGATAAGATTAACGTTAATAGAACTAATCAATTATTACCTCAAAATTTGTATCAATATAAAGATATCAGGAGTTTTATTATCCTTCTTTAGCATCTCTTGAAGAGTATCCACTGCCTGCAACAATGAACATGGGATAAGGATGTGAGAAGTTCAATAATGATTTAACAATGAATATATTGCAAAGCACATGCAAGTTGTTCAGCAGTCATTGAGTTTTGAGATTTTAAACTGATATGAATATGAGTTTGGATAGTCATTTATAATAGCTTAAAACTTTAAGTACCTGGACATCTTTGAGGTCGGCGCAAGCATGAAAGGCAGCATGATATACTGTGAGGAACCTTTGCACAAATCCAAACCTCCTGTTAATATAGTTAGCAGTTGGAATGTTGTATAACTCTTCCTCGGGAATTCCCATCATGACATTTTCAGCACTGTCCCTTGGCTGTTCTACCGAAGACCACCCTTTGGAGTTTTCAACAAGCTCCAAAATCTTTTTCATGCAAATAAAAAAATTGAATTCCTGTAGCGGGATAAAAACAAAGTATACGACATCTTACAAGATAGTTTCTAGGTTTACCTTAGCAGAAGTGTCCTCAGCTAATGGTCGCTTGTTTTTATGTGCGGATATGAGCCCAGCATAGCAGTATTTGTTTAATCCAAGACCAGCAGCAGTCATATCACGAACGATTGCCTGTCTGAAATGTTAAACCAGTATTATCTAACAATTGAAATAAATCTCCAATGAAGTGAATGGAAATAAAGTAATATGTCATGATTTTATGAGAACGGCCTATCAAAATGACATAACTTGTGAATATACCCATTCTGGGCAAGATCTTAAGTAATCAACAATTTTGAGAACTGTCACATGTCACAAGTCATAACTATTTGTGTAATGTGATAGTTCAGAATTGGCAACAAATGGTTACATATTTTTGGAAAAACACAAAATACATACACTTGATCCACTCGGCCAGCGGCTGCACATGCATTAATCAAGCAGATGAATGTCTGTCCAGTAGGCTTTACTTCAAGCCTCTTCATTTCTTCAAAAAGGTTCATATACAGAGACAACAAATGGTTAGGACTTAGGAGTGTATAAGATCATATGCATACCATCAGATACTATTGTACACCAAGTTATGACACTGAGAATACATACCCGTGTAGCCTCAACAGAGTTCTTACACTTTCCACACGTTGCGATCATGAAGTTGTACAGAACAACCTATAACAGAAATGAACAATGTCAGATAACAAATAATTGTTAAAAACCAATCAAAGAGAATTAAAGTAACCTACCAAAAACCAGTATGACCAGCAACTAGCAATGAATTAAAGATGACAACTAGATAACCTAAACTGCAAAAGATAAATCGAAGGCCACATTTGAACATCAAACCTAGATTCAAATGGATTCGATTAACAGTTTTTTAAACAATTATTTATTTTTATTTTTTTTCCAGCATTACATTAGCTTACAGCATAAGAAAATCCAAACACTATTTCCTAAACTGATTATTATTTAGCTGTTACCTACTATTCATAGATAAGCAAATCCTAAATACTCTCTCTAAGTCACTATATTATACTGCCATTATGTTATATGAGCTACATTCAGCTAATACTATATGTTGCCAGCTTCATTAACATTCGATACAACAGAATAAATACAAATAATCTCGTAAACGAAAGCGTACATCAGGGATATAACCCATAGACTTCATCTGATCACGGAAGAAGAAACAATCCTGCAAACGAACACCTTTCATACTACCAGCAATCAATCCACGAAACGTATCTCTTTCAGGTTTAACTCCATCCAACATCATATCATCATACACATCTCTCAGCAACCAATTCCTATCACATTTTAAACAACCCCATCAATAATTCCCTTACAAAACATATTCAACTTGACACAAAATTCTTTAGCGCATATTAAACCTTTTATTTTTCTACTAAATTACACAAACTTTCTAATCTTCCTATTGTGTGTACTAAATGACCACTGACACGTCAGTGTCACCTACTACTCTAGTTATTTAGTACACACAATAGAAAGATTAGAAAGTTTGTGTAATTTTTAGAGAACAACAGGTTTGGTAACGCGCTAAGTTTTTTGGTGTCAAGTTGGATACTTTTTAACTAATTATCCTCCCTTAAACCCTAAACCCTTATCATAAAAACTCATTAAGAAACGATACTAATAATCAAATACACCAAACTGTCTGATCTTCCTATTGTGAGTACTAAATGTCAGTGTCACTTACTATCTTAGTCGTTTAGTACACTTAATAGGAAGATTAAATACTTTGTGTAATTTAACGCGCTAAAGAATTCTCTAAAAACAGCATCAATTCAACTTCAAACCTCCAAAAACAACAATTTGAAAAGTTACAACACAAATAACTCTCATCTCCATAACTAGCCAGTAACGCTAAGTTTTCTTCCTAAACCGAGTCGACTCGTGACTCGTAACAACTCAAAAAATACAACACTACTAATTACTATACCTAATGTTCAAATTATACAAAAATTAAACATAAATTAAAAAAATATCATCACATACCTGATGAATTGAATAATAATAATAAGTGATGAATAAACTCACAAACAGATCTACCTATTTATAATAAACCATCACAAATCACAAACCTTTTCTTTTCTAGAGAGAGAAACTGTTAAAGCGTTGTTGTGTTTATTGTTCCCGCTACCTTTCACTATTTAAAGCAAACTGAAATGACGACGCGTTCTTTGTAGCGTACAAGTAGTGATGCGTGGTGTATAAAAATAATTTAACAAATGAACATCAGCAGGTTAAGGTTTAGGGTTTGTGATTTGAATGTGCGTTCTGGGTTTTTTTTTTTTTTTTTTTTTTTTCGTTTCGGAAGTGTGTGAGTTTGTGTGTGTGAGTTTCTGGTTTAAAAGTTTTTTTTTGAGTTTGATGGTAAATATTTGTATTTGTGTTTTTAGTTTAAAATGTATTTGTGTATAAAGGTTTAAAAGAGAGTATATGTGTTTTTTATGTGTATTTTTGTATTGGCACAAGTACCCATAAAATAAAGTGTACTACATACATAACTAGTCGCCCAAGAATAAAGAACAGTGGGACCCATTCGCCCAAGATATATGTACTAGGAAAAAGACAAAAAGAACAAGTCGCCCAAGTTTTGTGGGCCTAGTCGCCCAAGAAATGCATGTGATAATTTGTACCTGGTGGGGACAACACTAGGGACACATGTCACATTATTATAACACCCGCCCAAGATTTTTAGGCGACCTCCGCCTCAAGGGTATTTAAAGAAAAAAAACCTTGATGAGGACAATAGGGGTGGGGACATTGTACTTTAAGACCAAATAAGGAATTTTCCCATATAAATATTCACATGAAAGACTCGGTCACCCCGAGTATCTATTTAGCATTTAAGTAGCTTGCAGGCTTATTAGTTTTAGTTTAGTTATCATAATAATAGTTTAGTCATAGTAGTATTTGTGGAGTTGGGTCGGGTCTTTACCCACTGTCAGCTCACTCCACAGCCCATGGTGGCACCATGTCAATTGTATATATACACTTCTCCATCTAATGGAGAGGGCTGGTTGTTCATTAATACACACACACAACTAGTGTGTTTCTCTCACTAGAACTTCCCCTCTCTACCTACTCTCTCTCTAAAATGGTTAACATAATTTTCCATAACCCACGACCTCCCGAATTCCACATAATCAACATATGAATCGATCCTACAATTGGTGTAAAACCCCAAAATCACCGCAATCCGAAATGACCAAAATACCCTCTAATTTTGAAATTTTGAGAACTTATAAAATACGCTATAAATTAAAATTTGAGTTATATAACGTGTTATGACTCGAGACCACATTGAATATATAGGATACGAGAAAATAGTTGAACATTGAACGCGAATAATGTGAAACTATAAAATGCGAAGTCTTAAACCTAAGCTACAAATAAAATCGACTTAACCTATGATCTATCTATTATGAGGTCCACACAATTTATATGTCACTAAGAAATGTTACATGTTAAATAAGTCTTATAAAGGTCCAATATCATTTTAAATTTGTACACAAAATATGTAATTTAGTGATGGGATCAAAATATTTGGAAAGTGTAAATCATCCCATAATACACTCCATAATTTCGGCAATTCCCACCCCATATTTTCTCCAAGCCGTGTATTTTGATACACTCCAACAACAAACCCTAACTCTCCTCTCTATACTCCAAATTGTCGGCAAAAAGAAAAAAAAAGAAACAAACCCTAAAAACCTTGTAAAACCCGCAAATTAACATAAGATGAAAAGACTAAAATGCCCTCGAGTTTGAACTTTAAGAATTCACAAATTAGTATGCGAGCCATTAAAATTAACATTTAAAACTTTAAACTATTAGTATGGTACAAAAAAAAAAAAAAAAAAAAAAAAAAAAAAAAAAAAAAAAAAAAAAAAAAAAGAAAAAACACTAAGCTATGTGCCCCCCCCCCCCCCCCCTTGGACCAAAATTGAGTCCATGTTCTTGATTGCTAAAAATTTGTTAAACCCATTAATAAAATTGATTTCTTGCCCTAAATACTAAAACAAAATACTCGGTATTCCTTTTGTTTAGAACCGACTCTCACAAAATAAAACAATCGGCTTTTTTTTTCTCTCCTTCATAACCGAACATAACAAAAAAATAACAACCCTAAAACTCCTCCATCAAAACAATCGGTTCTCCCCTATTGCTGCTACTGCCGATCAATTAGAACCACCAAGGAAGGATCAATCTTACTTCTAGTTCGTGTTTCATCACCAACAAGGTAACCTCTAATCATAACAAAGATGACTACGAATTTTAGAAATCAAAAACTAACCAAAAAAATTGTGTTCTTGGTCCTTGTGGCTGCTGCTGTTCGACGCCAAAAGAAAAGAGGAGAAAGAGTTTTCGTGTGGTGTTTTGATTCTCGTTGTGTCCGTATTCTTCGTGGTCTACGAGGGTATCGTATTACTTGTTCAATTCTTGTTCTTATTTTGTTTTATAATCGAAAAATAATGGCACATGAAATCATAGAATTAACAAACCCTAAATTCGTATGTGAATCGGACAGGAGTTTGCGTGATGAAATTATTTGATTTGGATATGTTAAGACCTGTGTTTATTGACCTAAATATGTGTTGGATCAACCTAAAATCGTTGGTGTTAAGGATTAATGAAATAGAATGACTAAAACCCTAAATTACACATATTTCTATGATGACTGCTTCTGACCCAGAAAAATGTTCGACTTTGAATGCCTGTAAATAATTGTTAACGAAGTGTTTTTGGGTGTTTTAAGAGTCTAAAACTAAGTTCAATGAAATGGCTACCTGGTAAAATTTAGTTTGTAATTTTTAGAGTCCTGGAAGGTTACTTTTTGATTTTTAGAAAATTATGTGTCTGGTCGGATTTGTGAGTCTGGAAAATCAGTCCGGGTTTTCCATTTTTAATTTTCAAACCGTGTTGAGTTAGAAGGTTTCCTTTGAACTGGGTAATATTCAAGATGTATATGACTTCCTGGAATTTTTATAGATTTTTTTGAATTTTTATTAAAAGGTTTCTAACTAATAACTTTTCGTATAGTAAAATCAATCAGAAATCTGGACGAGTTGGTTTAGGTGAATTTTAATCCATAGTTATACTACTTAATAAAATCTGGAAAAATTAGGTAAAATACTTAAGACATTTGAGCATCTCTGGGAATTTTTGGGAATTTTATTTCTGAGTTCTTGTACGATTTCCAATTTATAGAAAACCTAACAATTTCGTATATAAAACTGTGAGAAGTTATAAAAGGGTAAAATTGTAAACTAAAGGGTGTGATGTGTTTATTGTGTAACCTAAAAGGTGTAAATGGATATTTGGCTAAAACCAAAGGTCATGACTTGTAAAATCTGTAACTCGATGATATTTTCATATTATACCCTAAACTTATGCTAATTACCTAATGAACCCTAAATTATGAAAACTACTATATGAACACTAAAACTTTGTAAAAGACATTAAGAATCTTGAACTATGAATATGATCATCTATAATACTTTGAATTAGCATACGGGAATGATATAACATAAAGTCACCTAATATGGAATGAGAACAAGAATGAAACCTTACGGTCCTATGAACTTATAAGAGAACTTGTGCTTATTGTAGATCGGGTGAAGAGGGAGTGATCTCCTACTTGATTTGCTTTCATTTCTTTTGCTTGCGTATTCGTTAAGGTACAGATATTCTGACCTTTTCTGTAAGGTTTCCTATGATTCTTTTCTGATCGGTTTAATCTCTGATTTGATACTCTGTTACGATCCTTTGCTATGACACCTTTGCTTCGACCTTTGATCTCTGATTTTGGACCTATGATATGAAGACCTTTTTGATATGAGATGGAAATGTTTTAAGTAAAGTATTTTGAAAGGGTTTTTCAAGCATGACATATTGACTTTAAGAAAACTATTTTTGAAGTTCGTTTTATGAAAACTATTTGAAAGACCATTTATGAAAACTATTTTGAAGGATTGTTTTAAATGAATCTCAAGAGAAAACCTTTTGAAAAGTACTTTTGATATTGAACCTTTTGAAGATTTGACCATCTGATACTTTGACCCTTTTGGATATTGACCTGGGATACTTAACTTTCTGATATGAATCTTCTGATATGACCTCTCTGATGTGACACTCTGATTATGATATGAACTTATGACCTGGACCTTTGACTCCCAGTTTGATACCCGAGCCAAAATGTGTTTCCTAGCCATGAAGGTAACATGGCCGTGTCTGTGATGCACCACTGACATGACTCTTGTGTGGTCAGAGTGATTAACCACACCGTCCCCATTGTGATTTGTGAAATGCATGCGATTATTATTATTATTATGGCCAATGTGATATGTGGGGGGCGTATGGATGCATCCTAGATTTGTATTTGTGATTGTGATATGTGATATATGTGGTGACTGATGATGGGTGCAATCCACGTCTTTCACAAAATGTGGGAGCTAGCTACTCCATTTGAAGAATGAGGACACCCCTCATATTATCTGATTATCTGAGAGGTCTCCCCTCTATATGATTTGAAGATATTGGTTACGATGTGATATGTGATGTGGTATGTGGGCTCGTGGTGGATTACTGTCCTAAACCATACTCTTTATTTCCTTTTCCTATATCTCATTCATTATGATATGTCTGTTCATTTCCATTTGATTTTGGTTTCCGTTTATATTATATATCTGTTCACTGGGCTTTTTAAGCTCAGCCGCACATTTTCTTTCCGTGTGCGGCAGGTTTTAGTTGGAAGCTGGGAATGAGTGAAGAGACCTTTGGACTTAGAAGACTTTGATAGTTTTTTTTCGGAAGTAGAAGTTTTTAGAAGGATTTGCGTTGACAGACATAGTATTTAGTTTTGTTTCTTATTTGTAACCTTGTAGTTTCAGTATATCATTTGTAACCTTTGAATTTCTATTGTATTATTTAAGTCGTATGTTATGCTTGCCTTTGATATGTCACCATTTGCGTGACACTTCTACCCTTGTCGGGTTGGGGTGTTACAATTATGGTATCAGAGACAGGTTTACGACTTGTAGTACATCTACCCTTGGCCTGTGTAAGTTAGGACCCCTAAGTTTCCACTGTAGGCGCTCGTAGGATAACCTTTGCGAAGTTGTGTAGGATTTTCCCATAGGAACATAAGTCATAACCGGTGAGGAATGGGTAGTCTAGGACATCCATGTGAGTAGTATTTGTTTCCGCATCACTCTGAATCTTGCCTATGCCTTTAGTCATGCCTCATAGGAACGTTTGTCGCAGAAGACGAGGAAGTCTTACCTTCCGTCATTTGAAGAATGAACTTTGTATGTTCCCTTTGGAAGGATTTGATGTTGATATTGGTCTTGTACGGAATTGTTATCTAAGCATGCTGATGCTAATAACTGATATTCCATACATCTCAACTCTGACAGTTAAACGATGTTCGTATTACTATCGGTGCACACCCTACCATTCCCATGTTATAAGCTAAATAAAATTCCAATCCTTTGAACTGTTCATGATTCTAACCTTCAATTTGATAAAAGTGACCTTGATATATTCCAATACTCTCCTATCCCACACTTTAATGAACCATGTACCTAAATTTGATATGTGAACTATCCGTATGATTTGACAACCACATTCGCTATGAGAATCCGTTTCCCTTTGGATGCTTTTGACTTTGAGGTCTCTTGATTATGGATTGGTGGTTTTTGTAAAGTTATCATGGACTGCAATATTTGAAATGCGACCTTTAACAATCTGCTTCACCATATTTTGATATGATTTCCACAATCATTTGAATCTGTTAAATTTATTGTTGCTATGAAGCACATACTCCGATCTCTTTGATTCCCAATTTTCTCCTAACGCCTGTTAGTATCCACTCTTAGAAAGCTCCGGCATCTGAAAGTTTTGTTGTACGAATTTCTGGTGTTTCTGATGAACCTTTTGAGATCCGTTTGGGAAGTAAAGTGTGCATTGAACTAATCTGAATTTGGCGAAACCACGATACTGAAGAAGTTAAGAGGTTGTAGGAACTGATGGGATATAAGTTTGTTCACTTCAGTGATCTTTTGAATGCTCCTGTTGGTTTATGAAGAAGAAAGAGAGAAGTGTGCGGCGGCGCATCGACCATCGTGAATGTAACCGTAATCATTATTCCATTTCCGCGTATCAATATTTGATTTGTTCTATTTTTGAAACTCCGTAGCAGACGACCTCATTTGAGTTTGAAAGACGGAAGAAGCAACCACAAGAACATCTGAGAAGGAAGTTGATTAGTTGAGATTAAGTTCCGCGAAGCATTACAATTTGATTTGTGAAGAGACAGATTTGTGATATGAAGTTGTTCTCTAAGAAGATTTCCTGAAGTTGTTTTAGTACCCGTGTGACTACTATGAGTTTTGAATGATGTCAATTGTATTGGCTAGAAGATTCATGTTGTCGCAAGTACTCGGACAATTGTCATAGTATGACAGTATGTTTGTGCTCAGAGACGAACGAAGAACTCGTAGACCGTTTGTTTGCATTTTGTGAACCGACCCTTTATTCTGGAAGAATAGTTTTGATTTGCGTTCAGAGATTGCAGCAGACAACACCACCAGGTATCCGATGACGACAGAGCTTCCACAGAAAGGACCAAGACTGAAGACCATGGTTAGAGTTAGAAACCTCGTATAAGATTGGTAGAAGATGTTCGTGACAGGCGTTACCAAGAGAGAAGCATGAGAGGAGAAGACAGACTGAGATGAGACTCGATTATACTTCAAGCAGCATGTGGAGATTTCAGTTGGGCATCAAAACGACCAGACCGTAGAAGATGAGCTTTCAGCACATAAACCAGGAAGTCCACAGCAGTTTGAGTTGGTGAATTTTGAATCATGCTAGGAGACCTGTAGGGCCACGCAACCTTATTTCTCTAGTCATTTTAGTTGTACTAAGATGAATTGAGAGCTGAAGCAGACTCGCAAATGGAGGAATGCAAGGTGATCACGTCAGAGATTCACGCTACCACACCGAAGTGTCCAGAAGAAGTGTCGAAGACTTGAGGAACCAGACTCAAGTTTATGATTTCCTTTTCACCCTAGGATCGTATGATTAGACAAGAGAGCGACTACTTGGAATTTGAAAAGATTCGGGATCATGAAAATGAATGGATGAAATTTTGTAGTAAACATTTGGATTCGGAAGATTTGATTTTTGTAAAGGATGAAGATATTGAAGACGTAATTCAATTCCTCTTAGACCACTTAAATTTCCGTTACCTTTCGATAGGATCTTTTGAAGGAACCTTACCCTATTAGAAATTCCATTCTTTGTTCGTTATGCATTTGTTTGGATGATGGTTTCGTTATGAAAAGGATGATGAATTGTGGAAGACCTAATGTTTTCGACGACGAGTTTCATTTTAAGGTGTACACATTTCGTTACGCTAATTGTACGTTCAAATTCCTCCGATTTAGAATCCGTAGTGATGGTTGTTTTGGACCAACCTTAGGAGGTAGAAAGACTGATAGGTGGTTAAGATAAGTAGTTCTGTTCGCGACTTGAGATAAAGTATGACCATCATGATGGTATACTCATATGATGCTGGTATTATGACGGTTCGCGAACGTGATAATACTTACGTCATATGACGTACCCTCATTGTGTTCATAGGATATTTCGAGGAGTACTTTAGAAACCTTAGAATTTTGATTAGAGAGGTGAGAAATTTCGCATTTGTAAGATTTAGGTTCGTTCCACCTATACGCTTAATCTGTTTCGCCGTTATACGATTTGATACGTTTGGATTCTCGGTACGCGGTTGTTGACCTTTGCAATTCCGATAAGAATCTTAAGTTCTGCTATAAGTTTCTTCCATTTGATATCACCTACAATTTATTTTCTGTACGATCTCATCTGATTTGTCTAATCGAATGCTATGGACGGCATATCCGTCACAATCTTGCGTATCCTTGTATCTCTTCTGAGAGAATATGATAACCATTCGTCATGTTTGAATATGATCCTTGTAATCTGAATTCCGTATGATATGTCATTTCTGGGAACGGAAGTTACTTTTGGATCGGCAATGATGAGTCATGAGAAACAAGTCTTTGTACATTTCCGTTCGCTGTCCGTTGTGTCTTCTGTTTCGTTTCATCTCCGTTCGTAAAGATTCTTTGGAAGAACCACCCAGAGCGGGAGGCTACTTGGGAAACCGAAGAGTCAATACGATCCGATTATCCGCGTTTCTCTTTTTGATTTGGTACGTATTCATTTTGTTATTGCTTTCGATTCGCATTTTCATTTCGATTTCGCACTTCAATTTTCGAGGACGAAAATTTTTTTTTAGAGGGGAAGAGTTGTAAAACCCGCAAATTAACATAAGATGAAAAGACTAAAATGCCCTCGAGTTTGAACTTTAAGAATTCACAAATTAGTATGCGAGCCATTAAAATTAACATAACCTAAGTTTTAATAAAATTTAAAACTTTACACTATTAGTATGGTACAAAAAAAAAAAAAAAAAAGAAAAAGAAAAAACACTAAGCTATGTGCCCGCCCCCCCCCCCCCCCCCCCCCTTGGACCAAAATTGAGTCCATGTTCTTGATTGCTAAAAATTTGTTAAACCCATTAATAAAATTGATTTCTTGCCCTAAATACTAAAACAAAATACTCGGTATTCCTTTTGTTTAGAACCGACTCTCACAAAATAAAACAATCGGCTTTTTTTTCTCTCCTTCATAACTGAACATAACAAAAAAATAACAACCCTAAAACTCCTCCATCAAAACAATCGGTTTCTCCCCTATTGCTGCTACTGCCGATCAATTAGAACCACCAAGGAAGGATCAATCTTACTTCTAGTTCGTGTTTCATCACCAACAAGGTAACCTCTAATCATAACAAAGATGACTACGAATTTTAGAAATCAAAAACTAACCAAAAAAATTGTGTTCTTGGTCCTTGTGGCTGCTGCTGTTCGACGCCAAAAGAAGAGAGGAGAAAGAGTTTTCGTGTGGTGTTTTGATTCTCGTTGTGTCCGTATTCTTCGTGGTCTACGAGGGTATCGTATTACTTGTTCAATTCTTGTTCTTATTTTGTTTTATAATCGAAAAATAATGGCACATGAAATCATAGAATTAACAAACCCTAAATTCGTATGTGAATCGGACAGGAGTTTGCGTGATGAAATTATTTGATTTGGATATGTTAAGACCTGTGTTTATTGACCTAAATATGTGTTGGATCAACCTAAAATCGTTGGTGTTAAGGATTAATGAAATAGAATGACTAAAACCCTAAATTACACATATTTCTATGATGACTGCTTCTGACCCAGAAAAATGTTCGACTTTGAATGCCTGTAAATAATTGTTAACTAAGTGTTTTTGGGTGTTTTAAGAGTCTAAAACTAAGTTCAATGAAATGGCTACCTGATAAAATTTAGTTTGTAATTTTTAGAGTCATGGAAGGTTACTTTTTGATTTTTAGAAAATTATGTGTCTGGTCGGATTTGTGAGTCTGGAAAATCAGTCCGGGTTTTCCATTTTTAATTTTCAAACCGTGTTGAGTTAGAAGGTGTCCTTTGAACTGGGTAATATTCAAGATGTATATGACTTCCTGGAATTTTTATAGATTTTTTTGAATTTTTATTAAAAGGTTTCTAACTAATAACTTTTCGTATAGTAAAATCAATCAGAAATCTGGACGAGTTGGTTTAGGTGAATTTTAATCCATAGTTATACTACTTAATAAAATCTGGAAAAATTAGGTAAAATACTTAAGACATTTGAGCATCTCTGGGAATTTTTGGGAATTTTATTTCTGAGTTCTTGTACGATTTCCAATTTATAGAAAACCTAACAATTTCGTATATAAAACTGTGAGAAGTTATAAAAGGGTAAAATTGTAAACTAAAGGGTGTGATGTGTTTATTGTGTAACCTAAAAGGTGTAAATGGATATTTGGCTAAAACCAAAGGTCATGACTTGTAAAATCTGTAACTCGATGATATTTTCATATTATACCCTAAACTTATGCTAATTACCTAATGAACCCTAAATTATGAAAACTACTATATGAACACTAAAACTTTGTAAAAGACATTAAGAATCTTGAACTATGAATATGATCATCTATAATACTTTGAATTAGCATACGGGAATGATATAACATAAAGTCACCTAATATGGAATGAGAACAAGAATGAAACCTTACGGTCCTATGAACTTATAAGAGAACTTGTGCTTATTGTAGATCGGGTGAAGAGGGAGTGATCTCCTACTTGATTTTGCTTTCATTTCTTTTGCTTGCGTATTCGTTAAGGTACAGATATTCTGACCTTTTCTGTAAGGTTTCCTATGATTCTTTTCTGATCGGTTTAATCTCTGATTTGATACTCTGTTACAATCCTTTGCTATGACACCTTTGCTTCGACCTTTGATCCCGGATTTTGGACCTATGATATGAAGACCTTTTTGATATGAGATGGAAATGTTTTAAGTAAAGTATTTTGAAAGGGTTTTTCAAGCATGACATATTGACTTTAAGAAAACTATTTTTGAAGTTCGTTTTATGAAAACTATTTGAAAGACCATTTATGAAAACTATTTTGAAGGATTGTTTTAAATGAATCTCAAGAGAAACCTTTTGAAAAGTACTTTTGATATTGAACCTTTTGAAGATTTGACCATCTGATACTTTGACCCTTTTGGATATTGACCTGGGATACTTAACTTTCTGATATGAATCTTCTGATATGACCTCTCTGATGTGACACTCTGATTATGATATGAACTTATGACCTGGACCTTTGACTCCCAGTTTGATACCCGAGCCAAAATGTGTTTCCTAGCCATGAAGGTAACATGGCCGTGTCTGTGATGCACCACTGACATGACTCTTGTGTGGTCAGAGTGATTAACCACACCGTCCCCATTGTGATTTGTGAAATGCATGCGATTATTATTATTATTATGGCCAATGTGATATGTGGGGGGCGTATGGATGCATCCTAGATTTGTATTTGTAATTGTGATATGTGATATATGTGGTGACTGATGATGGGTGCAATCCACGTCTTTCACAAAATGTGGGAGCTAGCTACTCCATTTGAAGAATGAGGACACCCCTCATATTATCTGATTATCTGAGAGGTCTCCCCTCTATATGATTTGAAGATATTGGTTACGATGTGATATGTGATGTGGTATGTGGGCTCGTGGTGGATTACTGTCCTAAACCGTACTCTTTATTTCCTTTTCCTATATCTCATTCATTATGATATGTCTGTTCATTTCCATTTGATTTTGGTTTCCGTTTATATTATATATCTGTTCACTGGGCTTTTTAAGCTCAGCCGCACGTTTTCTTTCCGTGTGCGGCAGGTTTTAGTTGGAAGCTGGGAATGAGTGAAGAGACCTTTGGACTTAGAAGACTTTGATAGTTTTTTTCGGAAGTAGAAGTTTTTAGAAGGATTTGCGTTGACAGACATAGTATTTAGTTTTGTTTCTTATTTGTAACCTTGTAGTTTCAGTATATCATTTGTAACCTTTGAATTTCTATTGTATTATTTAAGTCGTATGTTATGCTTGCCTTTGATATGTCACCATTTGCGTGACACTTCTACCCTTGTCGGGTTGGGGTGTTACAAACCTATTCCCAAAAGTCGACCTGCTGCTGCTTCTTTATCCTCTCTTCTGTTCGAGCAAACACAGCAGCAAAAGGTGGTATTTTGTGGCTCCAAAGTGGTGGTTAGGCGTGTGATTGTTCCTGGTTCAAGTGTGTTTTGATCATGGGTCTTGAAAACAGTTCGAAGGGTTGTTTGTCTAGAGGTGTTCGGCTGGGAAAAAAATGTAGGGATCGATCCTTGTTTGTTCTTGTTCTTCTTAGCACACTACAAGGGTAACTCTTATAATCCTTGTTCAATTCTACTCTTCTTGTTGATTCTTTTTTTAATCCTTGTTTGATTCTTGTTTTCTATTGATGTCCTTGTCGATCTATGCTCATAAAATAATAGAACGAGTACATGAAATCATAGCACATAACACATAAAATAACAACCTTGGAAAACCCTTTATAATCGGCCTAATGTATTGATCTTGCTTCGAGTTGTTTGAAAATGTTAACATCACATATAAATCAACCTATATCTGTTTTAAAGTCACTCATAATCGTTTTGTATCAAGAATGTATCGTTGGAATGAATAAACCTTAAGAGATCACATAAAATAGTGAACCTAGTTTCTGTCCAGAAAATTTAGTCGAATTGAAAGGGGTGTATCTTGATGATGGTAACGTGTTTTTGGGTGTTTATTGGGTCTAAAACTAAGTTTAAGAAAAGAGCTTTCGAAAATATAAGCCTTGTAATTTTTAGAGGTCGGGAAGATACACTTTTTGAATTTACAAGTTCAAGAGTCAAAACTAAATTCGGATGTCTGGAAATTTAGTCGTGGTTCTTAATTTTTAATTTAAAATCTATAATGAGTTATGACCTGAAATTTTTACAGGATGAAATTTGGTATTTGAAGTACGGTTTGAAATTTTTTTAGATTTTTCTGAGATGTATAACCTGGGTAAATAATTACATACTTTTGGGGTGTTCCATCAGATCCAATTCAGGTACTTGTTGTGAATGTCGATTTTTAGTTGGTACTGGTACTACTTAATAAAATCTGGAAAAATTACCTAAAATACTTAAGACATATATGAACATCTGGGTAAAAGTATAGAATTTTATGAGTTTTTATAAGGTGCTTTAAAAATAGCTAAAGTCGGGTCTGTTTTCGATTGTAATGCTGAATTTAAGTGGTTGTTTATTTAGAACACTTATACGCTTATATGCTTCACATTTAAAACCTAAATAAGTTATATTGTCATCCTAAAAGTTTTTAACTTATGTATTGATTAATTATCATGTTAACCTTTAAACTTGGTATAATTGCAATTATAACTCTAATCTTTGAACAATGATTATATGAAACCCAAATGATATGAATTAAACACTAAAACTACTAATTCGGGAAATATAACCTAATTATGACCAATTTGAATGTATGAAACCCTAATTGGAGTTTAATCACTTTAAATGATCAATTAAAACGACTTGTGTAATTAGAAACCCTAATCTCACACTTACTTAATTTGGAAACCCTAATTTGACTTGTAAACTTTTGGAAAGTTACTATTTTTGGAAAGTTACTAAATAAGAAAAGTTACTAAAAATGGAAAGCCGACTAAAATGAGAAATTTGATTTAAGATAAGTTATTAATAAGACAATCATAAATTCGTGTAGATTCGCTGAAGATGGAGTTTGCTTCTGATCTTTATGTTTCTAGTTGTGTTGTCACTTGCGGTCTAAGGTACAGATATTCTACCCTTTTTCAGTAAGGGTGCTTTCGTTCTCATGACTTTCTTGATCTTGATTCATTAGGATTCCCTAAGCCATTGCTATGTTCCCTTATACTCTGATTCGTTCTTCATGATCCATTTGACATTCGTCATTATGACCCTATGACATAAGTATTCGAATCACTTGATGCTTAGAAGGTTCATTGATTTGTAACTGGATGTGAAAACCTTTCTTAATTTTATCATGGAAATGTTTTGAGAAAAACTAATTTTAAAATGATGTTTATGAACGATGCGATATCACTTTTATATGAAATCTTACTAAACTTTTATGAAAACACTTTTAAAGACTACTTTTATGAAAACCATTATTAAAAGATTTCTTTAAATGAACATTCGATAGAAACTTTTGAATTGAACCTTGCTATGAACCATTTGATTTCGAACCTTTGATTATGAACCTTTGAGATCATATGCCTGATATGATTTCCTCATTTGACTCCTGACATTCATTTTATTATTATCCTTCTTATTTATTCATTCTGACATTTATTAAATGTCTGCTATGCTATGCTTGTGTTTGCCATGCTTATTTGAATTACTATCTTGTTTCTCTTGCCATGCTAGATTATATTGTTGTATGTTATGATAGATCTGTGCCTGAGCTTACCTAGTTCTGGAGGTACCAGGACCATGTTTTTGATGGCACCTTAGGCATGACACTCCCGTAGAGGTGTGATAGATCTACGGCGTTCCCCCTTATGTTTATGTATTATATTGTGATCACTATTGGCCATTAATGCGTGTGTGTGCTTAGTCTAGTACTGACATACATACTTATGTTAGGGAGCGTATGGATGCATCCTAGGTTTTATGTTTTATGTGATTATGGTGACCAGGTGGTGTGTGCCTTGCACTCCTTCTCACATTTTTTATTTTATTTACTTAGAGGTCTCCCCTCTTCGTATACTTGTATTGTTTTAGTATGATTTGATAGATTATGTATGGAGTTCTTATGGCACATCCTTATATGAACCTTTCTTTATTTTCATTCCATTCCTTGTTTCATTTCTTATTCAGTTCTCATGCATTCTTGAATTCTTAGTCCTCTTTAAAATTCGTATGACTTTCATGATTATGCTTTTCGTTTTGTATTCTTATTCCTTCGTTGCTTATGCTTATTTACCGTTATGTTATGTTATATATATCTGTTCACTGGGCTTTTTAAGCTCAGCCGCATTTCTTTTCCTGCGGCAGGTTTTAGTTTGGAAGCTGGGTTATGAGTGGAGAGTACTTTGGACTTAGAAGACCTTACTAGCTATTCTGGATTTAGTGATGACTAGAAGAGATTTGCATTTCAGACTTAGTATTTTGTTATTGTTCTCATCGTAACCTTGTAGTTTCAGAATTTCCCTTTGTAACCCTTGAATTTCATTTGTATTAATTTAGTCATATGCTTGTGTTTGCTTTGATATGTCACCATAACGTAATACTTCTACCCTTATCGGGTTGGGGTGTTACAATTGGTACCAGAGCCAAGGTTGTTACTTTGTTGATTTTTGTGGTTCGATTATTGTGTTTTAAGCTGCTTTACCAAGTTTGTGTGATCGGATTTTTTTTCTCCTACTTGTGTGGTAACAGTTTATACACAGTATTATGTATCAAATATGGGTCAAAAAGTCATCAAACTCTCACTATCAGTTTCTGTTATCTGTTTCTTGTGGTCCTTTTTTGTGTCACGTTAACTATTTATTGTAAATTATCATTGTTTATGACGTTTTGTAAAAAAACCGTGAATAAGTGGTCAGCAAATTTGGTCGAAGTTTGAAGCATTTATTGGTTGCGGGTTGGTTATAAGAGGGATTTCTTCGCTGCGGTTTGTGTCAAAAAGAGAAGTTCTTGGCTGCGTTTTGCCTTGTTACAGTTCTGCGGTTTGGTTTTTAGCCAAAGTGGGAAAAAGTCAAAAGTACGAAAGTGACAGCTGATAACGCTCAAATTGTGCATGTTTTTAGTAGCGTTATTCATGTTTTTATATATGTTATTTGGTTATATTTATATGCTTTTGTTACTTAATCGCACCAAAGTATGTTTGCAAAGTATATGTAGCCAAAAACAGAAAAAATGAAGAAAAAGATAAGAAAAATGAGGAAGAAGGAAATATTTATGATAGTGCGAAGATTTTCTTGTCAAGATCCAATCAAAAAGGCATTTCAAAGAATAAAGGTCCAAGTATTCAAGTTGATAAGCTTCAAGATAAATAAAATATCAAGTTTGGATGAAGAACCAAGAACCAAAAGGAAGAAACAAGCCCAAATGACAAAAGTCCAAAAGAGCATACAACAGCACTCCATCCGATCGGATGTTGCCCGCAACCGAATCGGATGGAGGCAATTTCTGAAGACCAACCGATCGGTTGGATGTCGTCTGATTTTCCCAAACTTCATCATTAAGGACACTAACTTCATACCAACGATTCTATAGCCTTCTAATGATGATTCTAGGCCCTTCTAATTTGCTTGGAGGCCAAGTTGGAGCATTTAACATCCTAGGCTTTAAGTGTAGTATAAATAGGACCATTTGTGAAGAGTTTTAGAAACACCTTTTCAATAATTATCATACCAACTCTCATACAATCATCAAGATACTCTCTCAAAAGTCCAAATTCGTCCTTAGAAGTTTAGGAAGCTTTGGAGGTTCAAGAAGTCAACATTTGGAGGTCAAAACATCAAGAAGTCAACACCAATACTTTGGGTATCATTACCTTATCATTTGTAATCTATTTCCAATCATTGTAAGACTTTCAATTATGGTTTCTAATGTTCAAAGTTCTGAGTTTATGTTCATGTTTGCTATGAGTGGCTAGTGCCTTTGTGTACTTGCTTAGATGATGTGTATTGCTTATTGATTTGCGTATGATTGTGATAACATGTTTTAATTCAATTTCAAGTTGATTCTAAGATCCAATTGTGATTAAGTTTCGTAGTGACATTTGTTGATCAAGTTTAACTAGTTGCTAATAATTTTAAGGGTCGAAAGAACTATTGTTATTCAACTAGTTATAATCATTTGTCTATGAATGATTGTTTTCACCCATTATTCTTGATTAAACAAAGAAAGTTAATTGTGGTTGTAATAAGAATGCTTTTGTCTATCAAAATAGGATTGATTGTAAACCATTTCAAGGGTCGAAAGATTAATAGTTTACTATCAATTGTGACCTTTTGTCTATGATCGGTTACCTTTTGTATTGACCATTTCCTAAGCTTATTTGATAAAACAAAAGACTATTTTTATGTTTAAGGTACACCAACTTATGAACCTTGAATTGATTGGTTAAACATAATGCTTGTTTTTATGAACTAAAATCTTGACGAAGGTTTAATTTATAGAAACAATAGATTAGTTCACCAAACTAATTATCATAACCAACATGTTATCCAAAGTTATCACAATCATGCTTATCAAGAGTAGTATGTTAGTCTAAGCAAGTATAGTTTTAATCATTTGAATTATTATATTTTCATCGTTGCTTGTTTAAGAGATTTACTTTTAGTAGCTTACAATTCGATTCACTACACAAATCCCTGCGAACGATCCCGACTTACCATCATAATCTTGCTATAACTGACGAGTTCACTTGCTCGTATGTGTTGTTTCTAGATTCGGTAATTCGGCCTTTATAAATTTAAAACTTGTACTCACACTCGACACATCAACAGCTCACAGTCAACTGCGTTTTCGTGTGGTCAACTGCGTTTTGCTTTGGTCAACTGCATTTTGGTGCTGTGATTTGACTCAAAGGAGTTGCGGTTTGGTGCTGCGGTTTACCACTGCGATTTGCCTACTGAAGACCTATTATCAAACTGTAGCAATCTGTAAAATTCCTTAGTCATTAGTATACGTTAATCTAGTACTAACACATCGTTACTATTCACTTTACCATTTTTTTCGGGCAAATTTGAATTTTTGTTTATTATATTATTATAACACGAGCACCTTATCACATAATTCACCAAATAACGGGACGAGCTCACACGCGATTTACAAAATCAAATTATATACATATAACATCACATGGGTCAATAATCCCAACCCAATATTTATTTCTTCCGGTTACTATTCATCAGCCCACTCAAAAGCCCAATCCTTAATTGTATTTCATTTTCAGTCGACCTAGGTACTTCCCAAACGCCCCATTTTTCTCTCAACTTTTAAACGCGACTTGTACATATTATTGAACCTCCTATTTGTCCTCCCACCAAAGAAATAAAGTGCCAAGTTTTAGCTTCTAGGATGAACGTTTGATACGTTTTTAAAGACCAAAGTGTTTGGCCATTTAACACTAAATCGACATATATATTTTTTCCACAAAACCAACCGTTTTAACCCGAGCTTGTTTCCACCCATTCTAACATTATTGATTGATCATTTATGAGTTAAGGGAAGTATTTATCATCATAGATTTCAAGATTTCATATTAATTCCAATTCTTGTACACCAAAAATGTGCTAGTCGACATATTTACATATATGTCGACATCCATTGCTTTCCCATTCACTCACACATGCCCTTAAATTCTCATTGTCAGTAAATCTAACATAAAATCCCAACATTCCCTGCCATGAATAGTTGTATCAAGTGGTAAGAAGCAAAAACTCAATATAACACTTATACGTATTCATATAATACGTATAACTCATTTCACCTTCACACCTCTCATCCTCAACTCCTTGACACCATTCTAGACCCATCTTGATCAGTGGAGAACTCACAAGGACCAGAAGCAACCACCTTCCTCCATTCCAAGCTCATTCGACATGGGGTTATTTATATATAAACGTATATATTGATCTAGCCATCGTGGAACCATTTTCTTGTGTTCTAGCTACCCTCACTCGTCCACTACCCACCCTAGAGGTGTTGTAAGTCATTCCATATCATTTTGAGTTTATTTCATACGTATATAATTCGCCATGCAACTTATATAAATTATTGTCGAACGTATATATTGTCTATTTATTTTTACGTACTATGTTTATTAGTAGAACACAAAAACGTGGTTGCCTCCCTTGTGGAAGGCCTAGGAATCACGAAATATACTCACGTCACATTTATATGGTTGTTTCATGCATAATTCGAACCCCATTTAAACTAGCATCACACGTACAAAAGTATAGATATTAGAAAATTTGACCAAGTCATTTGGTTAAAAATCTGTCCCAAGTAGCGACCAAAAGGACCTCATAAAACTCAAATTTACTTAACGACACAGCAATATTTTTGCTCGACTTAATTACCCATACTACAAACTAAATATTTCGTGTTTATACTTTGTACTAATAAGCTCGTCTAACCCCTTTAAATCGCCCAAAGTAAACTTGATCACACGCATGAAAACACAAAATCTGAAATATTTCTAAGTTTTTTTCGACCAGAAAACTGCTCCAAATAGCGACCTAAATGACCACGTAAAACCCAATTCGATTTAACAACAACCCATTATTTTTACACAGCCTATTTCTCCTTGCTACAAACCAAATGTTTCATGTTTATACTTTACAAGGATAAGCTTGTTTAAACCCTTGAAGTTAGCCAAAGTTAGTCGACCAACATCATTCTCAAAACAATTTATTATTTTCAAATTGGATCAAAAGCCCAATAAGCTCTTTTTAAGCAAACCGTATAAGTAATACCCCGACCCGACAAGGGTAAAGATGTCACAACGATGGTTCCATATCAGAACAAACACAAGCATTTGACATAATTAATACAATAGAATTCAATGGTTACAAAGGAAATATGAAACTACAAGGTTACAATACAAAAGTTTCTAAGTCTAACTATAAGTTCTTCTAATACTCTTCCATAGCTAGTCGGGCCTTCTATATCTATGGTACTCTCCGCTCATACCCAGCTTCCAAACTAAAACCTGCCGCGGGAAAAGAAACGCGGCTGAGCTACGAAAGCTCAGTGAATAGATATAATGATACAAAGCAGTAATAAGGGATGGTGAAATAATGAAATGGCACAAGGTGTAACAAGAGTAGAAAGGACAATGGAAAAGATTATCAAGAAATGGTTACAATGGCTCAGTGTAAAGGAAACCATAACCCACCACCAGCCCAAGTCAAAACAGGTCAAGTCCAGTATCAAGTCATAGGGTAACATAAACAGTAATCCACCACGAGCCCAGAAACAGTACATATCATATCAAATCACATATCAGGGTGTATGGAGGGGTGACCTCAGCATACCAGGTACAGGGTGAGGGGATACCTCCAGGGGTTGGAGTCGCGGGCTCCCAGGATTGTGAAAGACGTGTATCGCACACACTCGTCAGTCACCAGATAATACAAGTAATACAAACAAATTAGGTCAGGTCTAGGATGCATCCATACGCCCCAGTAGGCCACAGGGTCTTCCTCTACGTAACAAGTAAATCAGTAACAGGTCAGGGACGGGACAGGTCATCACTCTCCTGCCCTAGAGTCATGCCACCGGTGCATCAATGACATGGACATGAAACCCTCATGCCTAGTGGGTGGCTCGTAGTCTCAAACTGTGGTTCAAGGTCAAGTATCAAGTCTCAGGTGTCAAGCATCAGGTATCAAGAGTCAGGTATCAAGTGTCAGGTTTCATATCAAGTTTCATATCAGATTTCATATCAGGGTTCATATCAGGGTTCAAGACAGGAGATAAATGCAGGGTTTCACTATCAGGAGGTCAATATCGGAAAGTCAAATACCAGAAGGTTCATGTCAATTTATTAAAAAGTAATCCTTTTAAAATGGTTTTAAAATAAAGTGGTCTTTAAATCAGTTTTCATAATGAAAGTCTTTAAAAGCAATTCTCAAAACCTCTTCATATGTAATTTAGAAAAGTAGTTATAAAATCCTATGAACCTTTAAGTATCCCAGGGTCCTAAATATTCAGGTTACCAGGTTATGAACAGGTCATGTCAAGTATCAAGGAAACATAACAGGGTTCAAAGCAAGGTTCAGAACAAATGATCAAGACAAGAGTTCAAAGCAAAGGTTCAAGTCAAGGTTCACAATACAAGGGAACATAGCAATGGCTTAGGGAATCTTAAACGAATCAAAATCAGAGTTCAAGAGAACGAAGGCACCTTATAAGAAGGGCAGAATATCTGTACCTTATTAACCAAGTAAGCAGAATCACAAAACAAACACTGACAGGAAAATCAGTCACTCCCTCTTCAGACCTAGAGGAGTAGAAGACAGAATTACAAGAGGTTCTAAGTTCAGATTACTATTTTTAGTTATCCTTCCATTTTAAGTAGCTTTCCAGATTTAGCAAGTTTCCACTTTAAGTAAGTTTACTCATTTTAAGTGATTCTCCATATTTAGTAACTCTTGTCATTAACATTCCCGTTTAATCAACTTAAAGTATTTAATGATGACCATTTTAGTAGTTTAAGGTTCATAAGGTTATTTTCATACAATTAAGGTCATTATGGTAGTTTTACAAATTTGAGGGTTTATTAAGTAATTAGGATAAGTTTAAGGACCATTATGCAATTATCATCAATTTAGGGTATAAAGTGTAAAGTTACAGGTTCTTACAAGTTAAGTCCTTTAGTATTAGCAAAATAACAATTTAAACCCTTTGGTTTTGGAAATTAAACAAACAACACTTTTTAAATGTCTTTTAACACTTTAACAGATTTTATGCATGAACTGGACCTGTTTCAAATAATTTATAAATCATATTAGAACTTAGAAGTAAAATCTACAAAAATTCACAGGGATACCTCAATGTCCCTAGTATTTTACCTAATTTTTCCAGATTTTATAAGCTAGTGTAAGTATGAATGAAAAATCCATTTTCCCAACCTGTTCCAGAATCGTATCTGATGAAACACCCGAAAAGAAATTAATTATTTACCCCATCAATAAAATTTATAAAATTCTACAAAAATTCCAGTAACTAGTAGACATCTCAAATATTACTCAATTCAAAGGAAACCTTCTAATTCGACACGGTTTGTAAATTAAAATTCAAAAAACCCAGACTGATTTTCCAGACATACGAATTCGATTTGACACTTAATTTTCTAAAAATCAAAAAGTAACCTTCCAGGCCTCTAAAAATTACAAGATAAATTTTCTCAGGTAGCTATTTCATTGAATTTAGTTCTAGACTCCAGAAACACCAAAATACACGTTCACATCAATTAGATACATTCGATTAAAATTGGTCCTTTTTCCAGGCCAGTAGCAGTTCTTAATATATCATGTATTCTCTTAGGTTTTCGTCATTCCAATCATTAGTTCTTGACACATAACGATTATAGATGAGTTCGTATCATGTCTAGGTCGATTAATAACAGGTCATACATATTCAAAACAATTTAAAACCATCACACACACCTGTGTCGATATACATATTAAGATTTAGGGTTTTATGATCATGATTTTATGTAACCTCTTTTATTATTTCATGTGACAATATTGACTAGAACACAAGATCATAACAAAGATTGAACAAGGTAAGGTAACACAATACCCTCGTTGCGTGATCAAACACAAGAATGACAAGAGAAACACACGAGTCACCAACTCTTCCTTCCCTTCTTCTTTGGTTTGCACGACAGCAGAAAAGAGAACAAAAAGAATGGTTTGGTTAGGGCTTGTTATTAATTCGTATGGATTATTTGGGACAAGAACAAGGTTACCTTGACTAATTATGAGCTAAATCAAGCCTTCTTGTGGTTATTATGGATCGACAGCAGCAGCACCCAAGAGAAGAGAACCGAAGTTTTTGTGAGATCTATTAGGGTTTGATTTGTGATTTTCGGTCATACAAAAAAAAGAAGGAAACCGTGTTTCTTGATAGGAACAAATTAAGGAAAAGATCACACACTTATGGGCTTAATCCCAATCAATATTAATGTGGTATATTGCTTAACTTTTGGGCCGAAAATTTGATCAAGGAATACACATACATGTCGCCTAGTTAAGTTAAGAATGAGACATTATTAATTTTGTACATTTAACTTACATTATATAGTTTTTATTAATTTAATTTTGTTAGGTAACTTAGGTTAGGTTCCAAATGTTATTTATTAAGTTCTTATAAGTTCTTAAAATTTTAATTTGAGGGCATTTTAGTCTTATCATGTTATGTTAAATTTTTGGGTTTTACAGTATAAGCTAGCCTCAAAAGCTCTTTTGGTATGAAAATAAGACATTAAAAATGAGCCTAAGGATAAACCCAACTTGTCTCAAAGCTCACGGATCGTTAAACGTTAACGGGCCTTTAACTTAGCTCGCTAAGGCCCATTTATTGAAAAATAAGCTATTTTAACAAATAAGCAGTTGATATAAGTTTTAATAAGCTTCAATAAGCTCCAGAAAAATTCGGATACTTTTTCCCTATAATTTTTGTACGTTTGGACTAAAAATGCAAACTAGTTACACTTTGAGGGACTAAAACTGCCAACCCTTTAAAACATGGACTGAAACAGTTAAAATAGAAAGTTTAGGATAGAAATTGATATTATTTGATATTCCAAGCTCATAATGCTATTTTGGACATGTAGTGGACTATAAATGCAATTTATACATAATTAAGGACTAACGGTGCAACGCTAACGCCGTTAGGGTGTAAAGTGTAAAAACAGTAAAATTACAAGGACCAACAAAACATGATTGATATTTTCATTTCCATATTTCATTTTACGAATTCCCGTCACATCACATGCATTTTTGTATATTTCGTTTACTTAATATTTAACGTTCGTTATATTTCTATATAATGAGTTTTTAGCAATTTAACTTCCGTTTCATTTCATCACTTTTGAGGGAACGATATTATTGGTTTCAAAGACATAAAAACAAGATAATATTATAAATAATATTATTTTTAAACTTTAGGCATTTTAAGCATATCATTCATTCACATCACAGTCCGATTCGTTATCCGATATTCTTTCACAATCATTATTCACATCCTGTCAATCTTAAACCATCGAAATCTCAGACTTCCCTATTATTCAGGTCGTGTATTGGAGTCGTTACCGTGATACTTTAGACATAACCCTACTTAGACCTTTACAGCTAAGGTGAGTCATAGCCCCACTTTTACTCTTTTATTCATTTTATACTCATTGGGGGAGATACATGCTTAAATTATTTTACTCGTTTATCAAATACATGATTTATACAATTACTCAAAACAGTTATACTTTTATGATACGTTACGCTTTTATACTTCTTGGACATGATGTGTAGTTTTATTACGATATGTGCCTTAATGGGTTAAACTTATTCTATATTCATTATTCTTTGCAACTGGTTAGCTCCTGGATAGGAGCCGATGGAGAGGTATTGATAGTAACTATCGGGCCGGTGCCCCACACCCTTGTGTCCCTCAACTCTTGACCTTGGGTGAATATAATCCACTTTATATATATATATATATATATATATATATATATATATATATATATATATATATATATATATATATATATATATTTGATATATTTGATATATTAGTCGCAGTCAGCAGGTTCAGTTGCGGTTATTCATTGCATTAAGTGTTCATATTATCGTATATACATATGTCCTAATCTTAAATTGGCAGTGGGTTGTAAACACACAGGTTGCAAGTCTTGTATGGGCGGGACTTGGGACTGAGTGGATTTACAATGCCTTTGCTGGGGAAATCTTTATTCAAATATTTTTACATTTTTATACTAAACTCTATGAACTCACCAACCTTTGGTTGACACTTTTTAACATGTTTATCTCAGGTTAATAAGGCGATAGTGGATGCATGGATTCTAGGGTCATTTGCATACTTGAAGACTCATATCTATCTTTATCATTCGATACACTTTGAAAACTTTTATGTAATCTTTACTTTGGAACTTATTGTCATAACTCTGAATTTAATAATTCGAATGATAATATTTTAAAACGTCCTATTTAGAGGTCGTTTTCTATACCTTGATCTGTATTATGAAGTAATACCCCCTTGACATCTAATGTTCCACTGCGGTAACTTGGGGGTGTTACACAAACAAATCAAAACGGCATGCTGCCAAAATTTCGTGAAATCTTGCGTTTTGACTCGAGACATTGAGTTTTGTCTCTGCGGTTTGACTAAAGATGAAGAAGAGACCACGACCATATCATACACCAAAGACTGTTGCGACTACAGACCATATACCACAGACTCAGTTCAATTATATCATCAGTCCAACGCAAGAACAAAAACTCAAACCGAGCCAACAATATCATGCCTAATCTAATCATATACTAGACACTACCAAGACCCTTACTTCACTCCTCAACACTCATTATCTATTAATCAATACTCTGACTAAAAAGAAAAATCAAATTATCTCATATTTTTTTTTCTCTTTGTGATTATTCACTGATATATTCGACCATTCAAGGTCAATCATACGAGAAAAAATCATCATCATCAACCTTGTTGAAGCCTAGCTTCATTTAATATACGAAACAAGCAAGAAAAGAAGATAACAAATCTGCTATTTCTTTTTCTATAGTTCGTTCAAAAAATCAACATCAACACAAAACAATAACATTAAACCCTACCCGAGACCCACAAATGGATCTTGAAGACTTATTTCTTGATCCGGTTTGAGCATCGAAAGAAGATATAGGGTGCGTATGGTTAAGTTTGTGTTTGTGCGGTTCGATTAGAAGGACTTGTTAATCGGATTTACATCGTGATGATGATGCGGTGGAGATTATAGATCTGTTTTGGAGAATAGAGGGGGCGGATAAGTTTATGATGAAAGACGTGATTAGGGTTAAAATGAATGAAAGATTTAGGTTAAGGATCTTATATCATGCGAATATTTAGGGTATCATTTGGTTTTGGATTAACATTGGGTCGAAAATTTTTGATATAACTTTATTGGACCGGGTATTTGGATGGGCCTTAGCCGATTTTTTTTTGTTTTAATAACGGGCTGAAACGAAACAATGATAGATTGATATCAAAATTGCAATGGGCTTGTGTGTTTACTTATGATCCGACAATATAGTTATGACTAGTTATTTTGTTAATTTTTTTTGGTATAATATTTGGCCAAAAAGAGTGGTATGTTTGGATCTACAAAATTTCACGAGGATACACACGTCACGGCTAGTATTTGGGTATATGAATGTCAAAGTGATTACGGGGTTGATTTGGTATTACTAATTTTAGATTGAAGTGGAATTTCATGAAGACGCGTACTTATTTTATATTGAAGTCGTGGATAGTTGGATGCATGACTTTCAATGATAACTTGCTCGTGCTTAAGATTTAAGTTGAAGACTTGGTTTATCTAGTTTCCAGAAGTCGGGGTGGATGGTTGAAGACCTGGTTAACTATCACTTAAAGGAGTTACATTATAGTACTCAGTGTCACACGCAGAAGACGATGTGGATAATCGCAAGAGGTGATGAAAGTGTCATACTTTGTCGGGATAGTATTGAGTACTTAGAGATTTTCATGGTGCACAAATTCTCTACACCGTTCTTCCAACAACAGTGCAAGCTTAAGTAACAAATTTGGGGAATTCTACTTCATTTTCTAGTTAGGTATATCGGGTTTACTTCACAAAGTGGTCACAGAAATAGCCGACAGAATAACGTAGTTGGTTAAAGTGTTGATTTTTCATGATGTTTGCTTCTGACAAGATCTTCTTGTGTATATGGTCGTACACGTCAATGATGCTTCTGAATGTTCGAAACCATCATGGGGGAGAAATGTGTACTTTGATGATATAAGGTCAACCTCCAGGGGGAAGTAGTTTATACTACTTTACTTAGTATGGTTTGTGAAGTATTCTACATATGTGAGAAGAATTGTTGCTGATCTCTTGCATGTTCCCCCAAACTGATATTCACCAAAACCAAATTTGTCATGATACATTCAAGTTATCATTGTCTCACGGTTTCTTCTTGGTTTTGTAAAATCCCGCGAAAGAATCTATTTCTCGGTTTAAATCATAGATTTGTAAAATCCCGTGATGATGGAACTATCCTGGAGAAAGAAAAGTGCATTTCCGGATCTTAATTGATTCTGGTGCTACGGTTTCAACTTCGAAGAAGGGATAAAGTGTATACTTCATGTATTGGATGATTTTTGATATACTTCATGGCATTTTGGTTATAACAAAGTTTTACGGGGTTATGAGCTTTTGACAATGATCGGGATAAAACCATTATCAAAGTTCATTTAAAATATCAAAAAGGGCTAGATCTGGGCATTTAAACCACAAGATGTGACTACGGCGTTAATTCACTATTATTTATTTGAGGTTGAAGTGAAATTTCACGGGTGCGTGTACTTAGTATCTGAAGATATCGGGGTTGGTTGGATGAAGATTCTTCGAGATCCTTGTTCGAGCGTTTAACCTTTACAATGACGAAGACTTGGATATCTAGTTATTTTTGTGATTCTTCCTCTCTATTACCACAAAATAACTATCACTTTAAGGAGTTACGTTGTAGTGCTCAGTGTCACACGAAGTTGTGGATATCCAAGAGGTGATGTACGTCTTATACTTGATGGTTGGTTGGTTGAAGAGTATAGAGTACTTAGGGATTCGAAGTTGCACGAACTCTCTACACCGCTCTTTGTCACACATTAGTGCAAGTTTAAGTCACAAGTTCGGGTTATTTTACTTCAGTCTCAAGTTCATCATATTGGGTTTTCTCCATCAGTAGTCACGACAAAGAGCCGACTGAATGATAATGGGGTTGGTAACGAGTTAGCTGAGAGAAGTAGAAAAGAGAAAGATGACGTCTGTTCACATCAGTTCAGGCCTCGATCTTCAACTACATATGACGTTTGAACACTGCAGTTCAAGCCTTGGGCCTCAATGTCAACATAATGGCGTCTGCAGATAACACCTCAGGCCCCGTTCCTCAAAGAAAAGAAAGGTGTACGTTTCAGTGCGCTTTATCTTCGGAAGAAGAGAAATCTTCTTGTTTATGACCACTGTCATCAACATGTCTCATGATTTTCCCATGCTCATTTTGTCATCAAGTGAATCAACGTTCTGGAGTCATCGTTATTTACTTATTCAATCAAAAATGGCAACCTCACATGCAATTTTTGAGGGGGAGAAGTGTGAATAAACTAAATATCAGTCATCAAGTGGATTTACTTACCATTGATTGTATTCATATTCACTCGTTCAATCAAAAATGGCAGTCATATAAAAATTTTGAGGGGGAGAAGGGTGAATAAACAAAATGTCAGTTTATCAAGTGGATCTACTTAATGTTGATGGTATTCTTATTCACTCGTTCAATCAAAAATGGCACTCACATGCAATTTTTGAGGGGGAAAAGGGTGAATATACTACATGTTGATTGTTATCTTTAAATGGTCATACGGCTCCTGCACAAATCAGTTCAGGACCCGCGTTTAATTTGATGACTCCTGATGTTTATCGACATCTTCTCACGGGCTGATATGATAAGTGATAAAGTGCTTCCAGTTAACGCTTCATGTACATATAATTATGATGATTCCGATTAATCGTAACCATCAGGGGAGAGAAATGTGTACACCAAGGACGCACAACAAGTTCACGTGGTCGGGATTAATGTCTTATGATACAAATTAAAGATGATCAGCGTTTCAACTTGTTACCTTGGTATTATCATTTTGTAACACCCCCAAAATCTGGTTTAGCGGAAGCATACATGTTTGGGTGCTACTAAATTGATATCACAACACAAAGTATAAAGAATGGTTTTATCTCAACCATTTAAAAATAGATTTCATATTTAAAAGAGATTTGTTTACAACATTTCAAAACCATGTGGAAATATAAGCCCATAAAAGATTTCAAGTGGTCCCTGAGTATATCAGAGTCTTCTATGACCATGCCATGCCGTGCCAAAAGCCTCCAGTAGTGTGCTATTGCTAAAGACCTGAAAATACATGCTAAAAAGTGTCAACACGAGGTTGGTGAGTTCATAGTTTTATGAAAAAGCAATAAAGATATTGTGAGTTCAATAAGAGTTTTGTGACCATTGTGTCGCTCACAATGTCATAAAAATACAGTTTACTTCATAGCAAAATTATAGTTGTAGACCAATAGTAGGGTATACCACCCAAATAAAGTAGTTTATTACACTAGTAGTTGGACCATGAGTTTGGTATACGAACATCGCAACCCATGCGAGTCATATAAAAATATAGTCTATTACGTAAGCACTAAGTCATGCAACCGAAGCTATAACAGTGTGCATGCATCTAGAAGCATGTTATATATTAGGGCCCGACAAGTGTTTATCCCAGACACTTGTAGTTTCGACATGGTATACGTTCGTTTGCCTATCCGGTCAACCCGAACGGGGACGTTACTCCCAATAGATCTATTTATAACATTCGCGCTTCCCAGCAGGAATTAACGGTTCATGAGTTGGGCAATTTGGGACATAATAGGGCTTAGGCTAATCTACGTAATAGCATAAAAAAAATAATTTGGTCCATAAAAGTTTTGCATGTTTCTCACCCCAGTTATAAAACAAGTTCAAATAGAGTGGGGTTACATATCAATCAATCACATAATACCTTCAATCACCAATTCAAATAATGGCTCAATAGTCAGATAAACAGTTCACAGATTTAAAATAAACAATCATTGAGTATATTTAAAACGAGCATGTATTCTCCCCCAAAACAGTTAGAAAACCAGTAAAAGTAGGGGTTATGAACTCACCTGATGCGATAGCAATAATGACAAAAGTGGATTCACTGAAATGTAAGTTTAATTGGGATTTCGGAAATAGCTTCTCACACGACCTGGATAACAATAATGTTTGAGAATTTGTCTTAGCACGAATAACGAATGTGATATGAGGATTTCGTATGACGATTTGGTCGGTGATGTGCGTGTGATATGCTTAAAATGTTTAAAGTTCAAAGGTAATATCATTAATAACATCATCTTGGTGTTATGATTCAGAATCATAATAATCGTCGTCTCGAAATGGGTGAAACAAAACATTGGGTTGCGTTGTTTAAAGGTCGTTATATATAAACATAACGTAAAATTAATTATTCGAGTTCGAATTTAAATAATACAAAATGAGAGGGTGGGTTGTGTAAATTTAGGATTGTAAATGAAAATACCATAATGTTTTCTGTTTAACCCTGAACTTGCACAGTTTCTACACTTTATACCCTAACGGTGTTTGCGTTGCACCGTTAGTCCTCGGTTTATAAAAGTTACATATTTAACCCATACTTAACCTAGATGGCAATCTGAGTTTGTACTTGAATAAATTATCATTGTTCATCCTTAACATTCTGTTTTTATATGTTCAGCCCTTAGTTTTGCCGGTTTGGCAAAAATGGTCCCTCGGGGTGAAAATCGTTGCAATTTTAGTCCAAGACGCTTGTAAAATTGTGGAAAAATTCCCTAAAAATTTCAGTAGCTTATTCAAGCTTATTAAAGCTTAAGTCAACTGCTGGTTTGACCAGAAGGCTTAAAAATCAGTTATTGGGCCATAAAACGAATTAAAACAAGGCCCGTTAAGAAATTTGGAGGCGAGGGCATGAAATTTATTTTGGGCCTGAACTTGAGTCAGCTTTGTGATTCTAAAAATGTTTAGCTTGGGCCCATTGGGCTGTTAAATCGTCAGTTCTTAATGGGCTTTAAGTTAGCCCGTAAAAGAAAAATAGTAAACTTTGCAAATCTATTTCTGGTTAAAAACTTGGCGATGGCAGTTCAAAATGGTTGGATTTGAGTGACGGGTTCAAGTTATTTTTGAGTAGTCAAAACATGAAATGTTTAGTTTGCTAGCTCTTCTATCAGTAGGTGCAAAAATATAGATGTGTTGTTTGTACGAATTTGAATTCACAAGGCCATTTACCAGGCGAGTTGGGACATTTCTGTATCAAAAAGACTTGGAAAATTTCTAAAATTATAAACTCAGTTTCAATAGCATTTACTTTAGGCGATTTTGAGGGCTTTTAAGAGCTTATCACATAGAACTTAAAACGCGAAAATATTAGTTTGCCCCGAGGTGATTCGAACTGAGCAAAAACATGCGTGTGTTATTTGTATGGTTTCCAAGTTACAAAGCCTTAAAGTGGTCGAGTTGGGTTGGTTTTTCAAGTTAAAACACTTAGCCAAATTTTTCTGTGTTGCGTTCTATATTTATATGTTCGAATGAGAAAAGAAGGCATGCATGGTTCATCTTTGATCATTAATATAGTATGGAAATAGGTTCACGTGACTTACAAAGAATTGAGAAGGGACTGTGGTACGTTGAATATGGCAGAAACATAAGAAACTCGCTCAGACTTCGAAACGTCTACATGTTAAAATACTCCGTTCGATTCCATACTATTTACCCGATCAAGCTTTACTTCTTCTGGCCTTCAGGGTTTATCAAAGTGAGTATGAGGAGCTACTGATAGTAGGGTGTGAGTTTGAGTATAAGTGAAAATGAAGTTTTGCTTCATTCGGTTTATATAAGAAACCGAAAATTATTTTTGCTCTTTGTTTAGTGATGGTGAACGAGACATGAACCTAACTTATGATTTCTTGTTTTCTAGCTTGAATAATTGATCATGTTAGTTGTAAAGGAGGAGGGTAGGGACCAAGTAACATGGCTATTTCAATTTAAAAATGGCACATGGAGCCTTGCAAGCATTCATTGCCACGATTCCTGGATGACTATTTTCTGACAGGTATGACTTTGAGGGAGGGCTAAGATAATAGTATTATAAGAGTAAATGAAGAATCCATGTGTTAAATTTGTCGAGATATATATACATACTGTATTTTTGGCTCCCACAGTGTATGCAATAAATATTTGTTGAACTTTTCCTGACATGTGAGACTTTGGTAACCATGTGGGGGAGGGGAACTTTGGATGTCGACATAATGTTCTTCTTATTCGACTAAAATGATTTTTGTGAACTCAATAATGGAACTAACGTGGGTACCACTCCTTATGTAACAATTATTGTGTCTTTTGTATAGTTATCATGAGTATTAGAGGCGAATTAAGTTGTTAGAATTTAGTATGTAACGAATTATAATGAGTTTTTATAATAACATTATATCGGGCATAGATTTTGGGTGTAATTGGTTTTGCCTTCGAATTGGGGTCAAAAGTTCGAGTTTTTCGACGGTTCTTTTTCCTATGGATTCTTAAAAGACATAAGAATCGAGTTGTGAAATTCGTTTGACGACTTGTTTGTCGAAATCGAGATTAAAATCGCGAAACCAATTGTGTTATTTCTAGTCGACCAAGGCAGTGAATTCACAAGACAAAAATAGATTTTGTTGGGCCTTATGAACAGCAATACAACCCAATTACCATTGGATTGTGTATTTTCGGATTGGGCTCGGATTTTGGGTCTATGAATAGTAGCATTCAGTAAGTAATTTTAGTGTTTTGGTTTATTAGTAAAGTTTGAAATTTCGTGGTTTGTGTGTGATTTCGCTCCGTGTTTTCGTCATGTATTTGTTTTTAAGTTATTTTTGAGTAATAACTATTCGTTTCGAGATAACTTCTCGTTTTCACAAGTCGGAAAATAATTTAAATACGTGCATTCCGATCATTAATTATTGTTTAACAAATGGAAAATTTGCCATTTGTTACACATTTCATGTGTACGTCATGGGCTGATTAATCGTAACCATCAGGGGAGAGAAATGTGTACACCAAGGACGCACAACAAATTCACGTGATCGGGCTTTATGTCTCATGATACAAATTAAAGATGATCAGTGTTTCAACTTGTTACTTTGGTGTTATCATTTCATGTGTACGTTACGGGCTGATGGGTTATAAGTAAGATTACTGGAATGCATTTGGTGAGATGAAGATGTTGATATTCTGTTCCCCAAATGGTCAATCTTGAAGAAGGTCGAGTCTACAGTCTGTTCTACATTTTCCGCTGTGTGTTAGAAGACTAAAGACGGCATGCATTTGGTTATCAAAAGACTTCTTCATATTCTGGGCATTCATCAGAAAGGTTGTCAGTTTGGGGGAGAGCACTAATTAGGGGAGAGTGAAAAGCCAGATTTAATCCCTAATTAGATCTGCTCACATTGTTCTTCTGCAAGTAAAGAGATGGCAGCTGAGAAGATTTAGGAAGCTAAAAGAAGTAATGTAGTATGAAGACCACTCTTAGAGCTGCTGCATCAAGTTCATCAAGGTGTTGAAGAACAAATTCCTGAGATTGATAATGAACCCCTCCACCATAATCTTACTCCAGACCCGAGTTCTGGAGAATCACCTTCACAAAGGGTCATTCTGTAAGATACCGTAAAAATCCACTGTGATAAATCTCAGTGATTAATAACAAATCTGGTGTTACCATTTAACAAATCCCATTTTTACGGGGAAATTAAAAATTTTCTCTTATTGTTAACATTACCACGTTACATTTTCGCGACACATACTACGAGACACGAATAAACCACGACACCCCATTTTCACTAAATTCAAACGTCCCAAATAATGACAAGCTTTTCTACAATTTGAATATTTAACTCAATTCCAACTTACCTTCATTTTACAATACGAAGTTATGTATGCAAACTCTTCTTATATGTAATACGTAGATCATGCAAATTCTACTCCATAATAAATCAATCTATTTCTTTTTCACAAGCAAAATGTGTCCACTTGGTTCTATATCTTTTATATACGATCTACCCTTTTATTCTTCTTCTTGATATAGAAATATTACATAGATCTTTCGAATGATACAAACCAAACCGACCCTTTTTATAAAAATATGTAATCAATCTATACCTACTATAACCACTTGAGCAACATGTTATCTTAGCCCATACATATTCCCTCACATATCATACCCCAATTCCCACATGTTTTATATCTTCTCATTCCACGTATACATAAAAAGGACATCAAAAACCTACTAAATATCTACAATATCTTCCTGTAACACCCCGAAAATCTGATTTAGCGGAAGCATACATGTTTGGGTGCTACTAAATTGGTATCACAACACAAAGTATAAAGAATGGTTTTACCTCAACCATTTAAAATAGATTTCATATTCAAAAGTGATTTGTTTACAACATTTCAAAAATAGTGCGGAAATATAAGCCCATAAAAGATTTCAAGTGGTCCCAAATATATTAGAGTCTTCTATGACCATGCCATGCCATGCCAAAAGCCTTCACAACTAGATTATCACCTTAAACCTGAAAATACATGCTAAAAAGTGTCAACACGAGGTTGGTGAGTTCATGGGTTTATGATAAAGCAGTAAAAATACTATGAGTTTCATAAGAGTTTTGTGATCATTGTGTCGCTCACAATGTCCTGAAAATAGTGTTCACCTTCAAGTAAAGTTTGTGATGTGGACCAAGTGTAGGGTATGCAGCCCAAAATAAAATAGTTTATTACGCTAGCTCTAAGTTCATGTAACCGAAGCTATAACAGTGTGCATGCTCTAGAAGCATGTTAAATACAAAGGCCCGGCAAGTGTTTATCCCAGACACTTGTGTTTCGACATGGTATACGTTCGTTTGCCTATCCGGTCAACCCGAACGGGGACGTTACTCCCAATAGATCTATTTATAACATTCGCGCTTCCTAGCAGGAATTGACGGTTCATGAGTTTGGGCAATTTGGGACATAATAGTGCTTAGGCTAATCCGCGTAATAGTTTGGTAACAACAATGTTGGTCCATAAAAATAGTTTTGCATGTTTCTCACCCCGATTGTAAAACAAGTTCAAATAGAGTGGGGTTACATATCAGTCAATCACATAATGCGTTCAAAGAACCAATTCAAATAATTCAGCTCAACAGTCAGATATTGAGTAAACAGTTCGCAGATTTCAAAAATAAACAATCATTGAGTTTAGTTAAAACGAGCATGTATTCTCCCCCAGAATTAGTTTAAAAACCAGTAAAAGCAGGGGCCATGAACTCACCTTGGTAAATAGCAGTCAGATCACAAAATAGTTCAGACAGTGTTTAGAATCGACACGCGACCTAGATTAGTAAGGTTTGCTTTAGTTCACAATTCAAGTTCAAGAAGTTACGAAGTTTAGTTGAATCCGAAAGATTTAAAGAGTTTATGTTATCGTTGCTGGTGTGGCAGCATTTAAGTTTAAAGGTCACTTTCTAAATCATTTGAAAATATTGGCTCTTGAAAGTACTCTCGAGATACAAGGATGAAAATCTTTAGTTTGGCAATAACTAGAAGATTACGAACGGAACGATTAATAATTTGTATGACGGAGAATGTTATAATCGTGTGGGTGTGAATATTACCAAGTGTGTGTGGTTATGAGAAATAAAATAAGAGTTATTTAATAAGTTATAAAGTTTACAAAAGAAAAGAAAACTATTTCATAGTTTTTAAATTTTATTACAAGGGTTGATAAAACATATCAATTTTAATTATATGGTTGAGTTAATGGAATGAGTTTAAATTTTCATACGACTATTTTATGATTGAAAAGTACAACAATTTGCCATTCATTCTATTAGAGAAACATTTTATATTATCTATATGAAATTTTTACGTCGAGTATATATACATATATATGTGGCGTTGACTAATTATATAACAAGGTGTAGCAAATAAGTGTAGTTATTTTAAAGAGATTTCGAAGTTCAATATATAAATCGATCATGTTTTTATTAGCTTGACGATTTGTGACGATGGCATGAAACGTAACGCGTTTTCGTGTCAAGAGTGGGCTGTGGCCCAAAGACTTATCATTCGAGTGGGCTTAGTATAGTACTAACAGATTTTTCTTTTTAAGTTATGTAAATGGACTGTGATGGGTAATAAAAGGAGCTTCACATATGGGCTTGCTTGGTGGGCTGTGGCCCAAACAAGTTTCCAATGACAATTTCCACGACCCACAACTCCTCTAACTTGAGGAATTGGGTTTTGATAACGCCAGGCAAGAAAAGAAAAACAAAGAAATGACATGCTGCTTGACCCAAAATATTATTGATAGTGATAAAAAAGATAGATTCCGGTATTACCATCGAGGTTTTAGCATCAGTGGGGATTTGCACCCACGTCTCTAGTTCGTAACAATACGAAAAGAAAGACTTATAACTCATCTCTTAACGCAAGCTAGGGGAGTCTCTGAGACTCGAAATCAAAGCGGCTTGTAGTGATTTAGAGGTACAACTGACAAAGTTTTATGAGTGGAATAACGAGACTTCTAATAACCGAGTATTATGGTACCTAGTAGGGAGTCCTTTAGGGACTTTTTAACCGAACCAGTGAACACCCAAAAGAGGTGAGTTTTACCACAATTTAACACCAAAACAGACTCGAACATTAGAGTGCCTTGTCTCTAAATTCCCATTCGAGCGCAAATGAGCAGTCACCAAGTATTGAGTACAACTCAACTCGTGACTATATTCGACAAAAGCACCCATTTAGCCTCCTTTCACTAGATAGAACCTAACCAATTCAACACTTGAACACTAGTTTTACTTAAGACTCAATCAATTTTTCATTCACAATGATTTAAACTCGCGACTGGGTAAGAATCAAGAACAACAACGGGATTAAACACACTCAAAATCGAGCCAAGATTAACATCATTATTAGTTTTTCATTAAAATCAACCACACCAACAATCAAAAAAAAAACAAAATATTGATCCCACAACTTATGATTCGACAGTAGCAATTCAAGGTCCACCAAATAAATAAAAATTAACAAGTTTATCATTTTTAGTTCGAAACATTTAAACCATAACTATTTTAACGATTACAATGAAAATGATAAGAATCAAATTTTTGGAGGAACCTTACAATTAGTGATGCTCGACTGAGAATGATGGGGAGGAAAAACCAAGAAAGGCGAAACCACTCCAAGCGACCCACTTCTTCTTCACCACTATTTTAACCCCTTGGTTGTGTTTGTTAGTCGATTTGGTGGTGAAGAGGGTGGCTGGGAATCGAGTAGGGTTTATAGCGCTTAGACAAGGGTTGTTTGATTCTCCTTTCCTGAAGATCAGACGCTCCTATAGCCAAATAAGGAAGCCATGGTCCTCGTCTTCATCATCTCTTTGGCTCAGTGTGTTGATTCTCGGACTCGACAAAAAGAGTGGCAGTCGTCCTTCTCTTGGACACAAGGAAAAGGGTAAAAGAAAACCTGGCCCCCACCATTTGTTGTTTTCGATCTGAGAAAGGAGACAAGGAAAGTGACGATTTTGATCATCAGGTGGAAGCAGGAGAAACAGATGGGGAGTGGGGGAGGAGAGAGAGAAGCGTGGGTTTTATCTTCTTCTTCTTTTTTTTTTTTTTTTTTTTTTTTTTTTTTTTGTTTTTTTTTTTTTTTTTTTTTGTTTTTTTTTTTTTATAATATATATACATTAAGTGGATGGATAATGGTGTAAAATGATAGAATTTGTTTTGTGTGTGTATTAATTGTACTCCATGTCCCGTTGAATCCCGGTGTCACTCGAGATTTCCGGGTTGTCGTGAGTGCGAAGAATATAATTCGGGGGACGTTTTTATTAAACTGACACAGAGTAAATTTTATTGATACTGACATGAATTTATAAAGTAAACCTTTTTACTGGTGTGGTGTCGGTACGCGTGTGGTGTTGTGTTTTTCAGAAAAGCGAGATAACTTCTCGGTTTTGTAAATAAATTGCCAGTAAGTGTCAGGAAGTGATAACCTCACTTTTCTTGATAAAATTAAATAGTTTAGAGTGTTTCTGTATGCTACGGTGTGTGGAATAACCTTCCGATTTAATCATGTAGGCTCCAACAATGCTCAAATAAATTGCCAATTAATAATAAGTTAATTTTTCACCATTAAAATAATATTGGGAAAATTACGGGTGGTTACACTTCCTACCCATTCTCACACGTTTCATTTCTTTAATCTATAAAAATCTAACACAATCTACAATATGATTGGTCTGCTAGATTTCCTTATCCATATCTATCTTATCTATCTCTACACTATATATACACACACTTATATAAACTTCATTGCCGACAATCCCATCTCCCTCACCTCTCTCTCCTTCCTCATTTTCCGGCCACGAAATCCGGCCACCACCAGCACACCGCCGCTCACCCTACTACACCGCCAACACCATTTTAATCCTCTCACCATTCTCATCATTCCCATATACTTCACGCGCTAAGAAACCCACCCTCATCTATTCTTTTTTTTCGGTAACTCATAGTATTTCCGGCGAGTTTTCCGGCAACACAAGTGGAGGTAACAACGTATAGATCGATGGTATATATTATTTCGGGTATTTTTTTGGTTCGTTTGGATTCGAGTTTTCCAGCCATCACAGCCACCTCTTTTTGATGTTTTGAATCAAGATAAGTATAGGTCGAAGGGTGATTTCAAGATATTTGTTTTGGTTCGAGTTTTCCGGTCACCATCTCCACCACCTTGTCCTTCTCTCTTCTCTACTTGGTAAACCGAGAAACATTTGATATATATTCTTTCTATATATTTTGAAACCGATTATATTTATGTTATTATTTTCGTGGATTTGATAACCGAACAAAAACTCGCTAACAATTTATCATTTAAAAACCGGATTTGAAGGATAAAATGGATTAAAAACCTTTTTATTGTTTTTAGATTTATGTTTCGTGTGGTATAAAATCTCACCAGTGGTCGTTGTGGTCCGTTTAGTTTGGCAGTTGGTTACGTTTTAGGATGAGACCGAGACCACTAGGGTCTCGGCATGTTGTTATTATGGTTGATTGTTGAGTGGTTGTTTTACTTCGGTTCACAGCAGAACCACGACTAGGGTGGTTTTATGATTTTGGGTTTGTATAAATGTGAAATGGTCGTGTCATTGTTATTGTTACCCGTGGTTGTTGTCGTTGTTGCGTTATTCTTGTTATTTCGGTTTAACAGCCTACTAGGGTGTTCGGTTGCGTCGTCCTTGTTCTCGGTTTATGTCTCAGTTGAGACTAGGTTTTTAATAATTTTGATCTTGGGTTGGTCTCGGCATAACAAAGTTATTATGTGCTTATTTGTTTTCTTTGGTCTAGGTTTGGGTCTAAATTGAGTGAGCTTGTTGGTTATATTTAGGCTTAGCAGCCAAGTTGGGTGCGTTTGTTGGTCCGTTGGGCTAAGGAGCCCACCAAAATTTAAATAAACTATGGCACTAGTTTTTGTTAAGAATTAACCAAGTCTTATACGTATGAAAATTTCGAATATTGACAAAGGTTAACAAAAGTGAATTACTTGTTTTGTTTTGGTGACATATTAGTACGTTTCGGATTGTATTGGAAAACATTAATTTGATTTGGACTTAAATGCGGATTTGATTATTATATTTAGACATTGGACAATCATGGATCGTTATCGGACTGACGATATTGGATATTGGATTCATTGAACATTTTGAGACTTGAGACGGTATAATATATTAAACTCGGTCTGGACACAAAATCTTCAATAAAAACTAAACTAATATTACGAGAATAATAACGAGACATAAACTTATTAAATACTGTAATCCCAGTTTTGATTAACCCAAGTCTCGACGACTTGAGAAAAACTAGTTTTATTAGTTAAGCATATTTTTATTATAAAACGTTTATGTTTTATACAAGTTATTTGGGATAACGGGGTAAATGTCGAAACGTACAAACTGACTTATTACTTAAGGTGTTTATTTGTCATTAACTTCTAGAGTTTGTCTTCTTTGGGTTGAGTCCTCGTCAGTATTCCCTCGACTATGTTGTTGCCTATTTCTTTTGGCGTGAGCTGTCTGTCGAGTCTAGGTTATCTTACCACACCACACGAAACATTGAAACTAAGCTTTTGATAAGTTTTGAAAACTGAGTAATCCACGAAAACTACGACACATTGTCTTTTATAGACTTTATTATTGTGCGAGACGTGTTTGGAGATAACTGTATACGTACTAGGTTGTGCCGATCCTAGACCGTTGTGTATCGTCGTGCTATATGTTTTGAGACCGTTGTGATATGCTCTAGATGCCAGTCGTTTCAGTGTGATCTTTGCTTTGCTGTGGCTAAGGTGAGTCGTGGCCCCTCCTATTTTAATACTTGATTTATACTTTTTGGGGGAGATACATGCTTCGAAATATTTTACTCATTTATCAACTATATGATTTGCTTGCGATACAATACTTCTATAAGCACTATGAAAACTCTTATGACTTATCGTGAGTCGTGGCCCCTACCTTTAATACTTGTTTTAATAACACTTTTGGGGGAGATACATGCTTTAACTGTTTTAAGTTACTTATATAAAACTCTCATGGTTACTCAAAATCATCCACTATGCTTTACATGTTTGAATCACCCTTGAGAGAAATATATGTTCGTTATATGTGCAAATTGCTTGCTTAGCTTAAACACTGAATTGGAAAGATAACATTTTCAAATTACTTGATGTAACTTGACACTGAGATTCTTTGTATGCATTCATATAACAAATGAATGTACTGTTACTTTATTATGATATTTCTACATTTCACTGGAAATAATTGCCAAGACCAGAATACGTATATTTTATGAACCCCTGAACCTTATGGTTAGTCGTGACCAGAATAATTGCCAAGACCAGAATACGTATATTTTATGAACCCCTGAACCTCTAACAGCTTCGAAACCTGTTAGAGGCTGACGACCTATCCCACTAAATACTTGGACGGAATGCCTATATGGTTAGTCGTATTTAGTCGCGATGCACTATATTTGAGAAAAATAGGAATTGGCAAATCACCTATTAACATGAGGGCTAAAAACACCCATCAGTAACCCTGGTGGGACACTGCCTTTTTACGGTACTCTGTTAACGTTTTGCGTGTCATGAGGCTTAGGGCAATATAACTTTATGAATATATGAATGTTTCATATATATTAGGATACAGCTGTATTTAGTAAACCACCACTCCACACTGATAGATTTCAGACACTAGATTAATATTTTCACTATGTGTTATGATTATGAATCATGTACTTAAACCTTAGTTGTTATCATATGTGACTTAATTGTGAATTCTACAAAAGACAACCCAAAATGCTTGGTATATTGTTACTCCTAAAAGTTGACCCAACACATCATTTCAAGCATATAACAACGTAGCTCATTTTCATTTAAAAGCTTGAAACTTATGATTTTGGAGATCATACATAATTTGCTTGTGGATTTTTATTCAACACAACTTGTTAGTTATTTCATGAAGAACTATTATTTATTTCGACAATCACTGTACACCTCTTAAAATCTATTGAAAGAAAGTTATTTTCTATTAAACTCCACGAACTCACCAACCATTGTGTTGACGTTTTAAGCATGTTTATCTCAGGTAATTAACGGAGCAGGACAAGACACGGAGCGGACATCTTATACTCTGATAAATAAAATGGTGTAAAATCAAATATGTCATTATTTCCAAATTACCACACTTTTGTGGAATTTTCAAATCAGATATTTTACCTTTATATCAAAACTATTATTTTGAATGACATATAGCTTTCAAAGCGCCTATTCTGGACCGTTTTTCTGAAATTTTAACTCGATCCTCACCGTAACACCCTAATTACTTTTCCGCTGCCACTAAACAAATTAGGGGGTGTTACAGATTGGTATCAGAGCCTATGGTTATAGAGAATCAAATGTTTTCAAACATCGAACTATAACCACACTTTCAAAATGAATGATTTTACACCATACCATTTTACGCCCTCCGTGTCTGCAGACTGCCGTGCTCAATACATTACATATTAAGATTATTTTGCACTAATCTTTACATGCTTGATGTTTACCCTGCACATGTTACACACTGTATTATTCCACCACTTACGCTCTTAACATACGAATTACTCATAATTATTATTTTCGGCTACTACAGTACCATGTCTCACAAACCAGTTGATATTACCAAAATTACCCTCCATACTACTCGTACATCACGTACTTATCATATCACTTCAGATGCCGGAGATCCTTATGTATTAACATCTCAACCCCAGCCTGATACGGAACTTACTCAATTACCACTCTCATCATCACCTACTCACTCACCCCTACGTCAGAAACTCAGGAAAATTGCTGAATCTTATTCAAATGAAGAATTGATTGGTTGTCCGACAACATTCGAAGTTGGACAAAATTCACACCAAGAAACGATTTGGAAAAATGTTGAGCCAAATTCTCCATTACCTAGGCCACCACTCCCACAAGCCCCGGTAACCCGGCATAGAAAAGTCAGAATTTTAGCACTTTATGAGCCCGAACCGTTTATGACACCATTTCGGAGCCACCTCAATAGACCTATTAAGAATGTACACCTACGCGTAGTATCAATTATACCACCATTTCCACCTTACTCCCCTACTTCACCCCTAGATATGATCAGGATAACGTCACCATACCTTACCACCACTACTGTCATCATACCCTCCACCGTCGGTTGGACCCGACTACTCGTTAAGACTACTCACCCAGACTTACCTGTTTACACCTTACCAACGGAAGCTGACTCCTAGAGAATATTTACCATCTTAGGTCTCCCTCATCATTACTGATTCCACCTGCTTTCACTCCTCCAGCCCCGAGTCCTCGAGACTGGAGAAAGCTTCAGGACAACAGTTACCCACACACCTACTCCTCCCACCAGCATGACGCGACCGGAGCGTCATAAAGAACAGATTGATACACTCCAGAACATCATTGACAAAACACCACTCACGACCGACGACACCCTACCTGACCTTTTATCCGACAAGATGAACTTTCAGGACGGACTGACGAGGTTTCAGTCAGAGATATTGAGAAACACTCCCACATGACAGTCCTTACAATGAGAAAGACAGAGGTATATTAACCTGCTGCATGGAACATTAATAAAAGACCTTGTATCGTTTACTTCGTAAAACAATCGATCAAGTTATTAATAATATGATGTTTACAGTGATTATACCCAGAACTATCACAATACTACCTACGATTGTTAAGATTTTTTTTATACCAGCCCTGACTAGGCTATGACCATAGAACTCTCTAAGACAAAATTTCGGAAGAAAACTTGATGAATGAAGAGAAAATTTCTGAACTTCGGCTTTTTGTAGATGAAACAGTTTGTTCCTTAGCAATCCCATACCAAGAATTGAACATTTATATACCATATTACCCAGACACATCGTGACTTAGGGTTCACAACTGGTTAAAGTCTCACATTGTGACCACATTATTAAGACTAATATACAAATATCTTGTTACTCGAATTATTCTGACATGGCCATTAGGTGGATTTAAATCCGCATTTCTTGGGATATTGATAGAATATGATCAACATAAGCATTACAAATACTCCACTAGCACCAACCACAACCTTGACTCCTGAAATTTTCCAAAAATTTAATAACCAACATCGTTGTTGTGGCACTCGGAGCGACTACAGTAGCTCATCCGAGTAACAACAATAGGACAAGCGGAGAAAAGAAAACGACCGCGACTCATAAGCATATCGATGAAAGTTTCATGAATTGTAAACCAACTCACCTTAAAGGTCCAGAAGAAATAGCTAAACCTACCCATACCACTACCCAAGGGTTTCTAGATCAAAAGTTAAGCGAAATACTACAAGAATCAATGCTCAACCCAGAATATCACTAGGACAAAAAGACCAGTGGAAGAAAATGGAAACTCTTTAGAACCTTAACAACGTCAAAGGATGACACCAATGTTTAAGCTGAAGATAAATTCCTATTGTGGATAAGTAAACCCTAGTTTAAAACTTTCTAAGTTGTATTTCCTTATGTACTTCGCTTTAAGTACGATGGATGTAACCTAAGTGCAACAACTATCTTTCTACCGCATGAAGACTTTATCTTGTAATATTTCTGAGATAATCATAATTCACGTCTATTTCAATTTCTATTCTATTCATAGTTGTTACGTAACAATACACTGTTATCATCTTAGAAATTTGGACAGCATTATTTCTGACCAAACCATAGATTATCACCACATTGTAAGAAATTCTCACCCAGAACCTAAGTCTATACCGAAGATATCCTAGTATCACTTTAGAAATCCCTGACTTATCCTCGGAATATGAACAAAAACTTTCTAATTCTTTCGAAAATGATCAGATGGTGTCTGACTTTGTGACGGAACCATTATAATTGAACCATATAAAACTCTTTGAGGAAGCTTAAATACCACGGTGACTGAGACAAGCATTACATTATTTGGTCCTCAAATTATACATAGCCTGATCAACTATGTCTAATTTAGGAAGAATCATGTTATGAATGAAACAGTTATCTTTCAGATTTCCTAATAACAACTTCTATTCAAAAGCAAAATCTTGAGACAAAATAAATTGCTCATAAAACGTCACATTTGACCAACCACAAATAAATACCTACACATATTACCCACCATTCTTATGATAAGAAACTGACAAAAGTACAAGCATTAGAATCTTAAGAATTCACAAAGACTTATGAAAAGCGCAAGTAGCAAGAAATCTTATTAGAATACACGGAAATTAGTACATGATGATGCTAAAGTTACAACTATTTATTTCAACCTTACTACTATCTATTTTCCCCACGCCATATCCACGATAAGGGCTACAATCACCAACGGGATGACAAACGCTAAAATCACGACCAAATATTGGAAGTCTTCGTCCGGAGCGTACCTCAAGTAGATAACCACAAGAATGACGTACACAATCGCTAGCATAGTGATGAAGTGCGGCATTTTTGAGATGTGGAATAAGAGAAAAATAGTTGTGGAAGAATGGAAATTAAAATGAAGTAATTATAGGCTAAATCTAGCCGTTGGAACCAAAATTAGCCGTTGAGGGCACTATGCACGACCGTTGGTATACCCTGTTCACTAGCCGTTAAATTTCCACAGTTCCTGACCGTCACTTTCATTATTCACAGTCTTTAGGTTCATTAATTGACCAAACATTTGAATTTATTCCATCTAGCATGAATAAATCTAACTAGATCTCGTTTCCTCGATTTCGGATAGAAACCTCTCGACAACATTTTTCATAACCCCTCACCCCTGAACACAACATTTTGTCAACAGCTATCACAGACTGAACTTCGGGACGAAGTTCAAAATTTATGGGTGGATACTGTAAGATACCGTAAAAATCCACTGTGATAAATCTCAGTGATTAATAACAAATATGGTGTTACCATTTAACAAATCCCATTTTTACGGGGAAATTAAAATTTTTCTCTTATTGTTAACATTACCACGTTACATTTTCGCGACACATACTACGAGACACGAATAAACCACGACACCCCATTTTCACTAAATTCAAACGTCCCAAATAATGACAAGCTTTTCTACAATTTGAATATTTAACTCAATTCCAACTTACCTTCATTTTACAATACGAAGTTATGTATGCAAACTCTTCTTATATGTAATACGTAGATCATGCAAATTCTACTCCATAATAAATCAATCTATTTCTTTTTCACAAGAAAAATGTGTCCACTTGGTTCTATATCTTTTATATACGATCTACCCTTTTATTCTTCTTCTTGATATAGAAATATTACATAGATCTTTCGAATGATACAAACCAAACCGACCCTTTTATAAAAATATGTAATCAATCTATACCTACTATAACCACTTGAGCAACATGTTATCTTAGCCCATACATATTCCCTCACATATCATACCCCAATTCCCACATGTTTTATATCTTCTCATTCCACGTATACATAAAAAGGACATCAAAACCTACTAAATATCTACAATATCTTCCTACCCATTCTCACACGTTTCATTTCCTTAATCTATAAAAATCTAACACAATCTACAATATGATTGGTCTGCTAGATTTTCTTATCCATATCTATCTTATCTATCTCTACACTATATATACACACACTTATATAAACTTCATAGCCGACAATCCCATCTCCCTCACCTCTCTCTCCTTCCTCATTTTCCGGCCACGAAATCCGGCCACCACCAGCACACCGCCGCTCACCCTACTACACCGCCAACACCATTTTAATCCTCTCACCATTCTCATCATTCCCATATACTTCACGCGCTAAGAAACCCACCCTCATCTATTCTTTTTTTTCGGTAACTCATAGTATTTCCGGCGAGTTTTCCGGCAACACAAGTGGAGGTAACAACGTATAGATCGATGGTATATATTATTTCGGGTATTTTTTTGGTTCGTTTGGATTCGAGTTTTCCAGCCATCACAGCCACCTCTTTTTGATGTTTTGAATCAAGATAAGTATAGGTCGAAGGGTGATTTCAAGATATTTGTTTTGGTTCGAGTTTTCCGGTCACACGCGCCACCATCTCCACCACCTTGTCCTTCTCTCTTCTCTACTTGGTAAACCGAGAAACATTTGATATATATTCTTTCTATATATTTTGAAACCGATTATATTTATGTTATTATTTTCGTGGATTTGATAACCGAACAAAAACTCGCTAACAATTTATCATTTAAAAACCGGATTTGAAGGATAAAATGGATTAAAAACCTTTTTATTGTTTTTAGATTTATGTTTCGTGTGGTATAAAATCTCACCAGTGGTCGTTGTGGTCCGTTTAGTTTGGCAGTTGGTTACGTTTTAGGATGAGACCGAGACCACTAGGGTCTCGGCATGTTGTTATTATGGTTGATTGTTGTGTGGTTGTTTTACTTCGGTTCACAGCAGGACCACGACTAGGGTGGTTTTATGATTTTGGGTTTGTATAAATGTGAAATGGTCGTGTCATTGTTATTGTTACCCGTGGTTGTTGTCGTTGTTGCGTTATTCTTGTTATTTCGGTTTAACAGCCTACTAGGGTGTTCGGTTGCGTCGTCCTTGTTCTCGGTTTATGTCTCAGTTGAGACTAGGTTTTTAATAATTTTGATCTTGGGTTGGTCTCGGCATATGATGCGTATGCGTGTCGTTGCGGTTTAGCAGTTTTAATGCCTACTCAAGTTTTAAATTTATATTTAGCCGACTTATCAATAACACACACACTTAACGAGCAGTGTACCCGGTCAGTATGAATATAATGGTAAGTAGAGTGTCGATCACTAAGAGTGGAACGTATTATCTCGTTATTCTAATCAGTATTTTAATATATTAAGTTAGCTATACAACCTATTCTAACGCAAGGGGGTTCAGCCTGAGAGACTGGCACGATTTGGTTGCAATTAAATAATAAACTAAACCAATAGGCACGAATAAGCAAGTAGCACACACGTACACAGATAAATACTCGAGACAATAAGAGGGCTGTCCTTATGATAAGTAGTTTGTCACTTGTTTTATTGCTAGTGTTATATGAAGTGTATAGTTCGATGCAACGCACCGAGATTAAGTCCTTTCTCGTTGGTTCTAATCTTATCGGCGAGTAAACCCTTAATGATTACTTATGACTATCCCGTTTATCTTTCTCCTACTTTTCTACAGACCATAGAATACATAGGCGATCTAATAAACAGGCGAGGGCAGAGGCATGGCGACCCGATCAACGCTCAGCTAGACACAGAGGTTATCAATGTACTAATAAAAGTCACCAATGACATCAACATATAAACTTTAATTAATGAGAAAGTAGTTTTAAGGGAGTGCAATCTTTCCGTTGTCACATTACACAAGCCACCAATCTTGATGAATTAAAGTTTACTAACACAATAAAACAAAACTACTTAATGAATTAAACACATGCAGCACCTTCTTACAGCTCTTGTATCTTTGATTTGGGTGTGTCTTGTGCTGCTGCCTTGACTGAATTCGTCCTAGGTTTCTGGTCTTCGGTCTTCGTATATAATATGTGTTACGACAAAAGCTCCGGAATTCGTCTGGTCTTGGGGTATTTATAGTTTCTGTCTGAGGGTAAGATGCGGCGCATCTAGTAAGTAGATGCGGCGCATTTACTTAACTTCGCGTGGGGTCCAAGATTATAATATTCAGGAATATTCGTACACCGCCAGAAGATGCGGCGTAACTCCATAATAGGATGCGGCGCATGTCCTCTTGTATCTTGGATCGTATCTGGTGAAATATTGATAGTGATGCGGCGCATGTCATAAGTGAGATGCGGCGCATCTGGAGCAGAATAGTCTTGATCTTGTACATTTCAATAGACTCTTAACTTCTTGCATGTTTTGCTCCATAATTAGTCCAAAATCGCCAAGTTTCACCAAATGCTTGTTTTCAACTGAGAATTACAAAAGTAAACGATTAAGTATCAATCCTCATACATAATATAATAAAACAAGTCAAATTAATAGGATAAATGATAGTAATAATATGTACTTATTTGAGTTCATCAGCATAACAAAGTTATTATGTGCTTATTTGTTTTCTTTGGTCTAGGTTTGGGTCTAAATTGAGTGAGCTTGTTGGTTATATTTAGGCTTAGCAGCCAAGTTGGGTGCGTTTGTTGGTCCGTTGGGCTAAGGAGCCCACCAAAATTTAAATAAACTATGGCACTAGTTTTTGTTAAGAATTAACCAAGTCTATACGTATGAAACTTTCGAATATTGACAAAGGTTAACAAAAGTGAATTACTTGTTTTGTTTTGGTGACATATTAGTACGTTTCGGATTGTATTGGAAAACATTAATTTGATTTGGACTTAAATGCGGATTTGATTATTATATTTAGACATTGGACAATCATGGATCGTTATCGGACTGACGATATTGGATATTGGATTCATTGAACATTTTGAGACTTGAGACGGTATAATATATTAAACTCGGACTGGACACAAAATCTTCAATAAAAACTAAACTAATATTACGAGAATAATAACGAGACATAAACTTATTAAATACTGTAATCCCAGTTTTGATTAACCCAAGTCTCGACGACTTGAGAAAAACTAGTTTTATTAGTTAAGCATATTTTTATTATAAAACGTTTATGTTTTATACAAGTTATTTGGGATAACGGGGTAAATGTCGAAACGTACAAACTGACTTATTACTTAAGGTGTTTATTTGTCATTAACTTCTAGAGTTTGTCTTCTTTGGGTTGAGTCCTCGTCAGTATTCCCTCGACTATGTTGTTGCCTATTTCTTTTGGCGTGAGCTGTCTGTCGAGTCTAGGTTATCTTACCACACCACACGAAACATTGAAACTAAGCTTTTGATAAGTTTTGAAAACTGAGTAATCCACGAAAACTACGACACATTGTCTTTTATAGACTTTATTATTGTGCGAGACGTGTTTTGAGATAACTGTATACGTACTAGGTTGTGCCGATCCTAGACCGTTGTGTATCGTCGTGCTATATGTTTTGAGACCGTTGTGATATGCTCTAGATGCCAGTCGTGTCAGTGTGATCTTTGCTTTGCTTTGGCTAAGGTGAGTCGTGGCCCCTCCTATTTTAATACTTGATTTATACTTTTTGGGGGAGATACATGCTTCGAAATATTTTACTCATTTATCAACTATATGATTTGCTTGCGATACAATACTTCTATAAGCACTATGAAAACTCTTATGACTTATCGTGAGTCGTGGCCCCTACTTTTAACACTTGTTTTAATAACTCTTTTGGGGGAGATACATGCTTTAACTGTTTTAAGTTACTTATATAAAACTCTCATGGTTACTCAAAATCATCCACTATGCTTTACATGTTTGAATCACCCTTGAGAGAAATATATATTCGTTGTATGTGCAAGTTGCTTGCTTAGCTTAAACACTGAATTGGAAAGATAACATTTTCAAATTACTTGATGTAACTTGACACTGAGATTCTTTGTATGCATTCATATAACAAATGAATGTACTGTTACTTTACTATGATATTTCTACATTTCACTGGAAATAATTGCCAAGACCAGAATACGTATATTTTATGAACCCCTGAACCCTGTATTGCCTAAGTTTACTTTATTGCCATAAAGTCCCTTGATCATGAGCCATTAATCACTGCGGTGAGCGCGAATATAGTGAACAGCTTCGAAACCTGTTAGAGGCTGACGACCTATCCCACTAAATACTTGGACGGAATGCCTATATGGTTAGTCGTATTTAGTCGCGATGCACTATATTTGAGAAAAATAGGAATTGGCAAATCACCTATTAACATGAGGGCTAAAAACACCCATCAGTAACCCTGATGGGACACCGCCTTTTTACGGTACTCTGTTAACGTTTTGCGTGTCATGAGGCTTAGGGCGATATAACTTGAAGAATATATGAATGTTTCATATATATTAGGATACAGCTGTATTTAGTAAACCACCACTCCACACTGATAGATTTCAGACACTAGATTAATATTTTCACTATGTGTTATGATTATGAATCATGTACTTAAACCTTAGTTGTTATCATATGTGACTTAATTGTGAATTCTACAAAAGACAACCCAAAATGCTTGGTATATTGTTACTCCTAAAAGTTGACCCAACACATCATTTCAAGCATATAACAACATAGCTCATTTTCATTTAAAAGCTTGAAACTTATGATTTTGGAGATCATACATAATTTGCTTGTGGATTTTTATTCAACACAACTTGTTAGTTATTTCATGAAGAACTATTATTTATTTCGACAATCACTGTACACCTCTTAAAATCTATTGAAAGAAAGTTATTTTCTATTAAACTCCACGAACTCACCAACCATTGTGTTGACGTTTTAAGCATGTTTATCTCAGGTAATTAACGGAGCAGGACAAGACACGGAGCGGACATCTTATACTCTGATAAATAAAATGGTGTAAAATCAAATATGTCATTCTTTCCAAATTACCACACTTTTGTGGAATTTTCAAATCAGATATTTTACCTTTATATCAAAACTATTATTTTGAATGACATATAGCTTTCAAAGCGCCTATTCTGGACCGTTTTTCTGAAATTTTAACTCGATCCTCACCGTAACACCCTAATTACTTTTCCGCTGCCACTAAACAAATTAGGGGGTGTTACACATTCGATCAAATTCTCATCAGCTCAATCAATCGTTTGATTATATCAGCAAGTGGTCAAAGGCTCACCCATTGGAGAATGTGATTGGCAATCATTCTTGACCTGTTTCGTCAAGAAGTCAACTATAAACTCATGCCATATGGTGCTGCTTTGATGCACATGGTCATCCGATACCATTCGGCGGAAAACGGTCTGATTGAACACTTTTCTATCAAAGAAGAATTAAGGTGGTAATTCTTCATGTATCCTTTGTAAATACATAAAATCATAAAATCATAAAAAACTCAAAAATATTTTTTCCAATTTCATAAAACTTTTATAAAAACAAAATACAAAATTATAAAATCAACAAAAACCATAAAAAATCAGAAAAATATAAAATACCAAAAATAGTTTATCAAGGCATGTCTTCTGGTATCGATAACATTTACGGTCCTAGAAATGTCATTCAATAATGACACGGGTCTTTAAATGAAGTTCGAACAGAAGTTCAAAAAGTTTTTCAAAACATGCCTATATGGTTTGCTATTACTTCAGATATGCAACCCGTTTTTCAAAATGAGGAAAGCACGTCACCAAAAAGACGGTTGTTCCTAACAACAGGTGATTAAGTTCTCCCGGGCATGGATTACTTTACATCCGTGCACCCTCGATCTAGTGTACACTTCAGTGCATTATTTCCTGATTCAGAAGAGAAGTCTTCTTTTACCAAAACAAATTTTTTTTTTTCCATCTATGATTCTTCAGAAAAATAATTTGTATCTAAAATGGTGATTTAAAACAGTATTTGAAAATCAATCGAACTTAAATTTTGTTTCCATAAAATTTGCCACTCAATCTATGACAAAAGTCTTAATTTTTCATAAAATTTTAAATTGATAACGGGTCATAGATTGAGGGGGAGAGTGATTTCAAATTTTATTTTAGATCATCAAATGGTATCTTTGTATGGTTCAAGTAATGAATAAGCATGTGTTGTTATGTGTCAGAATATGAATCTTTTCATGAGTTTCTCGCTAAACTCCAAATCATTTATAAACTCATCATTTCTGACACTAACATTCTCCCTCATTGATTAAGGGGGAGCATAGTAATGTTCCATTATCAGAATACATTGAATCAAACCACATTGTCTCCCAAATTTTCTAACTTATTTAAATCAATTGAGATCCCAAATCTCAAAAGGTTTGAAAATTTTGATCGGGGGAGAGAATGTGATTTAAATATGAAAATCTGATAAAACATGTGATCTTTTGGACTCAATTGTAGGCTCTCCCAAATGTGCTAAACTCTTTCGTATATCGATGCACATATTGAGGGGGAGCGAATGATTTATGATGGCAATTGTGGAAGAATACCAAAGATCGACCATTCTATTTAATGTACTTGAGTTATAAGGATGGTAAGGTTAGGTATCAGTTCCCACGATCCCGCCAGAGCCGAAGGGATCTACCCAGGGACAATCCACTAGTTAGTGTAGAAGTCCTTAGGTATGATTAAAAAAGGAGCAATGTGAGAATAAGGGAAGAGTGCTGACTGAGATGGAGCTAGTACTGGAACAAACCCAACAAGGTACTAGTGATGAAGTCTCGGTAAGCGCTGAAGGGGTTGAAGAATGAAAAATAAATGTAAAGATAAAGGGTGAAAAGAAAGAAGCCCTCCTTACACATTAGGCCGAAGCCGGGTCAATACATATGCTGTCAGAATCACGTAGTTGATTGCTGACATTGAAGACAAGTATCATGGACCCAATGATATGCTGCATGATGAAGCGAAAAGTGTACCGCTTTTAGGGGGTCATTTAAGCCCTAAATCGTATTTATTTGATCAAATATTGCCCTAAATCGTTCCTTTTGTCATTTTAGGTACTTTGGAGAAGAAATCTGGAAAAGGAAGCATTTTGGACGTTTTTGGAGCATAAAAGTGAAGAAAACGACAAAGTCTCAAAATCGGCTGAAAAGTACCTTTGACGGCGTCATGGCTTGGCAAGAAAAAGGTGGATATGAAAATTACTCATGATAAGCCAGAGAATTTTGCATGAAAAATCTGACGGCGTCACCCTTTAATGTGATCAAGGTCGTCACGGCTTAAGTTAAAGAGGGACGGCGTCAAGCCATAATCTGACGGCGTCAAGCTTTGATAAGCCAGAACGGATTTTGGAGGTCTAAAGAGGGACGGCGTCAGGAAGGCCATCCGGGAACCCTAAAAGCGGCGAGGTGACGGCGTCAGAATCTACAACGTGACGCCGTCAGCCCTTAATCTCTATATATAGTTTTGCAATTTTTTGTCATTAGTGTGGAACTTTGTGTGTAATTTTGGGAGGAAACCCTAAGACGATTTTAGCAGCTTTTTCAAGGCTTTTTGCCTTGAGATCTTCCATGTTACATTGAAGATAAGTTATCAATTAATCATTCAATATGTCTATGTGTTGTTTGATTCTATCTTGTTCTTGTCTTTTGTTTAACATGCTAGGCTAGGTTTTCTTTGTGTTTGCTTAGATCTAATGAAACCTAGCTATTGATTATCGGTTATTAGTGTGTTATTAGTTGTATTGGATGATTGTTTATCTATGTTAGGCTTAAGAAAACTGGCTAACTTCCTATTCGGTAACTTGCTTGAACGTCTTAAGAAGCATGAACCAATGCGTACTAAGGTTTTTATGGTTGTATTTAATGCACAAGCGAATTCTAGTGATCCCATGTTAGGAGCTTCCTAGCCGGCTCGACATAGGAGTGAAGTAGGAGCTTGTAGAGTTGGGGAAGTACGTACGCCACCCCACGATTGGTATTAAGGAATACACCCGTCATCCACGCAATTAATACACACTAATCAACCGGTAAAAGATAGTTAGGGAGTAAGGAAATCTAAGTAAACACATTTCTCTCCACATAAGTTTTACCACATTTTCATTTTCTGTCATTTTATTTTATTTGCATTTGTAGTTATTTGGGTTAGTTGACTAGCAACTAATTCCGCCCACTCTTTCAAACCCGAGATTTTATTTGCTTTCATAAAAACATAAAAATACAAAAAGAATCTTCTCTCACCCTTAGACCTATTAGAGTAGTTTTTCATACCTAACGAACACTATTCCCTGTGGAGAACGATCAATCCCCCGTACTTACCACTACACTATACTACATCGGTCAGGTACACTGCCTGGTGGGGTTGTAAGCCTCTTGAGATCCCTCGAGAGGTAAAACCTGTTGTAAGGTTGCAAAACCACGCATCAAGTTTTTGGCGCCGCTGCCGGGGAATAGTTATTGTTTAGGTTGAATTTTTATTTTATAGGTCTACTCACTAGATTCCTTTCTAGTGAGATTTTTATTTTATTTTTCTAGGTTTTCTTTAGTCTATCTTTTTTTCTTCGTTTCTTTGTTCGTAACCATTACCATCCGACATCATGGAAGGTGGTAATATCCTTGATCCCAACAACCCACCACAACAACCACCACCTCCTAGAGCCCGTACTTTAGGAGAGTACTCCCGTCCTAGCCACCATGGCTATCGAAACACCATTGAGCTCACTCAAGGAGCCAATGTCACTCCCTTGCGATCCGACACCATCCGGTTGGTGCAAAGCGGATGCGCATTCCATGGACTTCGTTCCGAAGATCCTAATCAACATCTCAAGGACTTTCTCAAAATCGTTGATTCCATAGACCTTGATGTTGCCACTCGAGAGATGACCCGACTGCGTCTCTTTCAATTCTCTCTGCGGGACCAAGCTAGTCAATGGCTAGAGCGTCAACCCGCAGGATCCATCACCTCTTGGGATGATCTCACTACTCGTTTCCTTGCTCAGTTTTTCCCACCGGGAAGAACTACCAAGCTAAGGAATGATATCTTGATGTTCCAACAACGTCAAGGCGAAACCCTCTACGAGGCATGGACTCGATTCAAGGACTTACTCCAAAAAGTCCCTCACCATGGCATAGAACTTTGGCTCCAAGTCCAAATCTTCTATGACCATATCAATCTCTCCACGAGGCAAACCATTGACCAATCGGCCGGTGGTAAGCTACGTGATCTAAGTGCGGAACAATCATGGGCTCTCCTAGAAGATCTTGCTCTTTATGACAACGAAAGTTGGAGTGATCCCCGTGATGTGAATAAAACGGTCAAGGCAATATCTTTGCCTTTGAGCAATTCAAGCACTTCCGACCGTAGGATCATAGAACTTGAAGACCAAGTCAAGTTTCTCATGAAATCCTACGAGGCTCCTAAACCTTCAAGCCAAGTGAACAAAATCACTTCTTCATGTGAATTATGTAGTGGTCCCCACGACACTCGTGATTGCATGGAACTCCCCGAACAAGCTTTTGCGGACTACGCATCCTCGCGTACCGACGGAGCGGGAGACAAGTGGTACACTTTCAAACCCGAGCCAAACCCTTACGGTGATTCATACAACCCATCATGGAAAAATCACCCAAACCTTAGGTGGAAACAAAACCAAAACGCACAACAAACCAATTCTTCCAACCCACCTAATCGTTTCCAATCAAGCGGTTCCAACTCGAACCGTATTTTCAACAACAATCCTTCCGGCAATGGTAGTACCAATAACTTTGAAGGATTGATGTCCCAATTTATGGCATCTCAAGAAGCTCGGATAACTAAGTTTGAATCCGAATTCAATCAACAACAAATGGAGATGACCAATAAAATTGACAACTTATTGAAAGCCCTCAATAACCAAGTGCTATCACCTCCACATAAGGACGCTAGGAACACAAATAGCGGACCCCAAGTAAAAGACCCCTCTTCATCCAAACATGTCCACTTCGTCAACATTGTCACTATCAAACCGATTGATAGGAATGAGGATAATAGTGAACCTGAGGACGAGGTTGAGAAAGTCGAGGTTGATAAGGAAGTTAGGAAAAGTGAGATTGAAGAAGTAGATGATGATGAGGACTACTTCAATAGGCTACCCACTAAGGAAGAGCGCGCATATCATACAGACTTATTCGATGACCCCGAGACACCATACTTCCTAGGTAGACCAATTATAAAAATAGGCGACCCTTCTAATCTCAACATACCATGCAACATCGGACATTTACATGTGTGGAAAGCCTACATCGACCTTAGATCACCCATAAACATCATGACTAGAGCCCACTACAACTTGATAATGAAAAATCAACTTGGGTATAGGATGTTCCCTGACAAGGGTTGGATGAGTAACTTCACGGGAAGAGTTAAGGGATTACCGGTTTATGTAGGAAACTTCACCTATGTCACCGACTTTGTAATTGTAGAAGATATCCGCCCAATAGTCGATGCATCCTTAACTCAAGTAGTTTTTGGAAAACCATTTGTTGAAGTCTCTAGAATGACTTATGAACCTTCCTTAGGGATAGTTAGATTTAAGGATGAGACCGATGAGGTAAACTACCAAATGCCATATAAGATAGAACAATTCCAACACTTGTCAAATGTTGAGAAGGAGCTTAAGCAAGCAGTCTACTATAGGAATGATGAGGATAGAAATAAAGGAGTAGACTATGTTATGGAAAGGATATCCGGTTTCTACAAGGATTGTTTGAAATTAGGACCGGAATATAAAACCGGGAATGAGAATGGCCTAGGAACCGTGACCAATGAAGGAATCACGTAATGTACGTGACTTTGAGTCTAGCTACAAGACTCGTTAATAAAGAAAAGCGCTTCTTGGGAGGCAACCCAAGCTTTATTTGCTTTGTGTGTTTATTTGTTTGTTTGATTTTATTTGTTTCCGTATGTATGTTTAAATTTTATTATTATTGATTCATGTTCAAAACTAAATTGTGAAAATGCTTTATTTTGTTTTTAACTTCGTCTTAACTACATATAAAGGTATTTTGCAAAAGTTAAGTGTAAGGGAAATCCAAATCGGTTTATTAGAACACAAATGAACATGAATCGTAATAATAATAAATTAACATACATATTAGTATTTGTTTGAGTCAAATGCTTGTATCGAGTCATAATGATGTTTTGCAGGATTTCCAGGAAGTAAGGTATAGTTTTGTCCAAAATTTTTCCGGAAACGTAACATGAGAATTCTGTCAGATCATTTCTGACGGCGTCAGGTTTAATTTTCTGAAAATTTTTGAAAGTTTTGTTTTTATGAAAGTTTTTATTAAATCTATAACTTATAATCTCCAGGAATCTGCAAAATTATCATTCCACAAGCATTATATCCTTATATATAGAGTTTATCCCGCCGATGTTATGCAGGTTTTCGTGTTTGTTTTCTCAGGTTTAACAGGTTATTTTGGACAAGGAAATGTTTGTTGGATCAAGCTTTTGGCGATGCATTAGTCATGGAGCTTCAACATTACTTTGGAAGAAGATCTAACCGTGTTACCACATTATCCACCGAGCGAATCAGGGGAGTATTTGATTTCATTCTTTTACTTTTTTCTTTTACATCTTGTTATTTGAACATTGGGGACAATGTTCATCTTAAGTGTAAGGGGGGGGGGGGGGTAAAAGTACGATTAGAGAATGCTATTACGCTTGATTTTTGTTTGTTTAATAGTAGATGTGTAATAAAACTGAGATAAATACTTGTTAGGGCAATTTTAGTGCCAAATTTAAATTTTTTTACAACATATAGGAGTGAAACTTTGATCTTAATGAGCGTCTCACGGATAGGAGTTATATGACTAGCACAAAAACCGTACCACTAAAAAAAATTTCCACCCCCAAATATGTGAGGTTCGCCCCTAGAATTGGTAGGAAAAGCATTTATGCTATGATGTGTGTACCGGTAGCACTTAGATTCTAGAACTTGCGTTAGGACCATTCCAAGGCCACAAGTGAAACTACATTCGTGTAGTTAGATTTACTACATGATAAGAGGCATTAGGATTAACCCATTGTTTTACACCTGTGTTTTTGTTATAATTACATTGGCTACATTGGTCAAGTAATTCTCCCACACCCTTTACGTTGTACTCATTTTTAGTACACGATACCCCTAGTACACCCCTCAGAGCCTATCTTTTCGTTTCGACCTTTAACCATTTTACTTAAAGGAAGAATTTGTTACACCCCACTAAAATGTACACCCAAATCGCCTTAGCCTACCTTGTGTGCACTCATTTTTAGTGCATTATTGTGACAACATTTGTTTAAACCCTTAGTTAATTATCTAATTGATTACATGGTTGCTAAGTCGAGTCATATCCTTGTACATATTGTTTTGGGACGATTGGGACTCATGGGTAAAGTACTAGTGTAATGGAGTAATGGGGAAGAACAACATTATTACCCCCATATGTGCTAAATATTTTTAAAAGTACTCCAAGTGTTTTGATTATCTTAATTCGAGTCATTAGAATAGTTATTTGTAAAGTTATGTAAAAGTTCAAGTGTAAGGGGAATGCAACGCCCCTATGATGTATTATTTTGGATGGTAGGGCAAGAGTGTATGCACAAAAAAAAAAAAAAAAAAAAAAATCGAAAAAATCAAGAAAAATACAAAAAAATGAGAAAAAGAAAAGTAGAAAAAAAACATACGGACTACCATCCCGTTTCATTTTATATTTATTTTATGTTTATGTTTTTGTTATTTTATTTTTAGCTTAAGATTGAGTCGAGTCTTGGCTTAGCAACATTGTATAGTGCATGTAATTAATCAAGATCTTTAACTCGCCACCAGTAAAATATCCTTTATCCAACAAAACCGTGTTTTCCTTTTCCCTACACCTAACGTTATAACCCATGTAAAAGCCCTCTTTGATAGTTTATCTTAGGTGCTTACGCCTAGTGGAGGAGGTTTTCGATCTTTTCCCAAGCCTATGGTAATCTATTTGCTATGACAGGTAGTGAGAGATATTATCCGTTTTCATTTATGAGATTTATTTTGATGACACTTGAGAGATGTGAGTATCTAAACACTACTTGTGAGGTGCTAGTTTGTAATCTCCGTGCTTATTATGATTAAAGTGGAACGACTATTTGTTGCAATTACTTTTATATTAGCGTTAAATGACCCCTAACTTGTATTTTGATTAGAATAAAAGCGCATTTGCTTGAGGACAAGCAAATCTCAAGTGTAAGGGTATTTGATGAAGCGAAAAGTGTACCGCTTTTAAGGGGTCATTTAAGCCCTAAATCGTATTTATTTGATCAAATATTGCCCTAAATCGTTCCTTTTGTCATTTTAGGTACTTTGGAGAAGAAATCTGGAAAAGGAAGCATTTTGGACGTTTTTGGAGCATAAAAGTGAAGAAATCGACAAAGTCTCAAAATCGGCTGAAAAGTACCTTTGACGGCGTCAGGGATTGCCCTGGACGGCGTCATGGCTTGGCAAGAAAAAGGTGGATATGAAAATTACTCATGATAAGCCAGAGAATTTTGCATGGAAAATCTGACGGCGTCACCCTTTAATGTGATCAAGGTCATCACGGCTTAAGCTAAAGAGGGACGGCGTCAAGCCATAATCTGACGGCGTCAAGCTTTGATAAGCCAGAACGGATTTTGGAGGTCTAAAGAGGGACGGCGTCAGGAAGGCCATCCGGGAACCCTAAAAGCGGCGAGGTGACGGCGTCAGGATCTATAACGTGACGCCGTCAGACCTTAATCTCTATATATAGTTTTGCAATTTTTTGTCATTAGTGTGGAACTTTGTGTGTAATTTTGGGAGGAAACCCTAAGACGATTTTAGCAGCTTTTTCAAGGCTTTTTGCCTTGAGATCTTCCATGTTACATTGAAGATAAGTTATCAATTAATCATTCAATATGTCTATGTGTTGTTTGATTCTATCTTGTTCTTGTCTTTTGTTTAACATGCTAGGCTAGGTTTTCTTTGTGTTTGCTTAGATCTAATGAAACCTAGCTATTGATTATCGGTTATTAGTGTGTTATTAGTTGTATTGGATGATTGTTTATCTATGTTAGGCTTAAGAAAACTGGCTAACTTCCTATTCGGTAACTTGCTTGAACGTCTTAAGAAGCATGAACCAATGCGTACTAAGGTTTTTATGGTTGTATTTAATGCACAAGCGAATTCTAGTGATCCCATGTTAGGAGCTTCCTAGCCGGCTCGACATAGGAGTGAAGTAGGAGCTTGTAGAGTTGGGGAAGTACGTACGCCACCCCACGATTGGTATTAAGGAATACACCCGTCATCCACGCAATTAATACACACTAATCAACCGGTAAAAGATAGTTAGGGAGTAAGGAAATCTAAGTAAACACATTTCTCTCCACATAAGTTTTACCACATTTTCATTTTCTGTCATTTTATTTTATTTGCATTTGTAGTTATTTGGGTTAGTTGACTAGCAACTAATTCCGCCCACTCTTTCAAACCCGAGATTTTATTTGCTTTCATAAAAACATAAAAATACAAAAAGAATCTTCTCTCACCCTTAGACCTATTAGAGTAGTTTTTCATACCTAACGAACACTATTCCCTGTGGAGAACGATCAATCCCCCGTACTTACCACTACACTATACTACATCGGTCAGGTACACTGCCTGGTGGGGTTGTAAGCCTCTTGAGATCCCTCGAGAGGTAAAACCTGTTGTAAGGTTGCAAAACCACGCATCACTGCACAACCCTCCCTAGCCACTCAAGGTCTCTCAAAAGACTCTTGTTTCATTCACCCGGAGATTCACTCATTACTATTGACTCTCTCACTCCGATTTAGTTGATATTGAAAAGGTGGCAGTCTGCTCCAGCCTCCGATTACTAAATCAAAACGCACTATCGAGTCTAGAGCCAAGAGATCATCCATAAATCTCATTAGGACACATTCCCAATATGCTTGCTGTTTCATACACCGTGAAAAGTAAGAAAACATATATTAAGAGTCCTACGCATTATCCTTGTGGTATTGCCAGAACATCCGAGTGATACGTAAAGTATTCACAATGAAGATGGAAATCCTTCTAGAGCCAACATCAAACAAACTCTTGGTTGGTGACATGTGAGATCCTTCATGGATCAAATTAGTGACAACTGGAAAGAAATGATTGGGCGATTCAAATTTGAATCAAACTTGTTTCAGGAAATGGATTGACGGATGCTTTTGAAAAACCTTTCAATGTGCTTACCAACTGAGTTTCGAGCACATTGATTGTGAAAATTTTCAAACAAAAGTGTTTATGACAGAAATTTGATTCAATTTATAAAACCCTCGTCGTGTTGCATAAAATGTTTATCCAGTGACACGCGAATGATTTTTCTAATCAATTTCTCATCAATCAGTGGTTATTTAATTCACTGATTCACTCTACCGTGCTGTCTGCTTTTAGACGTTCCGGTATGAGAACATGCTTAGTATGATGATTCTGACATTAATTTGTTGGAAGACTCATTACTACAAGCTGGAAAGTCCTGTCAAAGAGAATCTTCTTTAAAGGGGATTCTACCTAATCACAGGTCGGTCCTCACGGAACCGAAGGTTAATCCAACCACACCGGGCGAATGACAAACCCATATTCGTTCCCCAACTTTATTGCTAACTGTTTTATTTCAGATTCATATAAAGATGGTGATGGTGGTACCTGGTTCCAGCAGAGACGTGTCAATCCACACTCCATGCTCACACTTCCAATTCATTATCAAAGAAATCATGTTAGCAGAATGACCTACAACAATGCTTTCGCAACTCTGATGCTAAATATCATGATCCTGAAAAGTGTGAGCATGACGGTCCGATGGTCACTACATCACATGGAGGCGATACTACTAAGGATGATTTGGAGATTTACTGTGGCTGATGATCTCAAAGCAAGCTCAAAGATCACACAATCCAAAGGAACATTAATCGCAAGATCATTGCTTGAAGTACAAAGATTAAAGACCTTGAAGAATCAAAGACTACGAGCTAGGAAATTAAATTCATGTTATTGAATGCTAGAATTCAGATTGTAATTTACGGGGTGACCTCCCTTAGGGGGAGATTGTTAGGAATATAAATATTCACATGAAAGACTCGGTCACCCCGAGTATCTATTTAGCATTTAAGTAGCTCGTAGGCTTATTAGTTTTAGTTTAGTTATCGTAATAATAGTTTAGTCATAGTAGTATTTGTGGAGTTGGGTCGGGTCTTTACCCACTGTCAGCTCACTCCACAGCCCATGGTGGCACCATGTCAATTGTATATATACCCTTCTCCATCTAATCGAGAGGGCTGGTTGTTCATTAATACGCACACACAACTAGTGTGTTTCTCTCACTAGAACTTCCCCTCTCTACCTACTCTCTCTCTAAAATGGCTAACATAATCTTCCATAACCCACGACCTCCCGAATTCCACATAATCAACATATGAATCGATCTTACAAAAGAGCTACATTTCCTTATTCATGCATCACTCAACATGCACAGAGTTGCCCAAGGATACATCCCACCTTGACTACATTTCCCATCCCTGCTTTTCCACAACTCCAACACCATGAAAAGAACATAGAATAGGCATCATCAGGTTGGCACTCCACCAAAATTCTGGAAACCTACTTTACGTGACTGGCTACTAAGCTGAATTGGACAGAGTAAAACACTCACCATTAGTTGCCACTCCAGGCACCCCTAATGAGAATGATTAGGATATCCAACCACCCTTTCATCAGCCACAAGATACAAGGCCCTCAGTCACTCCATTCATGGAAATAATTCTTTGCAAAACTCTCTTATTTCCTTGACCCAAACACCCCTTTAGGGTACTGTTACATTGGACTGCAACTTATTCTTTGCATTATTCATCACCACATTCCATCTTTGTGTAATCCTCATCACTTGAACTGACTTTTTGACATTTAAACATATCAACTGCAGTTTAATGTTACCTTCAATGATCTTCATTAGGCTTGTCTTATCTATCTCTTCACCAGTGAACAGTCTTGCATTTCTTTCCTTCCAAATGTGGTAGACCCCTGGTAGCCAAACCAATTCTTTTTAGCACACTGCCAATAGAATTGTTACAAGGATCATTTGCATACTGTTCTATTAAAGTACCCCCATGAGTTTGATATCCATTCATTCTCCATTTTGACTTTTAGCTCTTCCCATATTGTCTTAGAGTAGTCACATTCAAAGAACAAGTGACCATGAGAGTCATTCACCTTTTTGCATAGAGGGCATTTCATATTATGGTCATTATTCCACTTCATTATCCTATCTTGTGTTTGCAGTCTTCCTTTAAAATGTCTTGTTTCTTTGTTTAAAAAATATAGAGATAATAAATTTAAAGATGCTTTAATTTTTGCCAAAAAAATTGCTAAAAGAAATGAATTAGAACCAAAATTTGAAGAAAATAAACTATTTCTAGAAATAGAAAATATGATAATAATGTTGTCATTGAAACTATAAAACCTCCGAAGAAATTTGTTGAACTGACTTTTTAGTTTCTTAGACACAATAAAACAATCTATGTCATCAATTAAAAGTAGATTTGACCAATTTAAAGTGTATCAATGAATATTTGGTTTTCTATTTAGGAATGATATTTGAAAGTTACCTGATGATAACAAGTCAAAAAAAATAGTTGTCTTAACTTTTAAATTTCTTTAACTATAACAATTGTTCGAAAATTAACGTCATGGATTAATTTTCGTAACTAAGAGTTTTGAGAGGAATTAAACATGTAAAAGTTGATACCCGATTGATTTACTTAACTATTTTAGTATTTTAGAAATTGATATTCTTTACATGATGCTTATATTGTGAATAGAATAATGTTAACCCTTTCGTTGACTCTTGCTTCGACAAATAAAAGTTTTTCAAAACTAAAATTAGTTAAATATTATTTAATATTGAAAAGGTTACAAGATATATTCACTTTTGGATTGAAAACAAAATATCATACCATATTAATTCTAAAAACTTAATCAAAATTTTCGCATAATAAAAGATAGAAAAGTAAATTTCATACTAATGATTTTTTGTCAAATAAATTTGATGATAAAACCTCATGTTAAACGCTCGGTTTGAGCCGCTCATTTAAGGTGGTGTTTGCTTTCTGGGTTTTGATTCTATGGAATATTATGTGACTGGAAAACTTGTTTGTCATGATACCATAGGGTTATGATGTAACTTTGAAACCCTTAAGATATATACTTCGTACTATACACAAATCCCACCCTCATACATATCTTTTCTGTCACAGGTTACAAAAACGTGGGCCAAATCTAATCACATTATATTATCTCAACCACAATATATATAATAATATCATGTCAATTTTATACTCCCTCCGTCCCATTTTAGTTGTCATGGGCCCACAAAACACACATATTAAGAAATCTTTGTTTGTATGTTGTAAAATGACAATAATATCCTCAAGTTATTATTTCAAATCTTTGATTGTGTTTTGTCTTTTATGGGCAAAACTGAAAATTGCTTAAAATGGACAACTAATTTGGGACAACAAAAAGTGCAAAAATGGACAACTAAAATGGGACGGAGGGAGTAATAAATTTTTTCTCTCTTATATTAAATACAAATACAAATACAAATCCAAACTCAAATCCTAATTCAAATCCTAAACCCTCTAGAAAACAAACAAGCCGCCTGTTGAAGTAAATCCTTGTAGATAGGGCCCACTTCTATGTAGCATTCTTCGGAATGTTTCCTCCGGGCCTTGAGGGTTCCTGCACACAAGACACACGCGTTAGACTCACCCCGGGTTTTATCCCAAGGCTGGACTCTGGCGTGAGAGTTAGTACAAGGTAGTTATGCGGATGTGAACAGTGAAATGAGAGTAAATGTAGTAGGTGTCCGATTGAATGAATATCATATACTCACACCTACTGTACCTGTTTACCTTGGGACCAAGCGAGTTGAACTACGCCTGACCTACTGGGTAGGTGTCAGACCACGTGGGGGGACATAATCCCGGGAAATCTGGGATTGTGGCGGTTGATGGGATTGCTCAGTGTAAATTGCGGCAGTCCTGTCGGTAGGCATGTCCGGAGGTAAGATGCTAGGCCGGACGTAATGCGCGTTCGGACATGTGAGCATGTCCGGACGAATCATGACGTCCGGACACATACGCCAACATGTCCCCCCCTCCCCCAGTATTGTAGTATCGGCTTTTGAGTCGATAGTGAAATACTTTAACAACTTGGGTCTTTCGGTGTTTCTCTGTCCTTGCCGTACAACCGGGTCATATGAGTGTCGTTTAGGGTAAACGGGGTGGGGCCTGTTGAACCTTGGTGGGCTGGTTGAGTTCTAGGCCCATGGGCCGAATATAATAATATTTTACCTGTAAGCCAGACAGCTGTATGCCAGGCGTAGCTTTTACCGTAGAGATCGAACGTCCCAGAATTTGCCACGTCAGCTAATGATAGGCTAACGCGACATTTTCGCTTCTTCCCAGGTTTTCCCTATATATACCGCTTTATTCTTCTTCATTTTTTACTGCTTACTGTGCATTTCCTTTCCTTATCTTCGGAGTTTTACGTTTTCTACTACCGGACGTTCTTTGTGTAATTTCGAGAGGTGCTTTTTATTCTTTCTTGTAATTATTTTTCCTACTTAGGCCTCGGCATCCTTTTAGTGTGACTGCTGAGATGTCCGGACGAATCATGATGTCCGGACACATACGCCAACACCGCCACTCTTTAAGTTTTACCAAGTCAACTAGCGAGAATAGATATTATCGTAATTTCTAAGTTTTACCAAGTCAACTTGCGATTTCTAACGAATCTTTTCAAATTTTTAGATCATGAAGCGGAACCATAGAAAAGCTTTCAACTTGTCTTTATAGATAACCAACTTGACTTTAATATAATTGTGACTTTGTGAGACTTTACTCGATTAATGAGAAAAAAAAAAAAAAACGTGGGAAAAAAAAAAAAAAAAAAAAAAGAAAAAGGAAAGAACGTGGGAATAGCTCCAACACCAATACGAACACACTTTTACGTTTTACCTACTACGCCATACTAGCAGTCTTGAAAAAACACAGCATTTCAGGTATACCATATCTTGAAGCTCAATGTCGCAAGAAACCATTGACAAATCAATTCTTCGTTGGCAATGCATTACCATAATGCTCGTTTTGATACCACTAACCACCATGAGCCACCACCACCATCCATACAACTTCCCTACAACCAACTCCACAGTCCTCCCTTCCCCACACACCTTCTTCTCCCCTAAACTCACACCACCACTCCCCACCAACTCTTTCTTCCTAAACTTTGTTCTTAAAAAAGGTGACAAACCTGAATACATACACCCTTATCTTATAAAATCGCATAACTCATCACTTTCCATCTCATACCCTTCTTTATTCTCCAACTCTTCCTTCATTTACCAAAGATTTAAACGTGATCTCACCATTTCAGTTTTAAATAACTCGAATAAACATGCCCATGTCATTTCTTCTTACGATGATCTTAGTGTTACGTTGGATATACAAAGTAGTTTAAGGTTTTTTCTTGTTAGAGGTAGTCCTTTTTTGACATGTGAGGTTTTGAATAAGGTTGGGTTATCTATTTCCACTATTCATGCTATTGTTGGTTTTAGTCCGAATAGCGCGAAAACTAGGTATAAGATTAGTTTGAATAATGGCCAAACATGGGTTTTGTATGCTAGTTCTGCTATTGAGTTGAGTCATGATGTGAATAGGATTGTAAGTGGTGAGTTTCGTGGCGTGATTAGGATTGCTGTGTTGAGTTCGGGTTTGGGTTTTGAGTCGGTTTTGGATCGGTTTAGTACTTGTTATCCAGTTTCGGGTCGAGCTGTGTTTAGTGGGCCGTTTCGTGTTGAGTATAAGTGGGAGAAAAGGGGATGGGGGGATTTGTTGATGTTAGCAAACCCTTTGCATATTAAGCTTATTGATGATAGTTTGGTTAGTAAAGTTGATGGCTTTAAGTATAATAGTATTGATGGTGAGTTAGTTGGTGTTGTTGGTGATTCATGGGTACTGAAAACCGATCCGGTTCCTATAACTTGGCATTCTATTGAGGGTGTTAGAGAAAAAGCATACCCTCAAATTGTAAGAGCACTTGTGCAAGATGTTAAGGCTTTGGATGCGCGTACTATTGAGACTAATTCGTCATATTTTTTTGGGAAATTGGTTGCTAGGGCAGCTAGGTTAGCTTTGATAGCTGAAGAAGTTGGTTACCCTGATGTTATCCCAAAAATTAAGAAGTATTTGAAGGAGACGATTGAGCCATGGTTAGATGGGACCTTTGGTAGTAACGGATTTTTGTATGAAGAAACATGGGGTGGACTTGTAACCAAACAAGGGTCTAATAGTAGTACTCTTGATTTTGGTTTTGGTGTTTATAATGATCATCATTTTCATATTGGGTACTTTCTTTATGGGATCGCGGTTCTTACAAAGATAGATCCTGTATGGGGAAGAAAGTACAGGCCTCAAGCGTATTCTTTGATGTCGGATTTTATGACATTGGGCAAAGGCTCAAACTTGAAATATACCCATTTGAGATGCTTTGATTTATGGAAGTTGCATTCTTGGGCTTCAGGATTGACTGAATTCAAAAACGGTAGGAATCAAGAAAGTACCAGCGAGGCTGTTAACGCGTATTACTCAGTTGCATTAATGGGATTAGCATATGGAGATACACATTTAGTTACACTCGGGTCGTTGCTTACAGCAATGGAAATTCATGCTTCTCAAACATGGTGGCATGTAAAAGAAGATGACACAAAATATGGTAGAGATTTCACTAGGAAAAACCGAGTAGTGGGAATTTTGTGGGCGATTAAACGAGACAGTGGGTTGTGGTTTGCTCCACCCGAATGGAGAGAGTGTAGAACAGGAATTCAAGTGCTGCCGTTGTTACCAATCACTGAGGTGTTGTTTTCTGATGTTAAGTTTGCAAGGCAGCTTGTGGAGTGGACGTTGCCTGCCTTTAAAAGAAAAGGTGGTGTTGGTGAAGGGTGGAAAGGGTTTGTGTATGCATTGCAAGGTATTTATGACAATAAGGCTGCTCTTCAGAAGATTCGGGGTTTAAGTGGACATGACGATGGGAATTCTCTAAGTAACTTGTTGTGGTGGATCTTTAGTAGGGGCAGTTGTGAAGATGGAGGTGGTAGACGTTGTTAGTTTAGGCATTAATTTTCACTGAATGAGAAGATTACTACAACTTGATAGTCACACCAGTTATGGCCATCTTAGACCATATTTTGATCACTAATAAGTTAAAGGTTTAGTTTATTATAATAACCGGGACAACAAATAAGGTTTACATCAAGATTTAATCTGTAATTCTATGTAAGTTCTTTGATAATAGCAGATGATGTAATAATCATTATACAATATATACGTTAATTATTTTAGTTTATGTAGGTCACTCTCTGCGGATTCAATTTTTATGAATATATGTATAATGTATGTACATACCAATTAGGCAATTACGACTAGTTAATATGGAGTGCTTAAAAGACTACATTTTTTATGTTGTGGAAAAAGTGAAGGGAGTGTCGATGTGTGACAGGGGCCAATGGGTTAATGATGTTTGGCAGTGGTTTTAGGATTGGGATAGGCTACCGGGACAGGGGTTAACCTCTTAACATATGTGAATTTGTCACCAAATTGCAGGGACACTAATAGGCTTTGGAATCTTAGTGAAGATGCAGTGTTTACGGTTAAAGAACTCAAATCAATAGTCGAAGGTCTGACTGTTAATGGAAGCAATGTGCAACAGGAAATGGCTTGGAGCCGATTTGATGCCTAAAATTAAAAAGATCAGTATTTTCACATGGAGTGCGTCATTCTATGACTACGCTAATCAAATTCTAATAACAATTTATGCTAAATATCTTGTTCAAGAGATTTGAACAATCGACAATTTGCATAAATCCTTAATTTTAACTAATTTGGGTTGTGGTCGTGTTTTTCAAATGGTGGATGATTCCTAATATGGTTATTTAGTTCATAGGTATTGGTTCCAAAATTTTAAAACTAAACTATAGAAATTTTAAAAAGCGAAAATTACTCACATACCCTATTACATCTTGTTGTTCCTCAATATACCCCAAGGTAGCGCCGTTTTTTCAAATACCCCAACATGTCGCTTAAAAATCTACGCGACATGCTTGACATCCACGTGTTGCGTTACGAAGCTCGGAAAAAAAAAAAAAAAAAAAAAAAAAAAACATTTTATACATGTCGCGTATATATATACATGATACATATATATATACGCGACATGCATAATTTTCTTGCATGGGGAAGGAGCTAATTGCATGGGGAACAAGCATTTGCATGGGGAAGGAGCAATTCTTTAATTGTGATTTGATAGAACGAATTTTTGCAACTATATTTGTACATGTCGTGTACAATTTTTCACATAAGGTAGAAACTACTTCCGGCAACAATTCACATAAGCTAGAAACATAGTTCCGGTGGTGCTTTGTTGGTGGTTTGGAGGCGTGGCAGTGGTGAAGTTGTGGTGGTCAAGTGGTGCTCCGGTTGTGCCGTTGTAGTGGTGTGGTGTGGTTGTTGCTGGTGGCGTTTTGTCGTTGTGGTGGTAGTCTTGTGGTGGTGGTTGTGGTAGTGTGTACTGTGTCATAATGGCGGAAAATCGGGTAATTTCGAATTATAATTTTTTTTGTCATTATAATTATTGTTTATTTGTTACGTATATGTTTTGTAAATATATATTTATTATGTCTTTTGGTTATTTTAGGATTATTCTGCGCAAGTTACATGTAGAAGTAGGTTGTCTTTAATTGGTGATATTAGAAAATTGATATTGAACACCCCTAAGGAAAAATTGTTTAGAGAAACATGTTTTGGTTGGATGTTAGACATGCCGGATATGCAAGAGAGTGGGGTGTTAATACACTATTTTATATGCCACCAAGTTGCTTGTCAAGAGGGAGACACAAATATAGTTCCATTAAGATATCGTGTACGTACTCTTGATCGTTTAGGTGAGGTTGAAATTCAGTTTGGGAGGGAGGAATTTTGTATAGTTACGGGTTTAAGGTTTGGGACTGATTTTAGGGAGTCGTATATGGATGGACCTAACTTGTTTAGGAGACGAGTGTTCCCTTCTTCTACCGATTCCCGTAATATAAAAGTTGGTACGTTGTTAAGAATCCTAAAAAACAAAGGCGACTTTAATAATTTGAGCGACATAGATGGTGTTCGACTTTGTTTGTTAGGTGTTTTGATGTTGGTGTTGAAAGGTACTGAGCATGGCAATATAGTGGACGGATTTTTGTTTAGGCTAGTCGAGGATTTAGATAAGTGGAATGTGTATCCGTGGGGGTCGTATGTATGGCCAACTTTGTACAAACATCTCCGGGATGCAGCATTTGAGCGTAGGGATAAGCACTTTGCTGATGGGAGGGACCCTAGTAAACTTCCTAAGTACACGTTGAATGGATTTGTATGGGCTTTCAAGGTATGTCATTTATCTATTTATACAGTTCATGTATATTTTTTTATTATTATTATTATTATTATTATTATTATTATTATTATTATTATTATTTTTTGTTTTTTTTTAGATTTGGATATTGGAGATGTTCCCGAAAGGTGCTAGCCCTTATTTTTTCCGTCATCATCGAGTGTTGCATCCCCGGTCCGTTGCATGGAGTTTTAACAAATTGGTCGTTAGAGAACTTATTGACAAGTTTTTGGACGACCAATTGAAGGTGAGTTTGAGATATCCATTTTTTTTTAACTATTATGAATTTAATATTGTTTAAGTTTTTTTAATGACATATATATTTTTCATGTTTTTTACAGGTAAAACCACCGTTGCCTAGGCTTACACCGGATGAGTATGAGGAATTGACCGAGTGGTTGCGTGACAGTAGAGCGTATTTCGAAGGGAATCCGGTCGCACCTCCGGTGATACAGCCACAAGCATACCATTCTATGGATGAGGATATACATCCGGTTGTTTTACAGAAGTTCGCATCGTATGACGCTACGTTGAAAGAATATGAACTGAAAATAAAAGCGATTGAAATGAAGGTAAATAGTTTTACATCAATTTATTTTGAGTTTATGTATAAATATCATTGAAGGCTTGTTAATTGTTTCATTAACATTTTTACTGCAGCAAAACCAACTTCGCAATAAACAACGAGTACATAGAGAATCAAGCGTTGTTGATGATGAAAATGTTGGTTTTAGCGACGGGCCACCAAATGACTCTTTCTTTGATGGTTTTAGCGACGGGTTCGCCAAGTTTGCCACTCCTATTGATCACCAGGCTGGTCCATCCTCCCGCCCTAACGGTGCGTTTCCCTCAACCGGACATACTGCTAACCGTACACCAATGGGGTTCGCCATGTTTGCCACTCCTATTGATCACCAGTCCTCCCGCCCTAACGATGCTGCTGACATCCAGGTAACTTATTAATTTTCGATTATTATTTTTAAATTTGGTTATTATTTGTAATTGATTAGTGATTGTTTTTGTTACATCAATTATATGTTTAATAATGTTAATGACGTTAAAAATTTATTTGGTTAATCTTTTTTAAGGGTGCGATCGACCGACCAAGGAGGGATTGTCGTCCGGGTAAATATCAGCAATTTCCTTGGACCCAACAAGGACCCACTACAATCCTCCCTAAAAAACGTGGAGCTAGGGCTAAACTAACAAAGAGTACGGCAACAATTCCACGATTTAATCTAGAAGAATTACCGGTTGATGATGATGTTACCTGTGTTGGTACATCTGTTGGCTCACCTTTGAATATTCCTAATGTTGATCCTACAAAGGTACTACTTAAAATGTTTTAAATTTATTAACATTTATTTTATATAATTAACAAACTTGTAACGATATTGTATATTTTTTTCTTAGGTAAGGCGCAATAACTATTCAAGTTTTGAGGAATTCCTCATGTACCCGTATGGGATATACCTTGACTGCCATCCAAAGGGTTGGGTGGTAGAACCTATGTTCTTTCAACATCTACTTCCGGATTTATACAGGATGGGTAATGATCCGGGTCCAGAGGATAAACGTGGTTGGTTGTCTGACGATGTAAGTGTATTAATTTAAAAAGTTAGAGGTTTAGATTATTTAAGTTTCAAGAACATTAAATGATTTAGTTTAATCTTTTGAATCAGCATATGAATTGTTGGATAGAGCTATTAATCAGAAAAAGGGTAGACAACCAACCATGGACAGTGGCTAAATCATGGACTGCATCTGTGTACCCGACCGAAAATGGTAACGTGTCCATGCTTTCGATTAATCCGTCGCTTAGGGGAACATTGGATGGTAGCACACGTCCATACCCGTCATGGGATGTTGTACGTTGGGTAAGTAAAGATCTTTCAATGTATATTTGTTTTGTATAAATTACTCTTTACTAGACTACGTAATTGTGTATACATAAATAAATTTTATATGTAGGTGTTGATGCCGATGAATCCGACACAGAATCACTGGGTGACAGCAATTATTGATTTATATGATTCCAAGTTATTGGTACTCGACTCTATGCACAGCATGGACCGTTGTCAACAAATAAGACAGTATGTATTGGATTTTACCGAAGTTGTGAACAAGTTTTTAGAAGAGCAAGGACATTTCACCAGGACAGGACGTGGACACTACAACTTCGAATTCCATTACAACAACGTACAATATTTAGTCCCACAACAAGGAAATTCAATGGATTGTGGAGTAATCACATGTTGGCTAATACATGAGTTTGTTACGGGTAGATGGCCACCACAATTTGATATTAATAATGTTGTAGGCTTTTTCTCCGATATTAGATGTACTCTTGGTAGGATGTTTTACAACACTAGGTGTGAGGACACTAGTTTGTGTGGATATGATTAATTAAGATGTTGTTAGTTGTACAGTTTAACTAGTATGTAATGCTATTCTATGTTGAAGTATTTTTTTTCAACTTTTATTTGATATATTTTTGAAGCATTTATTCAAGTATTATTCGACTACATAAAGACACAATACAATAACCGTACATAGACACGAAACAATTAAACCAGAGGACGATGTGTTTCATAAACACTACATACACAATATTAAACATAAACATAGGGCATGAATACGTAAATATTCATCCACTAAAAACGGTATCCTTGTCGAAAAACTTCAACCAAGTTCCTTTTTGTTATGTTAAGAGCAGGCGGTGATGATTTTGAGGTAAAGACCGAAACATTACGAAGTACCAAAACAGCTCCGACTTTGAGATAGTCTTTGGGACCCTTGTCTTCTGCAAGGACTTTGTGATGAATTGTACCAGACATAGTCCCTGTCGGATCTTTTAGTGTACATGTAAGGTCACCCAGTATGTTAGGAGTACAAGACTTGATAACAGCTACAACAAGTTCAAGTTTCCCTTTTACGCAATGCTTCTTTATATCCCCAAAACAGCCAGTTACGATGACACCTTGAGAATTAAACACCTTATGAATCGCGCTCAACCATGGCCCACTAGTAAAATGTTCATCCTCAGTGACATCCTCGTTTACTTTCGCTATATAATCTTGTGTTGGCACAACACAATATTCGGGGCCACCCTCTCTGATGTCTGCATTTTTGCGAAGAATGGCTTGTTGAAGAATACCAGCCGGACCAGGTATTATCCAATCCTGGTCGCTCATAGATGTTGAAGAACCTGCAACATTATGTGTTGGGGCGTATGTTGCGTAATTTTTTTGTTTGGGTGGAACGAATTGGGAATTTTGATATCCGGTTTTGTTTTGTTGGGACATTGTCTGAATTTTTAAATTTTTGTAGAGAGTAGAAATGTGAATATCTGGATGTGTTTAAAGAAATGGAACTAAACACAAGTATTTATAGGAGAAATTTAATAGATATGTTTAATTACGGCATGCACTTGTCAAATCAATGTCATATTTCGCGTAATTAATTAGACGTACCCGTATGTGTCATGCAATTGTCAAATCAATGTCATAAAATTTTCTATTCTATGTCATATTTCGCTTAATGATATACACGTACACGAAACTCTCATTTCAAATTGTCACATCCTTGTCACTTTTGCGTAATTATTGGTCACATTTTTGTTGCAGCATTGTCTCCTTATATTTAGTGTTTGTGGTATATTTCTTGAATATCAAACACTTTCATCCATATCAAATACTAAAAATGAGTTCAGATTTTCAAATATGTTTAATTACGGCATGCACTTGTCAAATCAATGTCATATTTCGCGTAAATAATTAGACGTACCCGTATGTGTCATGCAATTGTCAAATCAATGTCATAAAATTTTCTATTCTATGTCATATTTCGCTTAATGATATACACGTACACGAAACTCTCATTTCAAATTGTCACATCCTTGTCACTTTTGCGTAATTATTGGTCACATTTTTGTTGCAGCATTGTCTCCTTATATTTAGTGTTTGTGGTATATTTCTTGAATATCAAACACTTTCATCCATATCAAATACTAAAAATGAGTTCAGATTTTCAAAAATTCAAATGTGTTTTACATTTTGATAATTCCGAACGAGGTGTGATTATGTATACTAATATCAGTTACTCATGGTTAGATGAAACTGTGTGTTCTAAGTTCAAGTTGGATCCCAGTGTTCGGCTTAATTTCAAATTTTCGCACCCCTCATTTGATGTTCGAATGGATATCACTGACGATGATGAGGTAACTTTCTTTGCTGAACACGCTGCATCGAGTCAAGAAATGCCGCATCTTTATGTCACTAAAACGAAAGAATGTGAAGAAATGGCATTTTTTAGCTCAAACCAAGAAAACCCGACATTTTATAACTTTTTTGAAACAAACACTAACAAAGAAATCGGGTATTCTGGTTATGAAGGCAACTCAGGTTTTAAAGATGAGGCCAATTTTTTAAATGAGGGCCCATCAAAAAAATTTGAATCAAATGATAATGCGATTTTTGAATCCGGTTTTAAAGATGAGGCAAATTTCACAAAACCGAATTCATCATTTGCTTTCGGGTAAGATGACGATAAGAATGATGATAAAGATGTTGAAGATGATGGTGTTGTTGGGAAAAGCGAGAACCCAAAACCAACCCATCATAAGTGGAAAAATATTTTTTCGCTCATGCCTGACGTTCCAGAAACACCACTTTACCAGTCCAAACAAATAATTTCAAACCAAAATAATATTGATACAAATATTTTCAAGGGAAGGTTTTTTGACACAAGAGATGACTTAGACAAAGCAATTAGGATGAAATGTTTAGAAGAAGGTTACCAGTTTTTAGTCGAAAGGGCAGAACCTATAAGATATTATGTTAAGTGCTATCATTTTAACGACTGTAAATGGAGAATTAACTCTAGACGCGTGGGAGGTACATCTGTGTTTGAAGTTACAAGTTTGAATGATAATCACACGTGTGATAAAACTCAAACATATCCTAACCATCGAAATACAACTAAAAATGTTATTGGTCACATTTTTAGTGAAAAGTTGAAAGATGCTAGAAGAGATTTAAAACCAAAAGATATGCAAAGAGACATGTTAACGCAATATAAAATTAGTATATCTTACCACCAAGCATGGAGAGGAAAGGATTATGGGTTACAAATGATTAGGGGTTCACCTACAGAATCATTTCAAATGTTGCCGTATTATTGTCACAACCTAGTAAAAAAAAAACCCAGGCACTATCACACGTATCAAGACAAATGAAGAAGGAGTTTTCGAGATGTTATTCGTTGCCATTGGTGTTTCGGTAAGTGATTCTAATTTTCATGATTGGTTTCATTGTATTCAATTTAGGGTAGGTTTACATAGTTTAATGTGTATTCAATTTTGTTATTCAGATTCGAACTTTCTTACTCCATCTCCGACCACTGCTTATAGTTGACGGGGCACATCTGAAGGGCGTGTACAAAGGAACAAATTTGTTAGCAGTAGGCATGGATGGAAACAACCAAATTGTGCCTATTGCTTACGGTATATGCAGAGGGGAAACTGGTGAATGTTGGTCATGGTGGTTTTCATGCCTTAAAGAATGCATAGGCGATAGACAGGATTTGGTTATCATATCTGATAGGCATCCTTCTATTGCGTTAGCTGTACGAAATGAATACCCATTGGCGTTTCATGGTATTTGCTGTCGTCATCTAATGATGAACCTGAAGTTAAAAAGAGACACAACAAAGGCGCTATTTTGGAGGATATGCAAAGCGTATACACCTGACAAATTTGATAGTAAGATGCAAATATTGCTGTCTATTCAGCCTGAGGCGTACCACAAGCTAATAGAAGCGGGTGTTCACAGATGGTCCAGAGCATATTGCCCACTAACTCGCTACAATTACTGTACATCTAACAGCGTCGAGTCTGTTAATGCTTGTACCGTAAAATCTAGGAAGCTGCCTATAACAATGCTGACCGAGCAATATCGAAAAATGGTGCAAGACTGGTATTTTAAACGGCGACAAGTTGCTGGTATTTATTGTCAAACAGAATATATTTATACTTTTAATATTTATCTTTAATATAAAGTCACTTCTTAGAGCCTTGTTGTTTATGCAGAAAAAATGAAGTATGAAATAACTGATTGGGCAACCCATAAAGTGGAAAAGAGAAAAATCAAAAGCGCAACCTGGAATGTATACGGGGTTAACCAAGATCGGTTCCAGGTTTTTGATGGGAGATACAACCGGGAAGTGAACTTAGCGTCTAGGACATGTGATTGCCGCAAATGGCAGCTTTCCGGTATACCTTGTGGTCATGTTATTGCTGTGAGTAGATTTTTGGGTCAAACCAATTGTCTCCAGTACGTTCAGGACTGGTTTAAAAAAGCAAAATACCAAGCCACATATGCAGAGGCAGTGAATTTTGTTGGAGAGTTTCGCGAATGGGAGTATCCAACACATATACAACCTATCACTCCTCCACGAATGGACAACCCACAACCCGGGCGACCAAAAAATACTAACCGTATACCATCCCAGGGTGAGGAACCAAGGGTAAGACATTGTCGTAGGTGCGGTAAAGCTGGACACACACGTGGGCAATGCAAGCAACCGTTCGTCCCTGATGAAATGTTAAACAAAAGAAAACAGTATCCCAGAAAGAAAAAATCCGTTAAGGAGCAACAACAAACTACTCCTTTATTCGACTCATACCCAAATCAAACTGATCATCACACCGTTCCTACTTATCACACATACCCATCGCATGAGTTTGGACATAACACATTACCAACACAACCATACAATCCAAATTTTTACACAACAGGCCAGTATGACCAAGGGCAAGCAAGTAATGAACAACATGCTCATCATAACCCGGCACACGGCTCTGAACAATATAACTCCCAACCATACCCCTCCCAACCATACCCCTCACAACATTTAAATGATCTAAACACTCAACAGTCTAATAATAGTTGGTTTAACTTGTTTGGTTAGTAACCAGTTTGCACTTTTTACTTATGTGTTTTAGTGTAATTGTGTTAAGTTTGTAACATTTGTTATGAAGCTTGTAATAAATTTCTTTTTTAAATATAGCATGTATTTTCAGAAAACCTTAATAAAATACTAGAAATGACAACTGAAAATAAAGATGCACCACGTCAGTTCCACTATTCATTTTTCACTGTTGACATGATAGCACAAACAGTTCCACTATTCATTTTTCACTGTTGACATGATAGCACAAAAATGAGTTCAGATGTGAAAGTATTAAATACGAATTTGAAGGTTCTATATAAGGCACATTGTCGCACTTGAAGTTCAATAAAATAATTCATTCCTTTTTCAAATATTACTAAACTTGAATAAATGACATTCAAAGTTCTACTACATCATTACGGGAGGTTTACTTCCCCACCAGGAAGAAAGTTTGAAGGTGGTTTAACTGCTTGCGTAGATCCAGTCGAGTTTGAAACTTTCTCGGCAGATCAATTGAAGCAAATTTTAACAAATTGTTTAGGTTACGATGAAAACTCCCCAAGCTTTTTTTATATACAAAAACCAAATTGTAGTCTTGATTCAGGGCTAGTACCATTGGCTGCTGCAATTGAAGACCGCGAAAGTCTGTTATCGTACACAGAACTTCAACAAAACAAAATGCATGTGTACGTTTCAAGAGTTGAGTTACTCGAACTCGTAGTGGCCAACCCATGCAACGTTAAGCATACCAAGAAGAGTACACAAGATAAACCTTCATGTTCAAAAAAGTTATTTGACTAATTTGTTGTTATGGGTGTTCTGTTGCCTTTATTGTCGTGTTATGCTTTTCATTGTCCATCGTCCAAGTCACAGTAAGACTAATTTGTAATTCTATCTATGTTCTAATAGTAATGTCCTATTATGCTTTCAAATTTCTATTATCCAATTCTCGATGATATCATTTTCTTTATATGTTTTCAGCTTTAATGTAAAAATAGTATTAAATTGATTACTCGTAAATCACTTCTGACAAAGAAATGACAACTCACCTTTGTGGTATCTATATATATATTCTTGGGTTATGTGGTATCAAGTTATCAATACCAATTGTGTCTTCTTTCATTCACCAAATGTCAACATCTAATAACCATACATTCGAATTCACTATCAACTACAATGGAAAATTTATACTTAACCCACTAACATATGAAGGTGGTTCACACTTGAATATTATTGTTCCACAATTTGATTTTAAAGATATGGTTACCTATCTGAAGAGAAAATTACCGTCAATGGTCCAAAGTCTATATTACATGTTGCCACAAAACAACACGTTAAATGGTATGAAAGAAATTAAAAGCGATTATGATATTGATGTTATGTATGACTTCGCAAATGTTGCAGGAAAGATCCAAATTTTTGTTTCTGACAATCGCGAAGATCTAACCACAATATTGATTCCAGATGATGGTTGTTTGGAAGAATCATTTGCATGTGTAATTTCAGAAGAAACAAAATTAAAACGTGAAGAGCGTGTCCGATATCTACATCAAATGGTAGAGAAAAAGAACAAACGTGAAGAGCGTGTCCGGTTTAACATTGAACGAAAGAAAAGAAAAAAACCTACGACGCCGTATTCACAAACCATTTTCAATTTTATTGTTCACAATAATGGTCAACTGGTTTGCAATGAAGGAAAGCTGGAGTATGTAAACGGTTGGAAGATGAACATCAATATTCCAAGAATGAAGCTGGATGAGCTAAAACAATACTTGTCTAACATTGTCGATACAAAGATTCATGCTCTTTATTATGAAGTTCCGCACACTGGGTATTCAATCACCGTCAAGCTAAGAAACAACTATGATATGCATGTGATGTTTGATATTTCAGCATCACAAGGCGGCCAGTTGGAAGTTTACATTGACCATTGCGGTGTCAGTTTTATTATTGAAAAGCATGTATGCCCAAATGCTACTTTGGCAAAAATGATGGATCATGTGATAACAGACTACACCAGTGAAAACGAAGACGGAAAAAAAATCATAGGACAATCAAATTACACTTTCGATCAAATGGTTGAATGGGCGGAACAAGAACACTTTGAGAATGAGGAAGCTAAAGCAGATGAACGTCATAGAGCCCTATGGAAGAATCGTTTCAATTATTAACAATATCAATCAATAAGTGTCTTGTATGCTTTAAGAATTTCATCTTTATATGATTTTTGTTATCAGTGTTTCAATAAACATTACCATAAGTTTCCAAATTAAACATTTATTCAAATAAGAGTAGAAACGTTCATTAATAAAATACAAACCAGTTAACACAAAACAAGATAAGCGCAATCATCTTATTTGTTGGGTTGAACAACATACAATTGTGCCACCCCAGCAGTAGCAGTACAAGCACATTCAACAAAAAACATTACTTCATCATCCTCAGTAATGTCAATACGATAGTTAAACGAAGCCAACTTACAGGACAAATTAATCGGAATATTTGGATCTAAATTGAATTTCTTCAACACCAACCCAACTAGCCCTGCGTACGTCAAATCATTATACATAATGACACCTCGATGCTGATCATCATGATGTGTTTTTTATAGTCTATAATTTTTAACCAAGTTTTAAATTTATATTTTGCCGAACTAACCTATAAACTCTAAACACTAACGAGCAGTGTACCCGGTCAATGTGTATAGTTTCTAGGTAAGCAAGGGTCGTTCACTAGGAGCGAAGCTAAAGTGATCTAAAGGTATTCTAGTCTCTAATCTAACAAAACTAAACTAGAAAGCAATTAAAGATAGATGGGGGTTTAGCCTGAGAGGCTATCACTAGTTTGTGTGTATAATTAAACTAAATACAGGAAAGTAAATAACTAAACTAAAGATAGATCGATATATAGAAGAACGGGTTAGCCAAGCCTAATCCATCTAATAGTTATACATGCTTATGTCTACTTGTTTTAATTCATTCAATTGTTTTGCCATCAATCCGATTATTAATCCTGTCACAATTGAATAACCTACCATCGTGGTGGGAAAGAGGACATGATCATAGTGACCTATCTAGCATCAATACTAACTTATTGCTTTAAACCGTCTAACCAAGTTTGGCATTACGCGCTACTAGTCCTAATAGTGGCATAAGGCACGGTTCCGGTGTGTTCCCTCTAAGCCGTCTAATAGGATTCGGATTACTACACTTTATGATCAATTAAAGTAACCACAATTACAGATAGTTAAGTTACCACATTAAACCAATAAGTTCATAATCTAGTTACATAGACTTTTACTAGTTATAAGCAATAAACGAGTTTTTATCGATAAGCACTCAATCCAATAACAAAGTAAACACATCAACACAAGCATAAAAACTAATCAAACTTCATAAACATGGCTAACACCTAAGGGTGTTAGCCCATAATCTCAGTAACAATACATAAAGTTGTAATCAAAGCAAACGAATAAGAATTCATAATGAAAACGATACGCTAACCAAACGATTAAACTTAATATAAGGTTCTTGAGATGATCTTCTACGATGATTCGATCTTCAAGGAGGTCTTCTGCTGTTTTGAGGGGTTTTTGGTCTTCTGGGAACGACCCCAAGGGTCCCCAATGATACCCTAATTCGTTAATGAGCTCGGTATTTATAGATTCTGAAATCTGGGTCGATACGGCGCATCTAGAGAGTTAGATGCGCCGCATCTATAAGTAAACGTAGCCTCCAAGTCTGAAACTGACCCAATACGGCGCATCTAAATACCAGATGCGCCTCATCTCCCAATACGGCGCATCTAAGGACCAGATGCGCCGCATCTCCTTCAGATACAGGTAGATCTCCTTTTTCTCTTTCCGTGGCCGCTTGAATCACCTAAAACGGAGTCCGGATGAAGATTTTATGGCCAAAATACGAAAGCATCTTCAAGTGTCGACTTGTAATCTTGACTTCTTCATTAAGCTTCTAATCTTCACTTGATTTCTTGAATTCTTGGTAAGGATTGTATATGGCCGATACGGCGCATCGGATTGGTACGATGCGGCGTATCTCCTTGAGTTTAGTAGACTTTTTCCATCTTGATCAGTTATCTCCATATTTCGTCCAAAATCACTAACTTTCACCAAATGCTCCAATATTACTGAGATTTACAAAAGTAAACGATTAAGTATCAAATCTCATATAAAACAATATAAAACGAGCAATATATATAGGATAAATGATGCTAATAATATGTCGTTATTTGATGTCATCAAATATCCCCCCACTTGAACTTTACTTGTCCTCAAGTAAACCTTAGATTAAACTTATGAAAATGTATCCTAAATAGGATGTATTTTTATAATTAAGCACTTATTCGTTTTATCATAATTGCACAACCAAACACTTAACGAATTAGAAACAAAATAAAATATTTCGATAAAAGCAAATCTAATCGTTTAACTGTCCAGTCGTGACGAATATTCTATCATAAGCTTGGCAAGTATACGCATCTCCCCCACTAAAGCCAAGGAATAACAAGTCTAAAGCGGTAAAAAGGGTTTGTTGGTTAAGGGTTAATCATTCTTCTTAATCTCTATCGATCTCAAATTCCAGAAAAGGCGACAAAATCACAAATACATGATCGAATCCACGAACACGATACTTGCAATTGCTCAAATCCTTAACTCGAATAGGCTAAAGATAGGACCAAGTAATCTTCACCAATAATATTATATCAAAAAGGGCAACAAAATCATAAATACATAGTCGAATCCACGACTACGATACTTAAGATTGCTCAAATCCCTAATCTCAATAAATCAAAGGTTTGGATGAAGAATGATATAGGGCATGGATAATATTTGGGATTTAAATTGGTGTAAAATATAAAATCAACAAACAAATAGATTAAGTCCTAGTGTGGTCAATCACTTTCCCAACCATCCCAAGAATAAGACTCATATCATTGGATAACTCACGCTTTAACACTTGAAACACACGCTTTAGGTAGACACGAATTATACTCAACAAGATCTCAATCAAAGAATATCCTTAGTTGGCGTTCCCATAACGGCCAACTCCCATTCAATCCATAAATATAATATACAACAAATAGTAGCCATATGAACCACTTACATAACTTTACATTGTTGGTTTAACAAACTTCCAACTTTCTTCTCTTTTTTTTTTTTTTTTTTTTTTTTTTTTTTTTTCTTTTTTTTTTTCATTTTTTCTTTTATAAAACATAAATAACTATTGGTGTAAAATTTCACCACTTCACCATCACAAAAAATCGTCATAACTTCAGATAAAATAATAGTGAAAGTAGTAAACACACGAAAATAAAAAATACAATATGTACTTTCACTCCATTGCATTGTGCAATTTCCCGACCTAACCAAAGATAATGAATTACGCACACGAACACAGGTAACGCAAGGAAACACACTTTGCCTAAAGCAACTAACCACGGACTTTAATCTACAGGGTAGGCTAAGGTGTAAGGGTGTAACGAAACATTATAACAAAGGTGTAAGAAACGAAAGGAATGGCTCTGAGTGTTTTTCTAGGGGTATCTTACTCTAAAAATGAGAGTAACAAAAGGGTTTATACGGGGGTTAACTAACCAGTGTAGTTAGCTAATAACACATAACATATAAAGGCTATTTGGGTGTAATCCTAGAAATTTACCAATTTAGACAAGTCATTCCAATTATATCAATAATACTCATTATGGTGGTCTCGAATAGTATACAAGCCAAGTTCTAAAGTTTACAAGTCACCGGCACACTCATAGATTTGTGAATTTTGATAAGTTCACAATTTTTAAAAATAAGGTTATGTGTGCAGCTATGCAACTTAGATTAAACAAAAGCATGCTAGAAAAATTTTAAATTTAAGCATATTAAGTACATATTAAAAGCATATTTTTGAAAATAATGACAAGTAACCGTTCTAATTCTCCATCCCCCCACTTAAGATAAACAACGTCCTCGTTGTTGAATTTGAAAATTAAAAACAGGAAATTAAAAGAATTAGAACGGAAAACTCCCCTGAGATTTGCTCGGTATAATCCTCCATGTAAGAATGCGAGCATATAAAATGTGGGAGTTCATCAACCTCTTCAATTGTCCAGACCTGTAAAAATATAGAGACCACAAAAAAAGAATCTCGAGAGCATCTCGTTAATCATTGGTTAGGAAAATAAAAATAAAAATACGAAAAAATTACAGGCCAGAGTGTCGATGCGCCGCATCCATGGAATATTGGATACGCCGCATCAACAACCTGTAGGAAATATAAAACTGCATGCAATGGGATAATACGCCGTATCAATAGAAATTGATGCGTCGCTTCTTATTTTATTAATTCGAAGACTGTTTTTAATAAATAATTAGATACGCCGTATCTGTACAACAGATGCGTCGTATGTCGGTTATGGTTTAAATTTTTTCTGATTAAAAACAGAATACGGCGTATCTAGGGGATAGATGCGCCGTACTCGAATTATTAAATTGCGCTGCATATAAAATTAAAACGCAATACGCCACATCTAGAATACAGATGCGCCGTATCGTTTGTATCAGCAGAATACAGCAACAACAGTCATGCAGAAAAAAAAACAAATAAAAAACAAACACAAGAAAATAAAATAAACTAAAAAGAAAAAAAAGATAAGCATGGGTTGCCTCCCACGAAGCGCTTGTTTTTGTTCGAGTCACGAGCCTGACTCCACCCTTATTTACTGTGTAATAGGGTGTCGTTCCCCCTACTTGGGATCAAGTGCGGGTGATAGTAGCAATAAACACGAAAAGAGTGTAAATTTGCTAGTAAAGATGGAAGAAATAAATAAAAATCATACCTTGGCAATATATGTACATCTTTCCTATCCTTACCCGGTTTGGTTAATAAATTGGATGACTTGACCATTTCATCTGAAAGAGTAGTATGTTGAGGAAAAATGAGTCTCCTTTCTTCTTGGTTATTCTCTTCGGTAGTAAGGCGTCCCTTGACTTCCGCAGAAGATGAGAAAGGGTCTTTAGCAAGTAAAAGTTCGAGTTCCTCTATAACCTTCATAGGGTCGAAATCATCATCTTCATCAATCATAGCAATGTTTAAGAGCTCGTCACCAAACTCTTCTTCGAGCTCCACCAAATACGGGTTGATCACAGGTGCTTCAATAGGTAGTGTAATGAATTTGAACTCATCATTCTTTTGTCCTGCAACCTGTTTAGGAAAACTAGCAAGATTATTAGTAACGGGATTAATAATATTAAATATATTTGTACCACTTTGTGTTGTAAGTGACTCCAATTCGTCTTGTGAATCTCCATCTTCAACTAGTGGTCTTGCAATTTCATAATCGTCCCGAATTCCATCCTTAAATAAGTCATTCCAGATTTCTTCAAAAACTTGAGTTGGATCAAAATCTGGTTGAGGAATCTCATCATAAACTATGGCGTCAAATGGTTCAAACTCAAAATCAGAATACTTTTCATCTTCATCCGTTGGATTGTCTAATGGCGGTAACACGATTGCAGAATATTCTTCAATGTAAGGTTCCGTATACACATCATCTTGTTCAATCTCCGGAGAAAAAGTACTATCAATAACAATCGCCGGAATTGGTTTTACGGTGTATGACTCCTCCTCATCATCATTTGACATACACCAAGTGTGTTGAAACGGCAACCCATTTCTTTCTTTCTTTGACTTAACCTTTTCCAGCAACAAGTATTCTTCCATAGTAATTTCATTCGTCTCGATGACTTGTGCACAATATCTTGCTCTTTCCCAACTATACATCTGATTATTGCTCAAGGCTTTTTCCTCTTCAAACCTAATATATTCTTCCATTGTTATGTCCGGATTGTCCATCATCATTATTACCTGAAAGATAAACAACCAAGAACAGCAGTTACCTAAACAAAAATAAAAACTAAACTAATAAAAATTTAATAAACACAAAAAATAAAAAACAAAAAATATTTTTGGTGTCACAGAAAATCGATGCGTCGTATCCAACAGACAATGGATACGCCGTATCGACACAAGATAATACGCCGTATCCAACAGACAATGGATACGCCGTATTAGTTTTCTGTAACAGATTTTTCAAATTATATAATACTAAAAAAAAATCACACAAACTAAAAAAAATTGTCGCAGAACGTCAATGCGCCGTATTCACAGACAAGAATACGCCGTATTGAAATCAGACAGATGCGCTGTATTCACAGACAAGAATACGCCGTATTGCCTTTCTGAGACAGAAACACAGAATGACAAAAACACACAGAAACTAACGAAAACAAATAAAAACTAAAATACCAATAAATCAAATTAAACAATCACTCCCCGGCAGCGGCGCCAAAAACTTGATGTGTTTTTTTATAGTCTATAATAAACTACCAAGTTTTAAATTTATAATTGCCGAACTAACCTATAGACTAAAACACTAACGAGCAGTGTACCCGATCAATGTGTATAGTTTTTAGGTAAGCAAGGGTCGTTCACTAGGAGCGAAGCTAAAGTGATCTAAAGGTATTCTAATTACTAAACTAACTAACCTAGAAAGCAAGTAAAGATAAGGGGGGGTTTAGCCTGAGAGGCTATCACGAGTTTGTGTGTATAATTAAACTAAATACAGGAAAGTAAATAACTAAACTAAAGATAGATCGATATATAGAAGAACGGGTTAGCCAAGCCTAATCCATCTAATAGTTATACATGCTTATGTCTACTTGTTTTAATTCATTCAATTGTTTTGCCATCAATCCGATTATTAATCCTGTCACAATTGAATAACCTACCATCGTGGTGGGAAAGAGGACATGATCATAGTGACCTATCTAGCATCAATACTAACTTATCGCTTTAAACCGTCTAACCTAGTTTGGCATTACGCGCTACTAGTCCTAATAGTGGCATAAGGCACGGTTCCGGTGTGTTCCCTCTAAGCCGTCTAATAGGATTCGGATTACTACACTTTATGATCAATTAAAGTAACCACAATTACAGATAGTTAAGTTACCACATTAAACCAATAAGTTCATAATCTAGTTACATAGACTTTTACTAGTTATAAGCAATAAACGAGTTTTTATCGATAAGCACCCAATCCAATAACAAAGCAAACACGTAATCAAGAACACAAATAAACTAAATAGACTTCATAAACTTGGCTAACACCTAAGGGTGTTAGCCCATAATCTCAGTAACAATACATAAAGTTGTAATCAAAGCAAACGAATAAGAATTCATAATGAAAACGATACGCTAACCGAACGATTACACTTAATATAAGGTTCTTGAGATGATCTTCTAGGATGATTGGATCTTCAAGGAGGTCTTCTGCTGTTTGGAGGGGTTTTTAGTCTTCTGGGAACGACCCCAAGGGTCCCCAATGATACCCTAATTCGTTAATGAGCTCGGTATTTATAGATTCTGAAATCTGGGTCGATACGGCGCATCTAGAGAGTTAGATGCGCCGCATCTATAAGTAAACGTAGCCTCCAAGTCTGAAACTGACCCAATACGGCGCATCTAAAGACCAGATGCGCCTCATCTCCCAATACGGCGCATCTAAGGACCAGATGCGCCGCATCTCCTTCAGATACAGATAGATTTTCTTTTTCTCTTCGCGTGGCCGCTTGAATCAACTAAAACGGAGTCCGGATGAAGATTTTATGACCAAAACAGTGAAGCATCTTCTAAAGTTGTTACGTAAACATTATTTCTTCATTTGGCTTCGATTCTTCACTTGATTTATCGGTTTAAAGCTCATATACGACGTATCTCAAGGATAGGATGCGCCGCATTCGATGTAATCCCGTCTTGGTCTTCAAATATCTAGGGCTTCTATACGGCGTATTCATAGAATCCGATACGCCGTATTCTTCAAATCGACCAAGTTTCATATACGGCGTATTCCCAAAGATGGATACGCCGTATGCATCAAAGTCAGGCAAGGTCTTGAACTCTTCTAAGTATATGGATACGGCGTATCTAATTAGCGTTGATACGCCGTATTGAGTGTCTGATCAGTAGGCATTCTTCAATATCTTCGTTTTTGCTCCAAAACACATCTTTTTCCATAACTTTCTCCAATTGCTCCGATATTACTGAGATTTACAAAAGTAAATGATTAAGTACCAAATCTCACACATAATAGTATAAAATGAGCAATATAAACGGGATAATGATGCTAATAATATGTACTTATTTGATGTCATCAAATATCCCCCCACTTGAACTTTACTTGTCCTCAAGTAAACCTTAGATTAAACTTATGAAAATGTATCCTAAAAGATGTTAGGATTTATTTTTATATTTAAGCATGTATTCGTTTATTTCATAATCACACAACTAAACACTTAACGAATTAGAAGTAAAATAAAATAAGTTGATAAAAGCAAATCTAATCGTTTAACTGTCCAGTCGCGACGAATATTCTATCATAAGCTTGGCAAGTATACACATCTCCACCACTAAAGCTAAGGAATAACAAGTCTAAAGCGGTAAAAAGGGTTTTTAGGCTTAAGGGTTAATTATTCTCTTTTCTATCGATCTCAAATTCCAGAAAAGGCGACAAAATTACAAATACATGATCGAATCCACGAACACGATACTTGCAATTGCTCAAATCCTTAACTCGAATAGGCTAAAGATAGGTCCAAACTTCACCAATAATAATATATCAAAAAGGGCGACAAAATCATAAATACATAGCCGAATCCACGACTACGATACTTAAGATTGCTCAAATCCCTAATCTCAATAAATCAAAGGTTTGGTTGGATAAAGAATAATATAGGGTATGGATAATATTTGGGATATAAATTGGTGTAAAAATAAAAATAAACAAAACAAATAAATTAAAATCCTAAGTGTGGTTAATCACTATCCCAACCATCCCATGAATAAGACTCATATCATTGAATAACTCACGCTTTAACACTTGAAACACACGCTTTAGGTAGACACGAATTATACTCAACAAGATCTCAATCAAAGAATATCCTTAGTTGGCGTTCCCATAACGGCCAACTCCCATTCAATCCATAAATATAATATACAACAAATAGTAGCCATATGAACCACTTACATAACTTTACATTGTTGGTTTAACAAACTTCCAACTTTCTTCTTCTTTTTTTTTTTTTTTTTTTTTTTTTTTTTTTTTTTTTTTTTTTTTTTTTTTTCATTTTTTTTTTTATTAAAACATAAATAACTATTGGTGTAAAATTTCACCACTTCACCATCACAAAAAATCGTCATAACTTCAGATAAAAATAATAGTGAAAGTAGTAAACACATGAAAATAAAAAAATACAATATGTACTTTCACTCCATTGCATTGTGCAATTTCCCGACCTAACCAAAGATAATGAATTACGCACACGAACACAGGTAACGCAAGGAAACACACTTTGCCTAAAGCAACTAACCACGGACTTTAATCTACAGGGTAGGCTAAGGTGTAAGGGTGTAACGAAACATTTAACAAAGGTGTAAGAAACGAAAGGAATGGCTCTGAGTGTTTTTCTAGGGGTTCTTACTCTAAAAATGAGAGTAACAAAAGGGTTTATACGGGGGTTAACTAACCAGTGTAGTTAGCTAATAACACATAACATATAAAGGCTATTTGGGTGTAATCCTAGAAATTTACCAATTTAGACAAGTCATTCCAATTATATCAAAATAATACTCATTATGGTGGTCTCGAATAGTATACAAGCCAAGTTCTAAAGTTTACAAGTCACCGGCACACTCATAGATTTGTGAATTTTGATAAGTTCACAATTTTTAAAAATAAGGTTATGTGTGCAGCTATGCAACTTAGATTAAACAAAAGCATGCTAGAAAAATTTTAAATTTAAGCATATTAAGTACATATTAAGCATATTTTTGAAAAATTATGACAAGTAACCGTTCTAATTCTCCATCCCCCCACTTAAGATAAACACGTCCTCGTTGTTGTATTTGAAAATTAAAAACAGGAATAAAGAATTAGAACGGAAACTCCCCTGAGATTTGCTCGGTATAATCCTCCATGTAAGAATGCGAGCATATAAAATGTGGGAGTTCATCAACCCTCTTCAATATGTCCAGACCTGTAAAAATATAGAGACCACAGAAAAACAGAATCTCGAGAGCATCTCGTTAATCATTGGTTAGGAAAATAAAAATAAAAATACGAAAAAATTACAGGCCAGAGTGTCGATGCGCCGCATCCATGGAATATTGGATACGCCGCATCAACAACCTGTAGGAAATATTAAACTGCATGCAATGGGATAAATACGCCGTATCATAGAAATTGATGCGTCGCTTCTTATTTTATTAATTCGAAGACTGTTTTTAATAAATAATTAGATACGCCGTATCTGTACAACAGATGCGTCGTATGTCGGTTATGGTTTAAATTTTTTCTGATTAAAAACAGAATACGGGTATCTAGGGGATAGATGCGCCATACTCGAATTATTAAATGCGCTGCATATAAATTAAAACGCAATACGCCACATCTAGAATACAGATGCGCCGTATCGTTTGTATCAGCAGAATACAGCAACAACAGTCATGCAGAAAAAAACAAATAAAAAACAAACACAAGAAAATAAAATAAACTAAAAAGAAAACAAAAGATAAGCATGGGTTGCCTCCCACGAAGCGCTTGTTTTTGTTCGAGTCACGAGCCTGACTCCACCCTTATTTACTGTGTAATAGGGTGTCGTTCCCCCTACTTGGGATCAAGTGCGGGTGATAGTAGCAATAAACACGAAAAGAGTGTAAATTTGCTAGTAAAGATGGAAGAAATAAATAAAAATCATACCTTGGCAATATATGTACATCTTTCCTATCCTTACCCGGTTTGGTTAATAAATTGGATGACTTGACCATTTCATCTGAAAGAGTAGTATGTTGAGGAAAAATGAGTCTCCTTTCTTCTTGGTTATTCTCTTCGGTAGTAAGGCGTCCCTTGACTTCCGCAGAAGATGAGAAAGGGTCTTTAGCAAGTAAAAGTTCGAGTTCCTCTATAACCTTCATAGGGTCGAAATCATCATCTTCATCAATCATAGCAATGTTTAAGAGCTCGTCACCAAACTCTTCTTGAGCTCCACCAAATACGGGTTATCACAGGTGCTTCAATAGGTAGTGTAATGAATTTGAACTCATCATCTTTTGTCTGCAACCCTTGTTTAGGAAAACTAGCAAGATTATTAGTAACGGGATTAATATATTAATAAATATATTTGTACCACTTTGTGTTGTAAGTGACTCCAATTCGTCTTCTGAATCTCCATCTTCAACTAGTGGTCTTGCAATTTCATAATCGTCCCGAATTCCATCCTTAAATAAGTCATTCCAGATTTCTTCAAAAACTTGAGTTGGATCAAAATCTGGTTGAGGAATGTCATCATAAACTATGGCGTCAAATGGTTCAAACTCAAAATCAGAATACTTTTCATCTTCATCCGTTGGATTGTCTAATGGCGGTAACACGATTGCAGAATATTCTTCAATGTAAGGTTTCCGTATACACATCATCTTGTTCAATCTCCGGAGAAAAAGTACTATCAATAACAATCGCCGGAATTGGTTTTACGGTGTATGACTCCTCCTCATCATCATTTGAAATACACCAAGTGTGTTGAAACGGCAACCCATTTCTTTCTTTCTTTGACTTAACCTTTTCCAGCAACAAGTATTCTTCCATAGTAATTTCATTCGTCTCGATGACTTGTGCACAATATCTTGCTCTTTCCCAACTATACATCTGATTATTGCTCAAGGCTTTTTCCTCTTCAAACCTAATATATTCTTCCATTGTTATGTCCGGATTGTCCATCATCATTATTACCTGAAAGATAAACAACCAAGAACAGCAGTAACCTAAACAAAAATAAAAACTAAACTAATAAAAATTTAATAAACACAAAAAATAAAAAAAAAAAAAAAATATTTTTTGGTGTCACAGAAAATCGATGCGTCGTATCCAACAGACAATGGATACGCCGTATCGACACAAGATAATACGCCGTATCCAATAGACAATGGATACGCCGTATTAGTTTTCTGTAACAGATTTTTCAAATTATATAATACTAAAAAAAATCACACAAACTAAAAAAATTTTCGCAGAACGTCAATGCGCCGTATTCACAGACAAGAATACGCCGTATTGAAATCAGACAGATGCGCCGTATTCACAGACAAGAATACGCCGTATTGCCTTTCTGAGACAGAAACACAGAATGACAAAAACACACAGAAACTAACGAAAACAAATAAAAACTAAAATACCAATAAATCAAATTAAACAATCACTCCCCGACAGCGGCGCCAAAAACTTGATGTGTTTTTTATAGTCTATAATTTTTAACCAAGTTTTAAATTTATATTTTGCCGAACTAACCTATAAACTCTAAACACTAACGAGCAGTGTACCCGGTCAATGTGTATAGTTTCTAGGTAAGCAAGGGTCGTTCACTAGGAGCGAAGCTAAAGTGATCTAAAGGTATTCTAGTCTCTAATCTAACAAAACTAAACTAGAAAGCAATTAAAGATAGATGGGGGTTTAGCCTGAGAGGCTATCACTAGTTTGTGTGTATAATTAAACTAAATACAGGAAAGTAAATAACTAAACTAAAGATAGATCGATATATAGAAGAACGGGTTAGCCAAGCCTAATCCATCTAATAGTTATACATGCTTATGTCTACTTGTTTTAATTCATTCAATTGTTTTGCCATCAATCCGATTATTAATCCTGTCACAATTGAATAACCTACCATCGTGGTGGGAAAGAGGACATGATCATAGTGACCTATCTAGCATCAATACTAACTTATTGCTTTAAACCGTCTAACCAAGTTTGGCATTACGCGCTACTAGTCCTAATAGTGGCATAAGGCACGGTTCCGGTGTGTTCCCTCTAAGCCGTCTAATAGGATTCGGATTACTACACTTTATGATCAATTAAAGTAACCACAATTACAGATAGTTAAGTTACCACATTAAACCAATAAGTTCATAATCTAGTTACATAGACTTTTACTAGTTATAAGCAATAAACGAGTTTTTATCGATAAGCACTCAATCCAATAACAAAGTAAACACATCAACACAAGCATAAAAACTAATCAAACTTCATAAACATGGCTAACACCTAAGGGTGTTAGCCCATAATCTCAGTAACAATACATAAAGTTGTAATCAAAGCAAACGAATAAGAATTCATAATGAAAACGATACGCTAACCAAACGATTAAACTTAATATAAGGTTCTTGAGATGATCTTCTACGATGATTCGATCTTCAAGGAGGTCTTCTGCTGTTTTGAGGGGTTTTTGGTCTTCTGGGAACGACCCCAAGGGTCCCCAATGATACCCTAATTCGTTAATGAGCTCGGTATTTATAGATTCTGAAATCTGGGTCGATACGGCGCATCTAGAGAGTTAGATGCGCCGCATCTATAAGTAAACGTAGCCTCCAAGTCTGAAACTGACCCAATACGGCGCATCTAAATACCAGATGCGCCTCATCTCCCAATACGGCGCATCTAAGGACCAGATGCGCCGCATCTCCTTCAGATACAGGTAGATCTCCTTTTTCTCTTTCCGTGGCCGCTTGAATCACCTAAAACGGAGTCCGGATGAAGATTTTATGGCCAAAATACGAAAGCATCTTCAAGTGTCGACTTGTAATCTTGACTTCTTCATTAAGCTTCTAATCTTCACTTGATTTCTTTGGTAAGGATTGTATATGGCCGATACGGCGCATCGGATTGGTACGATACGGCGTATCTCCTTGAGTTTAGTAGACTTTTTCCATCTTGATCAGTTATCTCCATATTTCGTCCAAAATCACTAACTTTCACCAAATGCTCCAATATTACTGAGATTTACAAAAGTAAACGATTAAGTATCAAATCTCATATAAAACAATATAAAACGAGCAATATATATAGGATAAATGATGCTAATAATATGTCGTTATTTGATGTCATCAATGCTGATCATCATAATGTAACACACATTTAAACTTCTTAATGTTAGAATCCATGGATACTGTTAAGAGAAGTAGCAAATATGTGAAGAAATCAAATCATAGCTAGCATAGCTAGCTTATATAGCAATAATTGAGGTCAGACAACTTTTTAAAGGTTCTGAACAATGAAATGACAACTCACTGACAATGTCGCGTACGCTTAAAATTTTACACGAAATATGACACTTTGAAATGACAACTCACTGACAATGTCGCGTACGCTTAAAATTTTACACGAAATATGACACTTTGAAATGACAAGTCCCTGAAAATGTCCTGTACAATTAAAATATATGATTTGACTACACAATGACACATATAGACTTTGTGAGTACCATTATGCATTTGTTACGGCTATAAATACCCTTTTTATTATGTCTCTAAAAGAGGATCACAAAACACAAGCATTCCACACAAATCAAACCCACTTTCAAACATATACTTTCAAACATAATTCAAACAACAAATTAAACACAAAAAAATGGCTTGTAACCTTCCACACACTGTCAAACAAGTTCAAAACTATGTCCAAAAACAAGTCGAAATAGACGACAAGGAACGCCAAGATGCAATTGTCGAAGTTATTAAGAAGTTTGAGCTGGCGAAGTTACGCAAACAACGCCTGAGAACACGATACGCAGCTTGCAAAGATATCTCTGTCGAGAGAAAATATGTGATCGACCAGTTTTTGGACGATGAGTATCGCAAAGACGCTGATGTTGTTGAAACATTGTGGGGTTGTGTGCAGAAGATAGAGAACGAGAAATCCAACAAGATACGTTGGAGTTTTGAGGAGAATGTGGCAGCTGCTGATGCACCACAACAACAACAACAATTTGTGCAAGGTGCATCAAGTTCATCTGCACCAAGGGTTGTTGAACCACAACTACCGCAACCTCATCTTGAACCACAACTACCGAAACCTGCTGATGATTGGAACTCTGAGGACGACCGGGAGCTGAGCAGGATGGAAGCTGAGTTGGAAGCAGAGAGGTTTGCGAGCTTTGATCCGTATGACGACGGTTTCCGCTCCGACAACTCGCAGACCTGGGATCACCCAGATTATAATTGAAGTTTTAGTTTTTAAATTATTATTGTAATGTTTTAATTTCTGTTTATGTAACGTTTATGTTTTTATTAATAAAAAATTTACATTTGAATTATGAATATCATGTAATGTCTACGTTTAATTTTTAGTTGTTTAATTCCGTATCGTTTCGTTTATGTAATGTTTACGTTTTATTAATAAAATTTGTGTTTGTGTTAAAAGATGTTTTTTTTTTTTTTTTTAAATAAAATAAAGGAAGATGATACAATATGGGTTGCCACTGATCTGATAACCCACCAAAAAAACCCTAATATCACACATGCCTACAAAGAAAGAAACCCTAAAACTTTTTCAGACACATGCATGTCGCGTATATATATATGTGTCGTGTATATATATACGCGACATGTATAAAATGTTTTTTTTTTCCGAGCTTCGTAACGCAACACGTGGATGTCAAGCATGTCGCGTAGATTTTTAAGCGACATGTTGGGGTATTTGAAAAAACGGCGCTACCTTGGGGTATATTGAGGAACAACAAGATGTAATAGGGTATGTGAGTAATTTTCGCTTTTAAAAATATTTACCAAATCAAACCAATACCATATATGCATGCCTATCATTCTCCTATAAATCTCTGGATGAGTTAAAGGAGTTCTTTATTCTTACATCTGCCTAAAATTTGAGATTAGGATCCATTGGAAGTTTGTAAGGTTTGTTCTAGGGTTGTTCATGGATCGGGTAATATCCGCAGTAACCGAAAACCGAAACCGAACCGAACCGAAAATAACCGAACCGAATTCTTAACAGAACCGAATTGGTAAAAACCGAACCGAACCGAACATTTTAATCGGTTTATGGTTCGGTTATGGGTTTAGCATACTGACAACCGAACCGAACCGAAAACCGAATTATAATTAATATTTAATATTTTTTATATATTAATTAAAAAAATATAACTTGACTAACCCTAGGTCCTATGATGTTAGGGTATTTTGTGTTCAATAGATGTTAAAACTTGTCTAGGTATGTCGTTTTGCATATATTTTGGCATACCGTCATGGGGTCATGTGCTATGATTAGTTATTTCTTAGGAAAGTTTATGTATCTGGATGATGTATGTTCTATTCTCTAGGTTTAATCATTTGACATACATATCAATATGTGTATGCAAGACTGTTATGGTTCAATATTTGTTGATACAAAAGTTGGGTGTTCCTTATTAAGACTCCTATTCTCGTACCAATCAGATCTTAATGCTTGATGGAACCTGCGCACTAAGAAAAAGAACAAACACCGTTAGGCTTATCGAGGGATTGTCTCCCCCGATTATCCTCCGGCGTGAGAGTAAGTAATCGAAGTTTAGGGTTTAGTGAAGAGTTAAGGTTTTAGTAGATCGTACCTTTTACCGAGGGCTTGGGTGCCCTTTATATACATATGAAACCCTAGTAGGTTTCGTGTTCCCTACTCCTCGGCGCATTCGCCGATATCGGATATTTGGTATATATCCCCTTTAATTAGGAGATACTCCATATCTAATCCGAAAATAACTTTGGGCTTGGACCTTGTAGGCCCAAGCCGTATAACTGGTAGTCCAGTTATCGCCATAGCGGCCCATACGTGGTGGGCTTAAGTATTAGTATTGTTTACTAATCGGGTCCGTGACCCAGGTGTAGACTATACGTCATCATGTCCCCCCAGTCTAGTGTGCGCAGGGTAAAACCTGCGGATGCTAGACTAAAGTCGTGTCGAAATTATTCCCTACGCGTACGCGGGAAGATTTAAAAAATATACCGCTAAAAACGCACGTATGATGTATCTAGTCCAAAAAAGTGCAATTCGGGTACCTCGGGAAGTGGAGAGGCTATCCACTTGTTCTGTACCGTCACATCTCCCAGCCACACGATTTGAGTTAGTGGGATACACGTGTCAATCATCTGTGGTGGGTGGAAAACTATATAAACTATCGCCTCCATTCACTGTGATATCCACAGTTAAAAAATCTCATTTCCACCATTTTCATATCTTCGAATCTGCTATCAAGAACGATAATTTGAAGGTAATAGCGCGTGCGCACAGTCTGAAACACAAAATGGTCGCACAACTTCAGGATTTCACTTCTAACATAACCGAAGATGAACTGAATCAGTTCACCTCGGATTACTTTATCCCTTTGGATCTGCACCCAGAGGTACCAGATCCAAATGCCACCATCGCGAATTTCCCCGTAGGGAAGGTGGGGTTATATACGCGCTTTTTCGAGTGGGCGAATCATCGCGTACCCATATCCGTGCTGTTGAGTGATATACTTAATTATTACGAGCTCCACATCTCACAGTTGCATTGTATTGGTGCTGGGAAGATTGCCAATTTTGAGGTGAACTGTCGCTTGTTAGCGATTCACCCGACCCTCCAATTATTTCGCGCGTTCTATCACGCGACGTGGTCAAATGGGTGGGTTACCTTCTCTAAGCGCGTAGGCAAGTTACAATGCTATGTGAAGAAGGTAGATAAACTCGCGGACTGGAGAGAGAAATTCTTTTGGGTTGACGCCGCCGTCTTTCCTTCCAATTTTCAATTTTACACCCGTGCCACTCTGCCCAAGGATGAGCGCCCCCCCGAGACGTGGTATAACGCGGATCATGCGGCGATCATTGATGAGAATCGCCTTCCCATCAAGCCATATCCGGAAGCGTTCCTGGTGCATATGGGCATCAGTCGCAACTACTTCGAGCATGAGACAGAGGTTCCCACATTCTTGGATGCGGATGGCACGGGTGGGTGCTCCTTCTGTCGTCTTACTGTCGTTATTAATGTAAGCGTTTCTTTATTTCCATACTTTATGTAACTTGCTTCTTTTTGTCTACTTTGTACGCAGAGATGGATCTGTTTGCGGTTGTTAACTTGGAGACACCGCGTTCCGTGGCAGTGGGGGTGCGTCCTCTGGGGGATGGATAGATGACCATTCTGGAGAGGACGGCAGGGCGCGTCGTGGACTTGGTTATTCCAGAGTCTGAGGGTTCCCCTGATGTGGTGGTAGCTGTGCCGCTGCAGGAGGTGGCTCCTCCTGTGCAGCAGGGTCCTGACACTGCGCAGCCTCTTCCCAATGAAACGCTGATTCACTTAGAAAATAGTGACAGTGAAATAGAGGAGCGCTCCCCACTGACGCGCAAGAGAGCGCATGGTGGTGACGGCGAAGGGCCGTCCAAGAGGCCGCGACCTGAGGCTGAGGAGAGCCCATCTCTTACCGAAGTGCAGATGAAGTAGGTATCCTAGTTATTTGTTATGAACTTTTGTCAAGTTATACTTTATTCTAACTTTGATTCTTCGTGTCCTCAGTGTGGATGCTGAGAAGTCTGGTGGAAGTGCGTCCATGACTGAGATTGAGAAGGACGTGTCCTTGTCTCCTCCCCCCATGTAAGCATTTTTTAGTAATCCCTTAGGATTTTGTGGATGCTTGACTGTTATTCGTGCGCTAACCTTGCTAATTGATCTTTCGTGCAGTAAACAGCCTGTGGAGGATGCTGGTGTCGTAGATGGGAGTGTGCCCCCCAAGGTGAGTCCCTTTGAGGTGCCTTCACCAAAGGATGTTGGGGAGGAGTTAAGTCCGTTTGACTCTACGATGGAGGAGCTGGCCTCCATCGCTGTTCGTCAGTCCAAGTTGGTGGCGCAAGCCAGGTTGTGCCAGTCCGAGGAAGTTTCCAGACTGCAGGCGCAGCTAGCGTCTGTTCAGGCTGAATTAGCAAGCTCTAAAGCTGAGCAGCTGAGCTCCAAGGCTAAACTGGAGCGCGCAGAAGCGTCTGCGCAAAGATTTGCTGAGGGTAAGCTCTTGGTGATGGCTGAGCTGGAGCAGGAGCGTGCTGATGCGGATCGTCAGAAGCGTAACTCTTTATGGGCGCTGAAGTACTTGCAACAGAATAGGAGCAAGCACTTTGCCAACATTGAGGAGTTTCGTAGCCGCGTGGAGCTTGCGCTGAAGATGCAAGAGGAGAAGCTCCGCAAGCTCAGCATCGAATATGATGAGGAGCTATACCCCCATATGGTTCAGTCCGTGGCTGAGCGCAGGTACATGCTGCTTTATCTCTTTTATAACTTGTATATATTTTAGACCCTCTTTCTTATTAACACTTGTGTTATTTCGTAGGTGGTTGATCAGTCATGGTCTTCGCCTGGCCGCCATGTGTACGCTGGAGCATCCTGAGGTCACCACGTCTTTTGGAAAGGTTGTGGAGTGCGCTATTGCGCACGGTGAGACCTTGGCTGCAGACAAGCTTGCTGAGGCCAAGTTGTTGACCGTGCCGCTTGCCGAGGTACCTGGGTACAAGGCGAATGCCCGTGCTGAGCTTGTTGCTGCCATGGAAGAGCTAAAAAAGCTTGAGCTTCCGCATATCGCTCAGTTGGAGCGTGATCAGGATCAGCCTATCAGCGTGATCATGGCGGGGCTCACTCTTCCCAGGCATCTGCAGGATGATGCAGATCAGCAATTGGACTTTTACTTGAAGCCTGACGTAGCGCAGTTGAAGGTACCCATTTTTGCTCAGCCTCGTGACATTCTGAATCTTTCCGTATTGAGAAAGAAATTTCTTTGCAAAGGTCTCTAAATGCTCATGTTTCCAGAGTCGCAAGAAAGAAAGGCGTGAAAGGGAAGGCCATTCTGTGCGGCATAGGCGCTGCGCATCAGCCTAGATCCGACGGTGTGCCTGTCACCGTGGCCACTGTTTCCCTTGATGATGCAGAGTTGTTGAAGCGGCTCGAGGATGCAAAGGAGGCGGCATTGAGTGGGGGCTCCAGCCAGCTAAGGCGTACATATAGCATTTAGCTTTGTTGTACAAGTCTTTTGTAGAAACGTACTGTATATATAAAAAGGTTGCTTTTGTACTTAGTGTTTTTACAACTTCCAAATACTTATGCTTTTTGAACTCGTAGTTCTTATATGATTTATGTATCCTTGCGTGAAGATATTTTTAAATGTTTAAGCGTACTTAGAAAAGAAGAATCATCATTATGTATGAATTTCCTTGCATAAGGACCGTAGTCGTGTATTGAATTTTTCCTACTTAATGAAAAGAAGGGAATCATAGTTGTCTATGTATTTTTGTGAGGTTACTTGTCGTATTTTACTATAAGGAATCAAGAGTCTTGATTTCCTGAGTTGTTAAACGCGCACAGTGTGCCCTAGTGCGCATCCGTCGTGGGTTGCGTAAGGAACTTGCGCCAACGTCTTGAGCGCAAGGTGTTTAACAAGGATTCGTGATCCAAAGTTGATGGGTTTGCAACCCTCTTACTCAACGAGTTGTTTATTAGGTTTACTCATCCTTTCTGCCATCGTGGGTCTTAGTGTGTGCATGCACGCCATGTAGGCAAGATTATAACAATATTGAAACATGATAATGAAAGATGCAAACAATAGAGTTAAATGTGTTATGGAGTTAGCTAGAAACCATAACGTTTTATTAATACTTGCAAGTTTTAAAAAAGAATACTATTCTAGATAATACTTAAAAGATAAAATTACATGGATCTTTATTGGGGGCACTTTCTAAAGTGCGTGAGTGTCCATGTTGGGCCGTAGCCTGCTTTAAAGATAGCACCGCTTAAGGTTGCGGACGTTCCACGTTCGCTGTAGCTCATGTCCGTCCTTGTCGCGTAGCTTGTACGCTCCATTGCCAAATGCTTCTATGACCTCGTAAGGTCCTTCCCACTTTGGTCCTAGCTTACCAGTGTCTTCTGCGCGGCTTGAGTCGTTTTCGCGGTATACAAAGTCACCTGGTCTGAATGAAGTGCTGCGTACTTTGGCATCATAGTATCCTTTCATCCTTGACTTGGCTTTCTCTTCGCGTATTGCTGCGCGTTCACGTCGCTCTTCCAATAGATCTAAGTCTATGCGCCGCTCATCATCGTTGGTTGCCGCGTTAACTTCCGCAGTACGGATGGTTGGCATTCCAATTTCAGCTGGTATTACAGCTTCTGTCCCATAGACCAAAGAGAAGGGAGTGTCCCCGTTGCTAACCTTGATGGTTGTTCGGTGCGCCCAGAGAACATGTGATAGTTCTTCTACCCATCTTCCTTTGTGTCTGTCCAGGCGCGCTTTGATTCCTTCACCTAGGCTTCTATTTGCGCGTTCAACCAGACCATTGGTTTGTGGATGAGTTACTGATGCAAAGTGTTGCGTGATGTTCAGCTGTTCGCACCAATCTTTGAACGGGTTGTCACGGAATTTTTTTCCGTTATCTGAGATAATTTCACCAGGTAATCCAAAGCGACATACTATGTTGTCCCACACGAATCGTTTTATCTGGTTACCTGTTATAGTCGCTACTGCCTTTGCTTCGATCCACTTAGTAAAGTAGTCTATTGCCACAATAAGGAATTTCAATCCGCCTGCGGCAATAGGGAAAGGTCCAGCGATGTCGATACCCCATTTGTAGAATGGCCATGGCGATGTAATAGGCGTTAGTTCCTGCTGTGGTCGGCGCGGAATGGGTCTGTGAACTTGGCAATCACTGCACTTCCGTACCAGATCTCGCGCGTCCCGGTGCATAGTTGGCCAATAGTATCCAGACCTTAGGGCGCGCGCTACAATGGACCGTGGTCCTGAGTGCATGCTGCATGAGCCTGCGTGGATTTCTCGAAGTACATAGTCTGCCTGGAGAGGTCCAACGCACCTAAGCCATGGTTGTAGGAAGGAGCGTCTATATAAGACGTCATCCCTAAGCTCGAATCGCTGCGCTGTGCGCCGGATTCTTCGAGCTTCTTTCTGTTCTTGGGGGAGTATGCCCTTGCTAATGAAGTCAATGATTGGTGTCATCCATGTAGGGTTTTCCTCTTCTATCACCGTGGATATTTCCATCTCTACGATTGACTTGTTTTTCAAGGTTTCCACCAATACTTGTTTTGATAAGTGCGCAAAACTGGTGGATGCAATCTTGCTCAGCGCGTCTGCTTTCCTGTTTTCACCCCTAGGAACCTGCTTGATGGTAAACCTATTGAAGTTCTGGATCAGAGATTTGGTTTTTTCGAGGTATTGGATCATGTGTTCCTCCTTTGCTACATATTCTCCTAGCACATGGTTAGCAACTAGCCGTGAATCGACGTTCGCTTCTAGGTTGCGTGCACCCATTTGAGCTGCGATGCGTAACCCAGCCAAGAGTGCTTCGTATTCTGCCTCGTTGTTCGTGGCTGTGAATTCAAAACGCAGTGCGTAGGTGAATTCATCTCCTTCCGGGTTGGTGAGAATAAGACCACCTCCTGATCCATCTACGCATGAGGACCCATCGGTGAATAGAATCCATGGTTCTTGAGGTTCCCCCTTGCTTGTCGCAGGTGTAGTGTCAGTATCTGGCTTCTCAATGATGAAGTCGGCCAATATCTGCCCTTTGATTGCAGTGCGCGGTCTGTATGATATGTTATGCTCACCCAGTAACACACTCCATTTTTGTAGGCGTCCCGATGCGTCGGGTCTTGAGATAACTTGTTTGATGGGTTGGTCTGTGATAACAGCTATTGGGTGCGCCTGGAAATACCTGCGCAGTCTTTTTGCTGCAAATACTAAGGCTAGGACCAACTTCTCCATTGCAGTGTAGTTAATCTCCGTCTTCTTGAGCGCCTTACTAACAAAATAGATGGGTGTTTGGACAGAGTTCCTGTCTGTCAGTAGTACTGCGCTGACTGCTCCCTGGGTCGCAGATAGGTACATGATCAGCTCTTCCCCTGGTCGGGGCGCGACAAGCTTTGGGAGCGCTGCTATGTATTGTTTGAGCTGTTGGAAGGCTTCTTCTGCTTCCGCGGTCCACCTGAAGTCTCCCTTTTTTGTGCACTTCTTGAGTGTTTTGAATAAGGGAAGTGACTTATCCGCTGATTTAGATAAGAATCGGTTCAGTCCGGCTAGTTTGCCGTTTAGTGACTGAACCTCCTTTAGTGTGCGCGGTGAGGGGAGGTCAATGACTGCTTGGGTCTTTTCTGGGCAAGGCTTGATCCCATCAGGTTCTATCAAATACCCAAGAAACATGCCTTCTGTTGCGCCAAATGTGCACTTTTTGGGGTTCAATTTCATGTTGATTCTCCTCAGCGTTTTGAACGTTTCCTCCATGTCGCGCACCAGTTCTTCCTCTGTATGGCTTTTGATGACGAGATCATCGACGTAGACTTCCAAGTTACGGCCTACTTGTTTCTCGAATGCAGTGTCTACCAATCGTTGGTATGTTGCTCCTGCGTTCTTTAGGCCAAAGGGCATTGATGCGTGGTTTTGTAACCTTACAACAGGTTTTACCTCTCGAGGGATCTCAAGAGGCTTACAACCCCACCAGGCAGTGTACCTGACCGATGTAGTATAGTGTAGTGGTAGTACGGGGGATTGATCGTTCTCCACAGGGAATAGTGTTCGTTAGGTATGAAAGACTACTCTAATAGGTCTAAGGGTTGAGGAAGATTCTTTTTTATGTTTTTATATTTTTTATGAAAGCAAGTAAAATCTCGGGTTTGAAAGAGTGGGCGGAATTAGTTGCTAGTCAACTAACCCAAAATTACTACGGATGCAAATAAAATAAAATAACAAAAATGAAAATGTGGTGAGAAACTTATGTGTAGAGAAATGTGTTTACTTAGATTTCCTTACTCCCTAACTATCTTTTACCGGTTAATTAGTGTGTATTAGTCGCGTGGATGACGGGTGTATTCCTTAATACCATTCGTGGGGTGGCGTACGTACTTCCCCAACTCTACAAGCTCCTACTTCACTCCTATGTCGAGCCGGCTAGGAAGCTCCTAACATGGGATCACTAGAATTCGCTTGTGCATTAAATACAACCATAAAAACCTTTAGTACGCATTTGGTTCATGTTTCTTAAGACGTTCAAGCAAGTTACCGAATAGGAAGTTAGCCAGTTTTCTTAAGCCTAACATAGATAAACAATCATCCAATACAACTAATAACACACTAATAACCAATAATCAATAGCTAGGTTTCATTAGATCTAAGCAAACACAAGATAAATCTAGCCTAACATGTTAATCAAAAGACAAGAATAAGATAAAATCAAACAACACATAGACATATTGAATGATTAATTGATAACTTATCTTCAATGTAACATGGAAGATCTCAAGGCAAAAAGCCTTGAAAAAGAAGCTAAAATCGTCTTAGGGTTTTCTCCCAAAATTCCACACACTAAGTTCTCTCTTAATGACAAAAAATTAGAAAACTATATATAGACTTTTACATCTGACAGCGTCACCTTATGGATTGTGACGCCGTCACCTCGCCGCTTCTAGGGTTCCCGGATGACCTTCTTGACGCCGTCCCTCTTTAGCTCTTCAAAAATCCATTCTGGCTTATCAAAGCTTGACGCCGTCGAACCTTGAACGTGACGCCGTCCCTCTTTGATTTAAGCCGTGACGCCCTTGATCAAGTTAAAGCGTGACGCTGTCAGAATTCACATGCTATTTTCACTGGCTTATCATGAGTAAATTTCACGTCCACTTTTTCTTGCCAAGCCATGACGCCGTCCAGGGTAAATTGTGACGCCGTCAAAGGTAACTTTTAGCCGATTTTTGAGACTTTGCCGTTTTCTTCACTTTTATGCTCCAAAAACGTCCAAAATGCCTCCTTTTCCAGATTTCTCCTCAAAAGTACCTAAAATGACAAAAGGAACGATTTAGGGCAATATTTGATCAAATAAATACGATTTAAGGCTTAAATGACCCCTTAAAAGCGGTACACTTTTCGCTTCATCAAATACCCTTACACTTGAGATTTGCTTGTCCTCAAGCAAATGCGCTTTTATTCTAATCAAAATACAAGTTAGGGGTCATTTAATGCAAACATAAAAGTAATTACAACAAATAATCGTTCCACTTCAATCATAATAAGCACGGAGATTACAAACTAGCACCTCACAAGTAGTGTTTAGATACTCACATCTCTCAAGTGTCATCAAAATAAATCTCATAAATGAAAACGGATAATATCTCTCACTACCTGTCATAGCAAATAGATTACCATAGGCTTGGGAAAGGATCGAAAACCTCCTCCACTAGGCGTAAGCACCAAAGATAAACTATCAAAGAGGGCTTTTAAATGGGTTATAACGTTAGGTGTAGGGAAAAGGAAAACACGGTTTTGTTGGATAAGGGATATTTTACTGGTGGCGAGTTAAAAATCTTGATCAATTACATGTACTATACAATGTTGCTAAGCCAAGACTAGACTCGATCTTAAGCTAATGAAAGAAAATAACAAAACATAAACATAAAATAAACATAAAATGAAACGGGATGGTAGTCCGTATGTTTTTTCTATTTTTCATTTTCTCATTTTTTTTTTCTTGATTTTTTGATTTTTTTTTTTTTTTTTTTTTTTTTTTTTTTTTTTTTTTTTTGCATACACTTTTGCCCTACCATCCAAAATAATACATCATAGGGGCGTTGCATCCCCCTTACACTTGAACTTTTACATAACTTTACAAATAACTATTCTAATGACTTGAATTAAGATAATTGAAAAACTTGGAGTACTTTTAAAACATTTAGCACATATGGGGGTAATAAATGATGATCTTCCCCATTACTCCATTACACTAGTACTTTACCCATGAGTCCCAATCGTCCCAAAACAATATGTACAAGGATATGACTCGACTTAGCAACCATGTAATCAACTAGATAATTAACTTGGGTTTAAACAAATGTTGTAACAATAATGCACTAAAAATGAGTGCATACAAGGTAGGCTAAGGCGATTTGGGTGTACATTTTAGTGGGGTGTAACAAATTCTTCCTTTAAGTAAAATGCTTAAAGGTCAAAACGAAAAGATAGGCTCTGAGGGGTGTACTAGGGGTATCGTGTACTAAAAATGAGTACAACGCAAAGGGTGTGGGAGAATTACTTGACCAATGTAGCCAATGTAATTATAACAAAAACACAGGTGTAAAACAATGGGTTATCTAGCTTTTATGTAGTAAATCTACTACACGAATGTAGTCTCACTGTGCTCGATGTCTACGCAGTTCTAGATCTAGTGTACGTACACAATCATAGCTAATCTTTCACCAATTTAGGGCACCTCACTTTTGGGGTGGACACATTTTAGTGTACGTTTTGTGCTATCTCTAACCCTATCGGAGAGCTCATTAAGATCAAGTCATCCTATTGTTGTAAAAAATTAATTGCATAAAGCTAAAGTATATATCTCATTTTATTACATCTACCATTAACAAACAAAATCAGCGCAGACATTATTAATCGTCTTTACACTCCCCCCTTAATTAAGATGAACATGTATTTCAATAACAAGATGTAAAAGCATAAGAAGAAGAATCAAATAACTCCTGTTTCCCGATGAATGAACCGTTAAATCTTCCTCAAGGTAATGTTGAAGCTCCTATAATGCATCGCATAAGTAAATAAAACATTCTTTAAAATACCCTGTTAAGAGAAACAAACAAAAACTGCTACACCGAAAACTAATATACAGGATATAATGCTTGTGGAATGATAATTTTGCACATTCTGAGCTATATAAATAAAACAAAATTTATAAACAAACTTTCCAAAATTTCTAAAAATTAATCTGACGCCGTCATTAAACCCACGCCGTCAATGACCTGACAAAAATGATCATTTAGTTCCCAAATTTCAAAAACCTTTAACATACATAAGAAAATCCCAAAATCAAATACTCCCCTGATTCGCTCGATGGATAATGAAATTACACGGTTAAATCTTCCTCCAAGGTAATGTTGAAGCTCCATGACTAATGCATCGCCATAAGCTTAATCCAAAACATTTCCTTGTCCAAAATACCCTGTTAAACCTGAGAAAACAAACACGAAAACCTGCATAACAACCGGCGGGAAAAATCTATATATAAGGATATAATGCTTGTGGAATGATAATTTTGCAGATTCCTGGAGATTATAAGTTGGAGATTTTAATAAAAAACTTTTTATGAAAACAAAACTTTCAAAAAATTTCTGAAAATTAAATCTGACGCCGTCAGGTTATAAACCCTGACGCCGTCAGAAATGACCTGACAAAAATTCTCATTTTAAGTTTCCGGAAAATTTCTGGAAAAACCTTTACCTTACTTCCTGGAAATCCTGCAAAACATCATTATGACTCGATACAAGCATTTGACTCAAACAAACACGAATATGTATGTTAATTTATTATTATTACGATTCAAGTTCATTTGTGTTCTAATAAACCGATTTAGATTTCCCTTACACTTATCTTTTGCAAAATACCTTTATATGTAGTTAAGACGAGGTTAAAAACAACATAAAGCATTTTCACAAATTACTTTTGAACATGAATCAATAATGATAAAAATTAAACACACATACGGAAAATAAAATCAAACAAACAAATAAATAAACACACAAAGCAAATAAAACTTGGGTTGCCTCCCAAGAAGCGCTTTTCTTTATTAACGAGTCTTGTAGCTAGACTCAAAGTCACGTACATTACGTGACTTCTTCATCGAAAGTTATGTCTTCCTCATTGATCATTTCATTACCATTTTCTTGATAATGCTTGACTCGTTGAATATTCACAGTGAATTCTCTATCCTCGTCGTCAATTAATACAACGGCTCCAGTTTTAGAGGAGCTCCTTACGGTAAAAGGTCCATACCATCTAGATTTAAGTTTCCCAGGAAATAGCCTTAAGCGAGAATTATATAATAAGACCTTGTCCCCTTCTGAAAACTCCTTGGGTCTCTTAATCCGTTGGTCATGCCATCTTTTCGCCCTCTCTTTGTATGTAATGGAAGATTCATAAGCCTCTAATCTCAATTCATCAAGCTCTTGGAGCTGTAAGAATCTATTTGTTCCTGCAACTGTATAATCCAAATTACAAGCCTTAAGTGCCCAATATGCTTTGTGTTCCAGTTCTACTGGAAGGTGGCATGCCTTGCCATATACCATACGGAACGGGGTTGTCCCGATTGGTGTCTTATAGGCGGTTCGAAATGCCCACAAAGCCTCATCGAGCTTAAAAGACCAATCTTTTCTGTTTTGATTAACCGTTTTCTCTAATATTCTCTTTATGGCTCTATTAGTGTTTTCGACTTGACCGTTGGTCTGAGGATGGTAAGCGGTGGAGAATCGGTGAGAGACTCCATATCTTTTCATAACCTTCTCCATTTGCGAATTGCAAAAATGAGTTCCCCTGTCACTAATAAGAGCCTTCGGAATTCCAAACCTAGCGAACAATTTTTTTAAGAAATGAATGACTACCCTAGCGTCATTAGTCCTAAGGGCTTGTGCTTCCACCCATTTCAAAACATAATCAATGGCCACCAAGATGTATTCATTCCCTCCAGAAGATGGGAAGGGTCCCATGAAATCAATTCCCCAAACATCGAAAACCTCACAAACTTGTATATAATTCTGTGGGGCTTCATCCCTCCTAGAGATATTCCCAGCTCTTTGACATGCGTCACAAGTTTGTATCATTCCCTTCACATCACGAAATATTGTAGGCCAATAGAACCCCGCGTCGAAGACCTTTCGTGCAGTAGTGCTTATTCCGTGATGTCCTCCAGATGGACCTGCATGACACTCTTTCATAATTCTGACAGCCTCCTTTTCCGAAACGCAACGCCTGATTACCTGGTCCGGACATCTTCGGAATAAGAAGGGTTCATCCCAAAAGTAGTACTTTAATTGATTAAAGAACCTCTTTTTTTCATGCCTGCTCATATGCTCAGGAATGACTCTACTTGCCAGGTAGTTAGCATAATCCGCATACCAAGGTTCAGAATCATTTATTGACATGAGCTGCTCTTCAGGAAATGTTTCCCGAATCTCACTCTTGTCAGATTCAGCGAGGCTGGGGTTTTCGAGACGAGAGAGATGATCAGCCGCAAGGTTCTCTGCTCCTTTCTTATCACGAATTTCAACATCGAACTCTTGCAATAGTAAGATCCAACGGAGTAACCGTGGTTTAGCATCCTGTTTAGTGAAAAGATATCGAATAGCTGAATGATCCGTAAAAACAACCGTTTTAGAAAGGACAAGATACTGGCGAAATTTATCAAAAGCGAATACCACGGCTTGTAATTCCTTTTCAGTGGTAGTGTAGTTTTCTTGAGCAGGATTCATGGTTTTGCTAGCGTAGTATATTGGCTGAAAGTGTTTGTTAAGCCTTTGGCCTAATACTGCTCCAACAGCATAATCACTAGCATCGCACATGATTTCAAAAGGTAACTCCCAGTTAGGGGTAACCATAATTGGAGCTTGGGTAAGTTCCTGCTTCAATAGATCGAATGCGTCCTTGCACTCTTGAGAGAAGTCGAACGGGGCATCCTTCATGAGCAACTGAGTCATTGGTTTAGCTACCTTTGAGAAATCTTTAATGAATCTCCTATAGAAGCCAGCATGACCCAAAAAGCTACGGATTGCCTTGACAGTTGTTGGATAGGGAAGTTTGGATATAGCTTCAATTTTTGCCCGGTCTACTTCAATTCCACTTCCTGAAATTTTGTGCCCTAGCACAATCCCTTCTTTCACCATAAAGTGGCACTTTTCCCAGTTTAGTACCAAGTTAGTCTCCTCACAACGTTTGAGCATTTTCTCAAGGTTAGCAAGACAGCGATCAAAAGAGTTTCCAAAGACCGAAAAATCATCCATGAAGACCTCCATGCTGTCTTCCATTAACTCATGGAAGATTGCCGTCATGCAGCGCTGGAAAGTGGCGGGGGCGTTACATAGTCCAAAGGGCATTCGCTTGTAGGCGAAGGTGCCATAAGGGCATGTAAACGTGGTCTTTTCTTGGTCCTCAGGAGCGATAGGGATTTGGAAATACCCTGAGAACCCATCTAGGAAGCAGTAGTACTCATGCCCTGCTAACCTTTCCAACATTTGGTCGATAAATGGGAGAGGGAAATGATCTTTTCGGGTTGCATCATTCAACTTCCTATAATCGATGCACACACGCCATCCAGTTACTGTTCGTTGAGGTACTAACTCATCCTTATCGTTCTTCACTACTGTCATTCCTCCCTTTTTCGGTACAACCTGTACAGGGCTTACCCATGGACTGTTGGAAATTGGGTAAATTAGCCCTGCATCTAGGAGCTTAATGACTTCCTTTTTCACGACTTCCTTAATGTTGGGGTTTACTCGTCTTTGAGGCTGCACGGTGGGTTTATAATCCTCCTCCATGAGGATTTTATGCGTGCAAAAGGTAGAGTCAATCCCCTTGATGTCGGCTACATTCCATGCTATAACTCCTTTATATTTTTTTAAAACTCCTAAGAGTTTATCCTTTTGTTCACTTTTCAAAGAAGAGCTTATGATTACCGGAAGTTGATCTTCTCCTTGAAGGAAGGCATATTCAAGGTTGTTCGGGAGTTCCTTGAGTTCTAACGTGGGTGGCTCGATGATGGAAGGTTTAAGTTTGTTCTCGGGTTTACGAAGCTCAAGCTGTTCGATTTCTTGTCTGGGATAGAAGGAGACTGCATTTACATCCATAGTCTTCTCCTCCTCTAAGATGGGTGAGAGAGCTTCATCTCGCAACCAACCAGCTTCTACCTGTTCATCTACACAATTATCAATCTCGTCGGATAGTTCATCGATTTCTTCGATGAAATACAGTTGATTATCTGCTTCGAGAGAAAGATTCATTGTGTCCTTGATGTCGAAGGTTAAGCTATCGGCCCCCACTCGTAAGGTTAGTTTGCCGTCATGAACATCAATAACAGCACGAGAAGTCGCAAGGAAGGGTCTTCCTAGAATGATGGGCACAAGATCATCTTCTTCCATTTCTAGGATGACGAAGTCAACTGGAAATTTAAACCTCCCTACCTTAACCAGCACATTCTCGCATATTCCTAAGGGGTATTTGACTGATCTATCGGCCAGTTGGATGCTCATACGGGTTGGTTTCAACCCAGAATACCCTAGCTTGAGGAACATGGAATGCGGCATAAGATTGATGCTTGCTCCTAAGTCAGCTAAAGCATTCTTGACTGAAAGAGACCCAATTGAACAGGGCAAGGTGAAACTACCTGGATCGTCCACCTTCTTTGGTAGCCCTCGTTGAGTCACCACAGAACATTCTTCTCCTAAGGTTACCAGACCCTCGAGTCCTTTCCTGTTGGTGAGCAGCCTCTTGAAGTATGTACTATATTTGGGCATATGATAACATGCATCAAGAAGGGGTATGGTGACAACCGAATTCTTCAAATATGACAAGAATCTTTTATTATCATTTTCGACCTTCTGATTCTTGAGGCGAGATGGGTATGGGACTTTAATGGGTTGCTTGGCAGAAATAGGTGGGGATGGAGTTACCGGAGGGGTTTGCTCGGGATTTTCGTCGTTCACATTACCTTCCTCCTCATGAGGGGTATCGGGTTCCATGACGTTAGATTGTTAAGCTGGGTAAGGTGGATCCTTAGTAGTTGTTCCAACACGAGTGGTGATGGCGAGTAAGGGATCTCTTTGAGGTTTGCCAAGGCCGTCGAGAGTGGCGTTGAGCTCTGCGAAATTGGCCCTCACGTCGTTTTGTTGGCTAGTGATGAGGTTGTCGAGACCATTTAGTTGCAGATTCTTCTCAAACGTGAAATGCCCAAGATCATCCTCAAAAGTGCTCCTAACCTTGTAGTCAGGATATTTTCCTCCTCCTTCTTCTCTCACAAGATTTCCCCAAGGGGTGAAATCATTGTTTTGGTAGAAAGTTAAGAACGAAGGATCATCGAAGATGTCGTGGCTTGACAAGCATGCTTGTGCGGTGGTGGTATCATCCCCGCATTCCTCCACTTCATGCGGGCCACCACATTGGTCACAGATCAAGTATGGGTTTGATAACCGCTTAGTTGGTCGTGACTTGTCTAGATAAGATACCTGATCATTCAATCTACTCACCCGGCTAGCAAAAGGAGGCTCTTTCATGACTTTGGAAATGCTCATGATCGAATCGGGTTCATCCCAGGTATCGTCTTGATCATTTGCGTATTCCTCAATTCTACTCCATCCTTCCTCAACGCTTAGTTTGGCTATTTTTCCTTTTGATGAATTATTAATGCCCAACTGGTCGTTTTTGGAGACACTATCATAAAAGATTTGGACAAGAAGCCAGAGTTCAATGCCATGATGAGGGACCTGTCTAATTAGATCCTTGAATCTAACCCAAGATTTGTGAATAGGTTCTGCTGGTCCAACATGGAAGCGGAGGATTTCGTCTCTCAACTTTGAAGTTCTTCCTATGGGAAAGAATTTCTCATAGAATTTTGAGATAAGCTGTTCCCATGTGAAGATGGATTCGGAAGGAAGTTGGTTATACCAGTCTCCGGCTCTTTCATGAAGGGTGAAGGGAAAGAATCGCAACCGGGAGGTATCTCTAGTGGCTCCGTCCGTATGGAGGGTATCCACTATTTTCAGGAAGTCCTTGATGTGTTGGATTGGATCTTCAGTTTTCAATCCGTGGAACTTGCATACACTTTGGACCAGCCAAATATCGGTTGCACGCAAGACCTCATCCGTGCGTTCATTCGGAAAAAACGATAGCATTGGAAAAACCACGTGGGGTGGGAGAAGAGTAGTCCTTGAGACATTTAGGGATTGGGATTTCGGGAACCTCCATATCGTGACTGGGTTGAGGGCTAGGAGGTGTAGAATGATGATTGGATTCTTCCTCGGAGAGGGCATCATCAAAATTGATCGTGGATGGTTCAGCCGCTTGGTGGAGTCACCTTAATTTATGCATTTCCCTTTCGGGTTCAGCATAGGGTGTGGCAAGAGTCTTTATCGAGCTTCGGCTTCTAGTGATTCTAAGATTAGGGAGGTCATCATCCAAACTTAGGGAATATCCTCCTAAAGTGCGGGCTCTAGGAGGTGGTGGTGGTTGTTGTGGTGGTGGGTTGTTGGGGTTAAGGATATTACCATCTTCCATGATGTCGGATGGTAATGGTTACGAACAAAGAAACGAAGAAAATAGATAGACTAAAGAAAATCTAGAAAAATAAAATAAAAATCTCACTAGAAAGGAATCTAGTGAGTAGACCTAATAGAAATAAAAATTCAACCTAAACAATAACTATTCCCCGGCAGCGGCGCCAAAAACTTGATGCGTGGTTTTGTAACCTTACAACAGGTTTTACCTCTCGAGGGATCTCAAGAGGCTTACAACCCCACCAGGCAGTGTACCTGACCGATGTAGTATAGTGTAGTGGTAAGTACGGGGGATTGATCGTTCTCCACAGGGAATAGTGTTCGTTAGGTATGAAAGACTACTCTAATAGGTCTAAGGGTTGAGGAAGATTCTTTTTTATGTTTTTATATTTTTTATGAAAGCAAGTAAAATCTCGGGTTTGAAAGAGTGGGCGGAATTAGTTGCTAGTCAACTAACCCAAAATTACTACGGATGCAAATAAAATAAAATAACAAAAATGAAAATGTGGTGAGAAACTTATGTGTAGAGAAATGTGTTTACTTAGATTTCCTTACTCCCTAACTATCTTTTACCGGTTAATTAGTGTGTATTAGTCGCGTGGATGACGGGTGTATTCCTTAATACCATTCGTGGGGTGGCGTACGTACTTCCCCAACTCTACAAGCTCCTACTTCACTCCTATGTCGAGCCGGCTAGGAAGCTCCTAACATGGGATCACTAGAATTCGCTTGTGCATTAAATACAACCATAAAAACCTTTAGTACGCATTTGGTTCATGTTTCTTAAGACGTTCAAGCAAGTTACCGAATAGGAAGTTAGCCAGTTTTCTTAAGCCTAACATAGATAAACAATCATCCAATACAACTAATAACACACTAATAACCAATAATCAATAGCTAGGTTTCATTAGATCTAAGCAAACACAAGATAAATCTAGCCTAACATGTTAATCAAAAGACAAGAATAAGATAAAATCAAACAACACATAGACATATTGAATGATTAATTGATAACTTATCTTCAATGTAACATGGAAGATCTCAAGGCAAAAAGCCTTGAAAAAGAAGCTAAAATCGTCTTAGGGTTTTCTCCCAAAATTCCACACACTAAGTTCTCTCTTAATGACAAAAAATTAGAAAACTATATATAGACTTTTACATCTGACGGCGTCACCTTATGGATTGTGACGCCGTCACCTCGCCGCTTCTAGGGTTCCCGGATGACCTTCTTGACGCCGTCCCTCTTTAGCTCTTCAAAAATCCATTCTGGCTTATCAAAGCTTGACACCGTCGAACCTTGAACGTGACGCCGTCCCTCTTTGATTTAAGCCGTGACGCCCTTGATCAAGTTAAAGCGTGACGCCGTCAGAATTCACATGCTATTTTCACTGGCTTATCATGAGTAAATTTCACGTCCACTTTTTCTTGCCAAGCCATGACGCCGTCCAGGGTAAATTGTGACGCCGTCAAAGGTAACTTTTAGCCGATTTTTGAGACTTTGCCGTTTTCTTCACTTTTATGCTCCAAAAACGTCCAAAATGCCTCCTTTTCCAGATTTCTCCTCAAAAGTACCTAAAATGACAAAAGGAACGATTTAGGGCAATATTTGATCAAATAAATACGATTTAAGGCTTAAATGACCCCTTAAAAGCGGTACACTTTTCGCTTCATCAGGCATCTTTGTGTAGCAGTAGACCCCTTGACTTGTGTGGAAGGCTGTTTTTTCTTCATCTTCCTCCGCCATTTGAATTTGGTGGTATCCCTTGTATGCGTCCAGGAAGCATTTGAAGGGATATCCACACAGAGATTCGATCTTCCAGTCTATCTCCGGTAGCGGGTAGCAGTCCTGTGGACATGCTTTGTTGAGGTCTGTAAAGTCTACGCACATTCTCCAACTGCCATCGCTCTTCTTTACCATTACTGGGTTGGAAAGCCAGTCATGGTAGTAGACTTCCCGCATGATTCCTGCGTCTACTAGTTTATGTACTTCCTCCAGGATGGCTTTTGCGCGGTCTGGAGCTTGTCCGCGCTTTTTCTGTCGTATTGGAGGATATCCTTGTCGGATTTGTAGCTTGTGTTCCGTGATGGAGCGTGGCACTCCTGTCATATGCTTTGGCTCCCATGCAAAAATATCTAAGTTATTTTGCAGGAGTGCGCATATAGCTGCTTTGCCTTTGTCGGACAGAGACCCGCCAATAGATACCTGTTGATCCGGGTAGTCAGGGTGAATGGCGACCCTTAGGTTTGGGACTTTGATTGCGCGCTGTTCTGGAACATCGCCTACGTCATTTGTCACTGCGTTGCATTCTTTGGGTGGTATGGTGGTATTGTAAAGAGTGACAATACCTCCTTCCACTGGGAACTTGAGCATCCCGTGCGCTGTGGATGGGACGGCGCGGATGGATGATATTCCAGGTCTCCCGATGATGCCGTTGTACGGAGAGGGGGATCTGATTACCATGAAGTTCATCCAGGTGACTGTAGAGTGTGGTTTGTCACCAACTTCTACAAGTAGACGTAATTGCCCCATGGGTCATATCTTCTCCCCTGTGAAGCCAGTGAGCGACGTTGTGGCTGGGATCAACTGACTCTGTATCTCAGGTCGCAGCTTCTTGAAACAGTGTTCATATATAATATCAGCGGATGCGCCTCCATCTATATACATGCGACGGATGTCGTGACCCCCCGTATGTATTTCAATGGTAAGTGGATCCACTACCGCGTTGTTCGCAGTCAGGGAGGGGAAAGAAATTTCGTTTCCCTTAGAGAACCTTTGAATGACTTTCTGTCTTGTCGCGCGCTGCCATGGCTGTATCATGTAGATGATATCTGCCTTTTCTTTTGATGTCTCTTTCTTGGCCCCTGGTTTTGGTTTGTCTTTCCCTTCTCTGATGTTTTTTACGAGGTGGTCCATCTTTCCTTCCTTTACCAATTTATCAATCAATTGGCGCAGTTGGACGCACTCGTTGGTTGTGTGGCCTTTCTGTCCATGGTATTCGCAATAACCATTCCCTGTGCGCCGATCCTCTGGGGTGCGCATTGGTGGTGGTTTCGGGAAGTTCGCCCCTTCCGTCGCGAATATTTCCTTTGGAGTTTTTGTTAATGGGGTGTACTTGTCGTTTCCCCTTCCACCGCCTTGAGTACGATAACTCCTATTACGATTGCCGCTCTGGTCATTGGATTGTCTCCTTGACTCTTCTTGTGGTCTATGGTTCGAATAGCCTTTCTTGCTATCCGCAGCGGCTTCTTCTCCTTGGACGAAAGACCTCGTGCGCTTCATGAGTTCGTCGAAAGTTAAGGGAACCTTATCGTTTAACTTTTTTATCAAATCTGGGTTATTGATCGCATTCATAAAACCCGATATTTTTAGTATCTCTGGACACGCCTTGACTTTCATGCATTCATCCTTAAAGCGTTCCATGAAAACGCTTGTGGATTCACCTTGTCGCTGTTTAACCCTAGCGAGTTCAACAGGGTTTTTGGCGCACTTCTTTCTTTGAGTAAAGTTTAAGCGAAATGCCCTTCGCAACTCTTCAAACCCACCGATGCTTCTACGTGGAAGCTTGCTAAACCAGTTGCGCGCATTCCCTACTAATGTAGAGTTGAACATATGGCACCACACAGGTTGTGGCCAATTTTCGATAGTGGCTGCTGATTCAAAAAATTTTAGGTGATCATCAGGATCACCTGTTCCATCATATGTTTTGACGTTAGCAGGCATGCGCCTTTTCTTATTCTCAGAAAAATCGCTGATGCGCCTAGTGAACGCATCAACCTTTTGGCGACGCCAGGGAAGAGACATGTCTTCGTCTTCCTGGTCGCGGTATTTTCCTCTTGATTTCCAGTGTCCAGTCTCGTTGTCCGAGGAATCACTTGAAGATGAGCGAACTCTTTTGTAACGCTTGCGTCGACTATCATCAGAGTCTGAGCTTGCTCCTCTGTGGCGCTTGCGCCGACTATCCTCAGAATCAGAGCTTGAGGGGCTTTCACTTGGGGAGCATCGTCGCCCAAGCCTATCTTGGATCCTGCGACTGCCAAGTCTAGCGTGGACATTGGCGCGCCGTTCCCCATCTTCATGCTCCTCCAGATGCTGAAAATCGGCTGCTTCATCGTCCACAACCTTCCCTCCAATCCTGGCAAACACTGGTTGTTTGCGGCTGTCCTTCTCGCGTCTTTCCTTTCGGTAGCGCGGTGGGGATACTTCGTGCTCAGGGTCGAAGTTGAGTCTGGCGTGCAGACTTTGGCTTGACCTCTTCTTTGCCTCCTCTTGCATGAGCGCAGCCAAGGCTTCGTAGTTTTGAGATACAAAGTCACTTGGCGCCAATTCGGGAGTGACTCCTTCTAGCGCGATGGAGTCTGTTTCCAAAACAAGGTCCTTGTTTCGGATAGGCGCGTTGGGAGGCTCAGTGAAGTTCACCTCTGGCATAGCGAGAGGAGTGCGCTGTGGGTCTACCGCGCTAGTACTTGTTGTAGTAGCATTGGTAGTCAGAATGGGCGGTTCTACTGGAGTAAGGAGCAAATCTGAGTACGCTCCAAAGCTTCTAGGCATACTGGTTGTTCCAGAGACCTACTTGGAGGCCGCATCAGTTTGTTGTTTCTTCCCCAGTAAATCGTCATGCGCTTTCTTCGCATGCGGAGTCCGCTCCTTTCCGTGTTTCGTCATTCTAGTTTTTGGTAAAAATCTTAGTGTAGGGTCCCACGGATGGCGCCACTTGTTGATACAAAAGTTGGGCGTTCCTTGTTAAGACTCCTATTCTCGTACCAATCAGATCTTAATGCTTGATGGAACATGCGCACTAAGAAAAAGAACAAACACCGTTAGGCTTATCGAGGGATTGTCTCCCCCGATTATCCTCCGGCGTGAGAGTAAGTAATCGAAGTTTAGGGTTTAGTGAAGAGTTAAGGTTTTAGTAGATCGTACCTTTTACCGAGGGCTTGGGTGCCCTTTATATACATATGAAACCCTAGTAGGTTTCGTGTTCCCTACTCCTCGGCGCATTCGCCGACATCGGATATTTGGTATATATCCCCTTTAATTAGGAGATACTCCATATCTAATCCGAAAATAACTTTGGGCTTGGACCTTGTAGGCCCAAGCCGTATAACTGGTAGTCCAGTTATCGCCATAGCGGCCCATACGTGGTGGGCTTAAGTATTAGTATTGTTTACTAATCGGGTCCGTGACCCGGGTGTAGACTATACGTCATCAATATTAGAGCAAATATAAATGTTGTTCAATATTCAAGTACAAAATTTCGGTTTTCGGTTTTGACCCATAACCGAACCGAACTTCGGTTCGGTTCTCGGTTCGGTTCGGTCACAAATATTTTCGGTTCGGTTCGGTTTTCGGTTATGACTCAAAAAAATTTTTTAACCGAACAACCCGAACCGAATAAACCAATTAACCGAGAACCGAACCGATGAACACCCCTAGTTTGTTCTTTATAAGACGGACCCATAATATACTTTTGCTAAGATATAATAATTCCTTGAGAATATTTTGAAACTTACAAGCCCAAAAATAACAAAAATCACCCAAACCCTTGATTTGAAATGTAGACACAAAAAATTATGACATATTGTGAATGTATTGCAACATATTACGATGCATTGCCACATATTGCGAAATCAGGAAAAAATAAATAAATAAAAAAATAAAAATCATAAGACTTTTTCTTTCTTACATTTTTGTTAGAAATGTGAATTTCTCCTGACATTTTTGTCATAGAAATGCCAATTTCCCTTGCGTTATTAGAAAAACCGTTAATAGGACAAATCATCCCGTACAAACAAAAATGTAACTTGTATGAGTCATGAGTGTTTTGGGCTGGTTAACGGATTGCTAAAAGTAATAATCCATAATATATGATTGGACTGAGCAAAGAAATCAAGCTTAACTTGGACTTAAAAGACCTTTATCCACGAGCTGAAGCCCAGCCCGTTAAACCAATACAGTTGTCAATTGGTGATCGATGTTTATTGTTTAAGGCTAGATGGCAAGGGTGTGTTTTTTTTCACCTGACAACTCAGCACCACATCAGCTTTCTCTCTCCTCTCACTTCTTCTCACTTCACTTCACCTTTTAGTGGGCAAGGCATGCCTCACTTCACCTTAACTCCCATTTTTTTTAATACTTATTACGAATTATAAAAACGTAAATAGACGAAAATAAAAACGCGAACGTACGAAATTAAAAATTACATAAACTTCAAATATTAAACATAGTACATAATCCGGGAATATTAAAACAATACATAAACTACGATTATTAAAGACGCAATCATCCAACTGTAAGATCCTACGAAAAACCCTTGTAATCAATCTTAATGATTAATGATAACCTTGTGTTACCATTTAATAAAACCCATTTTTACGAGGGAATTTAAATTTTTCTATTCTATGTTATTATGAACACGTTCCATTTCACGATTATGTAACACAAACTCGATACACGATTCGTTCACAACACCACTTTCTCACAAGTAACGACCAATAATAACACTTGTATTGAACTAGTTAACGGCTTCTAAATTCCTCAAACTACTACAAATTACTACATTTATCTCACACTAATCATCATTTATTTAAATCAACATTTCACTAATCATATATAACAAACCGAATGGGCCCTCCGTGACAGCCCACTACTCGGCCCAAGAAACAACCCAAATTCCTTTTATTTCCTTCTCCTTTTGCTATATTACTCGACCACAACCATACTCCATAAACGCCCTCGTATCTTGATAATATCGAACACGATCTACACATGTATTTACACCATTGTGATCACCACCTAGCAAACTCCCTTTGTACCAATTCCCAGACATGGTTGTCGAATAATGCCACAGTAACGAAAGTCATTTTGTTCGTCCATATCGAGCGTATACGTGTAGACATAAATCACAAAACTAAACCATTTCGAACCCCGTTTCTTTTTCCTGCGATCCCCTAATAACATTCTTTACATATTAAGATATCTAAAAGAAGAATTCGACTGCAGGATAAGTATGGGGCTCGCTAGTTCCACTTTGACACCTATATTAATACAAAACGAGTATATACACTTCAAGAAACAAAAATACAAAACACATGCTTCCAAAAATATCTATCATGATCTCCTATTGTCAGAAGATAAACCCATGTGTCCTATCAAACCACTGGTCATCCACAGTGGAGACCAATGATAGCCTTTGAAAGTCAAGAAGTCTACATACGTTAGATATTTGCTCTATAAGAATGTCCATCATATCCCACTCTACCCTACCCACATTTTACTTTCTTTCACACTCAAACATACCTTAAAAAGATCAGCAACTTTCTGTCGTAAGTTTGGGAGCAGACGAGTGAAGGAGGGAATACGTATAAAACGTATTCGAATACCTACGAACTACTGCTTCATTTTTCGTGCTTCCTTCGAACTCCATAGCTTCATCACCACCTTTCTGAGGTGTGGTACGTGTCTATAAATCCTTCCTATCTCAGTTTACACGTTAGATAGTTACTCATGCATGGCACATATATACATATATTCGAAACGTATCATGTTTTCTTTTACTACATGCCACGTTAAAATGAAAGAAAGAACTCATGTAATGACCAACTCGTACAACTAGGACGCATAAGATCGCACACATACACGTTAACATCTCATACCATGCATCATTTATACTAGTTCCACTCGAACGTATGCTTTCTCATATATTATACGAACATATTTAAATGTTTTGAAATATACAAATGACGATGAGTTCACATGAGCCCCTAACGAAACACCTCTCACACTCCTCTCAACTCCACAGATCACAAAAATGTATTATCTCAATACCCTAACATTACACGCATGACCTATAAATAACACATATCAAAATATATGCTAAGTGCTTAAAACGCTCCACGAGGCCTAGAAGACCAACACGTAACTCACGAATTCGTTACACAACCACATGTTTTCTTCACACGACCCATTAAACGAGCTAGCAAACTACGTTTTTCATTTATACAGTATGTAATGAAACCCACGAATGGACCCTTAAAACTTGCCAAAGTGATTCGCAAAAACTGTTTTGAAAACCTTTAAAAAAAATAACGATTTTGGGCTTCAAGTCCATTTTGCTGTTTTAATAAGCTACGCATAAGCTAGCATAATGGCAGTTTCAAAATAAGCTTTTGAGAGAAAAATGGACCCTTTTACTAGCCCAAACCCTCACCAAAGCCCATGGATCATAAACGTCTAACGGGCCACCAAATGGCTCATTAAAGGCCCATTAATAGCTACAATAAGAAAACGGCCAAATAAGCAGTTGAAATAAATTAAAAATCACTTAAATAAGCATTAATAAAAATCGCCACACTTTTCCTTACCATTTTGTCATTTTTGGACTAAAAATGTAACGCGACCTAACTAGAGGGACTAAAAGTGTCAAACCGTGAAACTTGTGGACTGAAACTGTGATAACAGTTTGTACAGGACCTAAATTGACCATTGACTTAACTCCAAGCCTTATATGTATATATGGGACAGTTTTGGACTATATTTGAACTTTGGACTTGACGAAGGACTAACGACGTAACGCAAACACCGTTAGGGTAAAAAGTGAAAAAGCTGGAAAGAACAAGGATCTACTATTACAACTTGACATACCTATTCCATTTTCCATTTTCATCATATTGGCACTTCATATGCATTTTACACATTTATTTTGTATATTATTTAACTTTTGATGCTTAGTAACACTAGGAACATTTCGAGTTAACATTTCATAGCACTCATACATTCACCACTCATCTCACGAACACCACTAGTATTTAGTTAGACTCTCAGACATTTATATTTACCAGGTCTCGTATTGAAGTTGTTATCATAATTACCTCAAAGTTATTTCCACCATCACCAGAAACACTTAAGGTGAGTCATGGCCTCACTTTTAAAGCTTTTGTATTTTCAAACCTCGTGAGGGGGATACATGCTATAAATAGATCACAAGTATTTTATGTATGCTACCTGACTTGATATATGCCTAAGTTACCATGTTGCCATAAGACCCTTTATCATGAGCCATTAATCACAAGTATGTGAACGCGAATATAATGAATAGATCTATTAGAGGCTGACGACCTATCCCACTAATACTTTGACGGAATGCTATTTGCTAGTCGTATTAGTCGCGATGCATTATATTTGAGAAAAATAGGAATTGGCAAATCACCTATTACACGAGGGCAAAAACTTTCATCATTAACTTGATGAACACCTCCGTTTATACGGTACTTTGTTAACGTTTGCGTGTCATGAGACTTAGGGCAATATATATACTGCAATATCAACTTTTAAACTGATTGCATTCCCGATGCAATCCTACTTGTGAATCGAACTGATTATTAAACTCTAAACTCCATGATTTCACTCAACATTTTGTTGACTTTTTAAGCATGTATCTCAGGAAACTAGCGGAGCGATCGAGGCAAGGAGCGGGCATTCAACTATCTTTAAAACTATGGTGTAAAATAAAGTGTCAAATTCAGTTAAAACATTATATCCTTTAAGGATTTTCTAGCACTCTGATATGTACGATTGTAACTGAATTTGGATTTGGACCTATAATATTTTAAAATGTTTCTTTTAAATTGCATTCTATAATTATGACTTCGATCCTCTCGGTAATACCCCAATTTGTCTTCCGCTGCTATATTTAAAATTTGGGGGTGTTACACAAACATACAAAAGTAAAACATTACATAAACTTCGAAATTAAAACTAAAAGTTGAAACCTCACTTCTCTTTCATCCCCGCTCTAACCTCGTCCATGGCTCTGCGTGCATCCCTAGTCAAATGTTCATATGGCTGCATATAGAACATTAAGTCTTTTTGCTTTGCTTTATATTCACTCACTTCCACTTCCTTCCTTTTTATCGCCATCCATTCAGCCCGTTCTTTCCTCTTCAATTCATTGTCACGTTCGACTTGCTGTGCCATCTCCGATATCATCATCTTAGCCAATGCCTCATCATTCATAGTTGCCGACGATCCCGACTTATTCACACCTTTTTTCTTCAAAGCTTTCGCTTTCTCCCTGCCCATTGGTCGTGGAAGTTCTTGCACCCCATTTTCCTCGTCATCTCCAGCGGCATCATTCAGGTTTATACTAGCATCTCCACTCTCTGGGTTGAACGAACTAGACCCAGATGACTTGTATCTCTTGGACCTTTCATTTGTTTCCTTTGATAAAAAATTTGGAACTTCAGTCTCATTCCATTTCTGACATTTCCTTAACTACTCCCAACAATGTTTGAGTGTGAACTTTACTCCGTATTCAGCTTTATAGTTTAGAGTTGCCTTATTGTAGTAATCTTCATCTCCGGCTCCACTCACAGGCTGCATACGCTTGACGTTATTGTACACTCCACAAAAATGAGCCACATTCGGCCGCACCGTCTTACATTTCCCAAGAACCATATCGTACCCTCGTCGATCTGACTTTGTTTTGCTCTCTATGTACGCCTGTACATCAGCCCAAAATCCATTCCCCTTCCTCGCGTTACCTTTGGAACTATCTTCGGATACATGAATCCAACCTTTACACAACGCAATTTCTTCTTCTTGGGTCCATGGAATGTTCCGTAGTGGCTCATCGGTTTGAGCCGGCCTCTTTTGGCGTCTTTTCGGCTTCGCTGTAACCGGTGGTGGTGACGGGGCTGTGGCCTCGGCGGGAGATTCTTCACGTTGAGTGTTTTGATAATAAGACTCATCAAATTGAGGTGAGTACAAATCCTCATTTCGAAATGAAGAAACGGGAGACATGGGTTGTTGGGTATGATGTTGTGATGACGAACCACCAATTTGGGTTTGTGACATATCAAACGGGTACGCGTTATGTTGGCCCGAGAATTGGCTAAACGCGTTTTGTTGGTGTTGTTGTGAGAATTGGTTAAAGGCTTGTTGTTGTGGGTATGGATTACGGTATGGTAGGTTTGTGTAGTTTTGGTTATAAAAGAATGATTGTGGTCGTAAGTTGAGTTGTTGGTTTGCCGGGGGGGGGGGGGGGGGAGTATTTCCTAGATTGAAGGTTCCTTCGGATGTCGGGGGATTGCTTTGAGAATTTCTTCGTTAGGGACGATTGATGTTTCGGGGATTGTTTTCTTGAGACATTTTTTTTATAAAAAGAGTGTAAAATGGTGGGTTTTGTGTGTATTTATAAAAGAAAAAATTGGGGTGTTATTTTTATTTTATTTTTTATTTTTTTGTTTTTTTAAACATGCAACGGATACTAACGTTAATATAGTACAAGTGGGACCCGAATTTTGTGTATTGATGCAAGGTGAAGGGATCATCATAAGTATTCTTGGTATGTGTGTGTCGCGCGTGACTCGAGGTAGCATGTAAGGCTGTCGCGCGTGAAATGGAGTTGGATGGTGAAGGGATCACCTCCCTTGCCGAATAGTCTAATCAGAAAATATGGTGGGACCTATATCAATATGTTTGAAAACCCGGGCCGAACTGTTTGGTCTCCGGAAGCCGGTTTTGAGCAAATAAAGCGGTTGAACCGCCAGTGAGACCAGCTGAACCAGAAATCAAGGACTCGTTAATCGGTTGGGTGGATTGAAAGACCAGTTTACATACATTGATCAACTGGTATTATACTTGGCAATTTAATAAACAAGCTAGCATTTCATGATCTTTGTAAAAATGAAATTCATAATGAATTATAATTTGGAAAGCACGATCTTTGGAGTAGGCTGAGCCCATTAGAGCAAAGGGTGTCATAACCTGTGTTAAACTTTCATCCAGTGCCACGTCAGCGCCACATCAGCTTTAACATTTTCACCTTTAACTATAAAAAAAAAACACCCCTTATCATAACTCAACCTTAACTCAAATTTAACTCAACTATTTTCAAATTCAACCCCTAAACTAAAACTAATACTTCATTTATTAAAAAACATAACATTAATTCTTAAACATATTAAAATACGAAATAAAAAAAAAAAAAAAAAAAAAAAAAATTACAACGGAAAAAAAAATACGAAATAAAAAAAACACAACACAAAGCAAACTATAACATAAAGGAAATTACGAAATATAATTAAATCTAGTGACGAGGTTGCAAGTTATATTTTTTGATGATTCGGTCATTTTCTTCATTGATCCAACCCACAACGTTTGGATCCTTGCCGTCAGTGTCAATCATAAAAATTTTCATCTCTTCCAACCTTGTTATCGTTTCATCTTTTACTTGGGCCGCCCGATACGCCACTTGGGTGGTTTCCCGTTTTAACGATACTCGGTTGTCATAGTCTCTGTGAATTGACTTGACGAGCTCGTTCCTCCGGTACTAGCTCCCCCGGTACTTGTCGTGCTCTCAGATTTGGCTTTGTTCGAAGCACGCTTTTTGCCCATCGGACGTGGTTGTTCATCATGACCAAATAACACCTCGTTTGTTTGGCTTGAGACATCATCGGTTAAATCAAGCGGATCCGGCGCGACCCATTTTTTATGACCACGCAAAACCTCCCAAGCCTCCTCGTTGTTAAACGGCGCAGTTTTGTGCTCGTCACGATACATTTGTTTCGCCCGTTTAAGGATATCCATCTCACTTTCCCCATTTTTTTCTTCGCGTTGCGAACGTTTGTAATACGCGTTGAACTTTGTGCAATCACGGTTCAACGTTTTCCACTTGCCTTGTATCATATCCTTGTTGCGTTTTTGAAAATTGAGTCTATTGAACTCATTTATTACCCGTTGCCAAAACGTATCGCGAGCTTGTGCACGCCCGACTTGTGAATCCTCGGTAGCGGCCACATAACACTTGGCAAGTAATTTTTCCTCACTTGATTGCCAACGTGTATTGACCACGTCGGGATTTTCTTCATTCTCCTCGATTGGTTCGAGGTCTTTGGATTTTTTGGCCTTTCGTTTACCACGTGGTGTTTAGTGTGTTTTGTTGGTTTTGTTCCCAATATAGAAATCGTTGATGTTGTAGGTAAAGTTCTTGGCTCGACAAGCCGAGTGGGTTAGGGAAAGAGTTGTTGGGTGATGATGAACCCGCGTTCGGGTTTGAAGATGAACCCGCGTTTGGGTTATTCCACCCACCGATGAGATTCATGAAACTTTCGTCGTTGTTGTTAAATCCCGACATTTTTTTTAGAAATGGAAGTATATGATAGATTAGATTGAGTTGTGGAAGTGTGAAAAAAATGTTGTTAATTGGGTATTTATAGTGGTGGGAAAATGGTTTTGATTTTTTTTTAGTCAAACTAGCCGTTTTTATATGTTGAGGGGGGTAAAAGAAATTTTTTTTTTAAACTCAACGGCTATATATCCGTTTGAGGGGTAAAAGTGAGTTAGCGTTAAAGGTTTAACGTGGGTGGTTAACGCACCTTTAACGCAAGACCACGGTGTGGTTAACGCACCCTTAACGCAGAAACGTGAAACTTTAACGTGGGAATATAGTCAAGACACCGAATGCTCTTAGGCCCAGATCCATGCACTACAAAGTACAAAGTACAAACACACAACAAGATTTTCTTTTACTAGGCTTCATTCCAACATTACATATTTACATATTACATAAGAAAAAGAATCGTTATTAGTGTGGTTGTTTTATAATATTCCGCTGAACATTACATATTTACATATTACATAAGAAAAAGAATCGTTATTAGTGTGGTTGTTTTATAATATTCCGCTGAACATTACATATTTACATATTACATAAGAAAAAGAATCGTTATTAGTGTGGTTGTTTTATAATATTCCGCTGAACATTATTTCTTAACCGACACCTTTATGATTCCTTCTTAGGCAGAATTGCATATATATCCCTCCGAAAGTGAATAATTGCATATATATCATTTGTACAAGTTTTTGATGCATATAGTACAATGATTTTTATGCATGCTTTAGATATATATGCAATTATGCATTTTCGGAAGGATATATATGCAAAAACCCCCCACCTTTATGATTCTTCTTATATCTTTTTACCTGTTTTCTTTTTGATAAAGAATATTTGTCGTAATGGTAGGTCCAGCCGTTCACATAACACAGCTCATTCGTAAAATACAGACAGAAGTGTACAAATTGTATAGAAGTCCAAAAGTATGGTGCTACTATTATATTTCTTGTAAATTACATGAGAGGAATATCATGGGCCATTGCATGATTATTGAATTTTATTCCTTTTACAAATTAAAAGCCAAACCTTTATACATTTATTGCTAGTATAGTTGTATACTTATAATTTTACAATCACTCTTGAAACCTTTCTAAAACATTTATGGACTAGTTACATACAAAATAATCTAATATACTCTAATTACAGTTTTGAAACAGAACTCCAAAGTTCATTTGAGGTTAAGTCTTGTGATGTTTCTTTGAGGTGTTTTATCGATAAAACCGTCTCCTTCCATCTTCAACATCTCAAGCAAAAACTCATTCCATGTATCGACAGGGCCAGGCATGCACCAATGAACACAATCCGGGAAACTTTTATTGTCGCTAGCTGGATGTCCATAATGGTTTGGATGTCCATCTGGTCTCATTATCATCGCGCCACTAGTGTCTAATAACCTAAGTTTTAACCCCTTGTTTTCACCTTCCTTTTGGGCTGATTTAAACTCATTCACTTGAGTTAAATACATTTGTAGCTTATACCCGTCTAACCTCATTTCTTGACTAGTAAAAGGTCTCGTTCTAACACAGTTCCCGCCATTATTATATTCCCCGTTCTCAAAATGTTGCGGTGAAAATGTTCTTAAATATGCTAATCCTGTATAGTTGTGAAGGTTTAGGAGGGTGGTGAACGTTGTTTTGTATGCCATTTGGTACGCGTAGTAAATGGAAACATCGTCTGTGATATTTTCTTGATTGCAGAAACGGCATCCTATAATTTCACCTTTTTCATAGTAGACAAATGGTCGAAAAAACCATTGTCCAGATGAAAATATGACAATGTCTAAGTTTTGTAGCTGAGATGTCCACACGTCGTCTGCTTCATCTAAATAAAGGTTCATTATGCTGTTTCGGGTGAAGTTGTTGGGACTGGGATCTCGAGTTTTCACCAATAAAGGAGACCATATTGCGACTAGCGTGAAATTGTAGGTAGGAAAGATCCACTGCCCGAGTCTTGTATCGTTTGGGTATACAACGATTGGATAAGCTTCCTGATGATCAAATTAACATTCAAATTGTTAGGCTTGGAAAAATTCACAAAGAATCTCTCTTATGCTGCCATTTTTCATAGGTCTATTTGAATAAAATTGTACCATCTCCGTTCTATAATAAAATATTTAGAATGAAAGTAACATACAATTTAGAAAAGTCATAATCCATCAATCAAATGTCACATTTACTTTTTAGTATTCGTTTATTTCTTTTGGGTCCCGTTCATTTTTAATTATCTTGTTTAATCGAAACCGGGATTACTTGTATTGTATCGTGGTTTTCATTTTGGGGTCCTACTAATATGTTGTCTTTCTAAAAAAAATTTCATATATACCCAACTAAAAAACTATAATAACATATTTACCCAAAACATGTCTTAAATGCATTATAAATAATGCATTAAAAACATGTATTTTTGGTATATATGGCATTTTCATGTTTAGATTAGATATATATGGAATTATACCTACTTTTTACATACTCCCTACTTCCCGATTTAAGTGTCTACAAACAAATTTTCTGCAAATTATGATATTTGTAATAAAGATTTGGGTAAACAAATTGTTTACCCATCTATTAAATACATCAATTAAATGCAGATTGTGTATTTTGTAAAGTATTTAAGGGTAAAATGAATACAATTGCAAATTATATAATTTTTATTTATTGCAAGTGGACAGTTTTTTGAGGCTAAAATAGTAAGATGAATAATTAAAATAAGACCGAAGAAATATTATAGTTTTTTAAACTCGATATTGAACACTTATTTTAATTAAAAATAATAATAATAATTGTGTTCAACTTTCGTCTCATTTTTCATTTTGAGTTGCCGCTTTTTAAAATGCTTTAGCTGCTAACTTTAAATAACTATTTGCCACACATTATTACTAGTAGTTGCTTTTGGGGGTTAAAAGAAAGTGCTTACTTTAAATAACTAAAGCTAGTTGCTTTTTTGAGGTAGAAAGAAGTGCTTACTTTAAATGACTTTTTGCTAAAGTTTAGTTGCTTTTTTGGGGGGTAAAAAGATGTGATTACTTTAAATGACTACGGAGTATTTGCTAAGCAACAAAATTTGGTTACCGGAAATAAACCTTTCATTTTATTTTCTTCTCTTTTGATTGTATCATAACTTTTAGAAATATTTCTCATTTTTATTTGTACTCGTAATATCTTTCTATTTTTAATTACCTAAAAGTTAAAACAAAAGACGTTATTCTGCCGTACTTTAACAAAGAGTCAAAAACTTCACTTTATCTTGTCATTTTCTTTTTTCATCAATACCATATCTTCTGTTTTTTTCTTCCAAGGCTTATTACATTAGAGCATCAAACTGTACAATAATTTTTTTTCGTAAGAAAAAAAATTCTACTCTACCCCATCTATTATTTGGACTAAAGACTCTTTCAGATATTATAACGGATACTTAATCATTCCAGCTATTGAAACCTACACTACACCAAATATAATTTTGGCCGTTTTATATAATTACAAATTATTTATCCACATAATAATTGTCAAATTGATAATACCGTTTGTTGTCATTGAACTTTCTATTTCTGTTGATAAGTCTCTCTCTTATTTATGTTTGTGTGTGTTTGGCTCTTATCAATGTCGATAGTTCGATACGTCTCTCTTATACTAGTATATGGTAGGCTCTACATGTATAGTACATAAATAATATGATTATTCATATCTATAGAAATATGTTAAGAAAGACGACACACCACAATTTTATGCATACACAACATATCATGTGTTACATACTTACATGCAACACATACTAGTGCTCCTATCTTAATGTTTATGAATGAAAAAATGAGTGTGAAAATCGTCTCTCCTTTGTATATAGTATGTGTTACATGCAACTTATATTATGTGTAGAGGCGGAGGCAAGAGGAGGCAGGGTGAGCACATGGCCCCTTAACGAAAAAAATTGTAGTGTAATCTGACTATTTTTGTAATTTGTCCTCCTGACGAACTAATTTGTAATGTAGTTTTTTAAAAAATATCAAAGTTTGTCCCTTCAATCGTAACTTTCCGACTCCGCCTCTAATTGCGTGTACCTTATTGTATACGAGTAAAAACGATATTGTGGAAATCACCTCCCTTTCTCTTTGTATACTTGTACAAAGACTTCTTCTAGAACTATTTTTCGTGTGAGTTATCTCCATATGCATATATTCTATTTTTTTGTCGATGAAATAAATTTAGGCCTCAAAATGTTGGACCATCAATTATCAAAGGGGTATGGTTTACTCTTGATACGGCTATTTCATAGACAAAATGCTAGATAACAAGAAAATAACTTATCAGTGTACCACCACTTGCTTTTGTTATCTAAAAGTAAAATAATATGACCCACCACTACAACTGTACCAAAGTATACCTATTTGTCTTTTTATATATGATATATCATGTATACGTGTAATAATACGTATCTATTAGCAATTAATATCTTGTATATAGTATTAAACCGCTATTTTTTTAACAATAAACCAGTCATGTAATGGTGATTTTATAAACATGGTTATACATTAGGAAGAGGTTTATATATAAAAAAAAGTAATAATAAACTACACTGAACATCTATTGATGTATATATACTTCAGTAGATATGAAGAGGCTTATAATTTATTTAACAATATCTTGAACATTGTCATAATTTAATTAATGTGAGTTATTATGTGATATATTTATGAAGTTTATGCATAATTGAGATAAGTTGATACATCAAGAAAGTTTATTGGTTTATGATGTGTAAAATAATTATAGAACTTTATAAAAGTATATCATAAAGATGCCCTTAGTATGTTATGCATGGTGATAGACTTGCTATGAAATAAAGTTGAAGTCGAAAACTTACACTAGCTAACATGCAAACCAATGATTGCATTTGGTTTCTTCCAACCGAGTCTCCAATAAACCCCAACGTTTTCCCTCTAACAATTTCCAAGAACTCGACCGCGTCGAATTCAGGCAAATCACACTCATTAGGCTGCCATCTCCACTTCATGAAGTCGGTATCGGGCCTTCCATACTTCATACAATTTTGTCTATCATCAATAACACATTTTGTTTCATTTGTATAATATGTTTCCCTTTCATCATCAAACACCCAAGTGCCTTGGAACACATTACACTTGTGATCATCGGTCGAGTTTATTGCGCCTTGGCCCGGGCTAATGAACCGAAGTTCTGAAAAGTTTCCAATGTATAGATGGATTGTGATTAAAAGTGCTAAGGTTATTATTGGTAGGATGAAATGTTTGGAGTTGATGAGTGGCTTAGTGTTACCATTGGTGGTGGTGTGAAGCTCAATTGGATTGGGCTTCATTGGTTGAAATAGGGTCAGGATTGAGTTTGAAGTGCTTTATATATACACACACTTCTTAATGATGGTGACAAGTATTAGCAAATCATTACCCTTTAATTAGAATAGTTAAAATATATAAAATAAATATTGAAAATGAGCTGGCTAGAAAATCATTATCCTTTTAGGACAAACTTGTGGAATAAACTTATTTCCATTTTAATTTTCCCCACCACAACATGACATATACTAAGAAAAAGTTGATTATGTTCTTGAAGCAAGGGTGATAAGGTAATATTGCATAATTAGTATATATATTTTAAGTGTGTGTGTGTTGGACGACACAAGTCCAAAGCAGACATAGCATATGTAAGACCAACTTCTGTATGATTACCAACTACTAAACCTCACATGGTAAGACAGTTTGTACCTCGACATATGTTCTTTGCCAGAATTAAAATGCTTGTTTTATTGTGGCTACTATCACTTTGTGACATCGAGGTCTCGTCGTAAGGGTCGTGTACCTTTTTAAGTATTAAATACCAAGTAGTTTCATTTTTTTATTAGAGTAAACTTTAGTGTGTAACTGTGTATGTATATAATATACAACAAATTTAATTTACCACACTCGTGTTACAACTTTTATAAAAGATAATCTTACATGGTCTGACAGGGAAGAGAGTTATGGAGATATGAATAGAAATTTTTAGTGAAGGAATCTTTAAGTTTCAAGTTTGCATGTGTTGAGAGTAATTTTATATTGTTGAAAAAAGTCCATATGGGTCAATCATGATATTTGGTTGCCGTATTTGTTGAGGTAACTTCGGTGCCCATGTTCTCTTTTGGAAAATAAAAAATAAAAAAAAAATTCATACATTATTATCATAGATGTCCAATATTCACAATGTTGAAAGATTTGAGCCACCTTCCTGTATACCATATAGCTGGTTAAGTCTTCAAAGTATTTAAATCGGCGAGGAAATTCTGACTCTATGCATCTCTTTTTGGTGCAAACCGACCCTTTTTCCAAATACCTAGCCTAATGCAATGAACATCTTTTCTAGTGAACTTTGGTTAAATTTTAGATATAGTACGAATAATTCCAGTTATCTAATTAACTTTGTATTTATGTGTCATAAATGTTTCCGGTTATTATGTTATTGAGGGTTTTTTTCAAAGAATCTAGGGTGAACTTGTTAGTATGAATTTATTAAACCGAACCAAATGACCAAAGATGGATTTCATTGGGGGGGAGTTTGTGGTTGGTACGACTCAATTATAAGAGTTAGAAACAAATCTGTGCGTTTCATAATTGTAAATTTCTATTCACATGTGATACATAGTAGTTTCATGCTCGTTGTCGTATGTTGATCTTCTCGTGGATTTACATATGATCTTTGTGTTTTTGTGCTATTTTCTATTTATTTCACGTTTGTTTACTACGTTTTGCCTAACAACTTTAAGGCTATGTTTGGCGCACGAGCTTATCAGAGCTTATCGTAGTATGAACTTATTTTTTTAGAAAAATAAGCTACCATTGAAAATAAGTCTCGTTTGGCTGACACGGCTTGAAGGAGCTTGTTAAAAAAATAAGCTACTAAATGAAATGCTAGTTGTACTAGCATGTAAAAAAAAGCTCCAGCCACCTGCTCCAGCAACCATCTCCAGCAACCCGCTCCAGCTCCTACTTGTGCCAAACATACCCTAAATGCGGATTATCAAATATAAGAGACCCGTATAGCTTCGTTGTTTTTTTATCTAATAAAACTCATAATGAAACAAAGAAATGGAGATTGTTGACCAAAGTTTTTCCAAGCTCATGGGCCAAGAGAACATTTTACCTACTCTAACGGTGTTGTTTGTTAAGCGATCACTTTTTTTGTAGATGCAATGAACATTTGAAATAACCACTATTTGTAGTTTTGCACATGTAATTTAAGTTACTTTTAGGCTTAACTAGTTAACTTTGCTTATGGGCTTTTCTAGTGATTTTTGTATGATTGTATCATTTTAGATCCACCTTTCGTGTAAAATTTTCACACATTTTTCTAGTGCTTTGCTAATCGTGTGTATCACAGCTTAATTGCATAAGGGCTTAAAGCACTTGAGAATGATGAGTCTTCTTTTTACATAGTTAGAGTATGTTTGGTAAACTTAGTTGAAGCTATGAGTTGTATCTGCGAGCTTTGATTATTGGGATGTAACAAGAAGCTAATACCCAAGAGGCCAAGAGCATGTTTGAAAAAAAACTGGGACAAACAGACAAAGCATACAATTCAAATTAGAATTGACGACCGCAGAGTGATTCTATCACGACAATTCAAACATAGAAATACCGAAACAAATATGCAAGAATCACATTTTTGAGTGATGACTGCGGACTGATTGTATCACGAATCTCTGGAAAAGCGCAATTGGGTTGGGTAAGGCAAGTGTAAAGCCATGAATGATTCTTTCAAGAATTGATGGTTTAAGTGTACTTTTAGATAGTTTAAGCATTGGTGTTAATGTTCGATGAACCTACACATTACAGGCAAAAAAACAATCATTAGGCACCTAGGTGGAAACATTTGAAACGTGGTGCAACTAGTTATTTGGTTGTACACACAAAAGAAACATGACATGACAACATTTGTAATCCACAATGTTTGGGAAGTTTCTCTTTTAAATGAAGCTACAAAAGCACACAAACATACTAGTAGTGTCATGAAGTGATGTGAAAAAGAGAAGATTATGAACAGAGAGTTGTGTGGCTTGGTATGGAGTAAAGTGTTTGTCGTTGTACGTGGTGTGGCTCTATCTTGAGTTATCTATGTCTCCATGTTCCTAACAGCTATGGAAACCAGTGGTTCTTTATTGAAAGATTTATGTGTCAACGAAGGCTCTCTTTGTTATTAGTTAGAAAAAAGAAGTTTAGCGGCTGAAATGACCGAGTCATGAGGGATGGCTGTTAAATTAAAGGCTGCTTTAAGTTAAGGAAGCTATCTACATGGCTGTTTAAGTATTTTTCTGCAAGTGAGATGATTCTTCAAAATATCCTTCGGCCTTGAGTCCGTCAAGCCCTTCGGATAGCTGCTAAGAAAATAGACGCGTTAGTCTCGCCCCGGGTGTGACCCCAGGACCAAACTCCGGCGTGAGAGTAAGTATATGAAAGTGGGCCGATAAGTATGTTTGTAAGTTAAGTACTGTGTGTAAAGAGAGTTAGTTACCATTACTGTAGAAGTGCTCCTTTATATAGTAGTCCCTTTTTTGTCCCCATCGGATGTGTCCAAATGTGCTGACGATCACTTCGGGTGTCAGTTGGAACTTACTCTATTTGGGGTCTTTTTCCTGAGCTGACATAGTTACTGCAACTCTGTCACATGCTACTAATATCGGAGTTGACTTCCTGATCTGGAGATGACCGTTGGTCCGAACGGCCTAAACGGTCGTTCGGATGTGTAGTCCGTTCGGTCATTAATGTCCGAACGGGTAGACCCTTTCGGAAATCACATGTTCTGAGTTTTGACTTGTTCTTGGAATTATTCGTTAATCCGAACGGTCTTTATGGCCGTTCGGCTAGGTCCGGTCGGCCATATACGCCGACATGTCCCCCCCAGTATCATAGTATCGCGTGGCGATAGTGTGATACTTTAGTTTTTATCCTTCCGGCTTACCGATGTGTATAGCCGAAAGGCTTCTTTATCGTCGCTCGTGTGCAAAACATCAAAAACCATTAATGTTTTCGTTTAATTGAGCGCCGCCGTTTTTACCGTGTATTTTGAGATCGTGACACGTGGGGCATGTGTCATCGTGCGAACAATAGGGTGCCACGTTAGCGTCTGACAAGACGCGACGTTTCGCACCCTATTTCTGTTGCCTATAAATAGGCGCATTTACTTCATTTCAACTGCCGTAATTAATTTCTTACCTCTGACACATTGTTCGTTCGTCTCATTATCCCGTTCTTTATTTGTTCGTTTCGTCGTTCGTCTAGGTTAAAAGGTACGTTCCTCGCTATTCTCATCTTATTATCGTTTGTTGTTCGGCTATATTCTTCATCCTTCGGTTAAGCAATGTCCCATCGGTCTGTTTCCTCCCGGGAGGGTGACCTTCCGGGCGTCGAGAGTTTTATTCCAAAGTTCGATATGAAAAAGTTTAAAAGCAAGATGGACGAAACGGATCTGACCCTGTTATTAATGGACCATCCCATTCCGGAAGATCTTCATCCGAGACTTCCACCTCCCGATATGACGATAGATCAAGTACCTTCCGACGCTATAGGGTTGTATCTAGAGTATTTCGCCGAAGGTGGTATCACCGTGCCCTTCTCGGAATTTTTGTTGGATGTTATCAGGTATTGGCAAGTGCATATATCTCAGATGGTGCCGTTAGGTTTGCATCGGGCCACTTTGTTTGAAATATACTGTAGAAGTTTACATATCACCCCGACGGCTCCCCTCTTTCGAGCGTTTTACAAGTTAAGTAAACAGGGCGAGTGGTTTTCCTTCGAAAAGAGGGGAGGGCAGGAAAAGAGAGTTTGTTTTAATGAGATCTTAACCGGTTTGAAGGGATGGAAGCAGAAATTCTTTTTGATAGACCGACGAGCGATTCCTTTTGCCATGCCGTGGCGACATCATTACTCGGATATTTCGGACCCTTTTCCGAGGAATGAGTTTTCCGTGGCGGATGCCGATAGGCTCGCCGAGCATGTGATCGACCTTATCCAAATTCCAAGGGGTTTTCATTATGCTCTTGGGTTATCATCTCATTGGGAACACCCCGGTTTCCGGGCGACGCTTAGGGACGCCGAAGGAGAGGGTATAGCCCTCCTCTTCTTGTTTTTTTGCGCTGCCGTATCTATTATCGTTGGTTACTTATTTATTATATATTTTTTCTTTCTTCTTTAAGTGATGTATATATTCTTGACTTGTTTGTTTGCAGCTTTGACAATGTCCGAGTATCTGCGCAAGCCGGAGCGCCGAAAGGGAGCTAACATGGTTAAAGGAGATCCGCTCCGGGAGGGACAGGTTCTACCACTGCACGTGGTTGAGCCTGCTCCGTCCAATGCTGACATTCCGGACAAAACTCCTACGATGAAAGCCGTAGAGATACCTCATGACAAGATTCTAGAGGCGAAAAGAAGGAAGGATGAAGCTGCCGCCCGCTTGGCGGAGAAAACGAAAGGCAAAGGAACCGGAGGGAGTGGCGCTGGTAAACGCCCTTCCGGTGGGAGCCTTTCCTCTCGACCAGTTAAGAAGAACAAACCTGCTGCTGATGTGTCTTTCATCGACTTGGATTCCTCCGGTCACGTTCCGGCGCCTCATCCGCTCCGCTCCTTCCCGGCGGATCCGTCTGCTAAGGATCCTGAGAGAGAGGAGGGGGCGAGTAGCCAATTTGCGTCCGGTCAAGATGGTGAGTTGCGTATCCTTCTTCTTATTTTTCTCTCTCTCTTTTTTTTTTGTGTTTTGATCTCTATTTCTTTTTGCAGGCAGTCCACTTGTTTCTCATGGCCGAGGGAAAAGGATAGAGAACATGGAAGGTTTGGATGAGATGGGTGATGATGAGTCTAGTTCTGGGGAGATTTTTGCGCCAAACTGGTCCGTTAGGACGGATGCCCGCCTGACGGGGTCCTCCGTCTGTCGGGAGATGATGTCGCACTTGGCAACTCCCCGAGAGGAACAATACTTGGAGAATTTGAGTGATGATGATGCTTGCAGCCGTGCTTGGATGTTGCTCGGAAAGAGCTCTGTTGCACAAGCGGATATCCTCCTTCGGTTTGAGACTTTACTTGATCAGTACAACGGTCTTTCGGCTGTCCACGAGAAATGTGCCGAACAGGATCCGGCGGCATTAGAAAAGCTGAGGGCTGAGAATGTTGATTGCCAGACAACTATCCAAAGTCTAACCGAACGAGTGTCTGAGTTGGTGAGAGAGAAAGAGGGACAGGGTGAACTGCTTAAGTCTTTGGAATCCGAGCTAAATAGAACCAAGGAACAGCTGGCCGAGGAGCGAAAAGATAACCATGAGTTGAGAAAAGAAAGAGAGGACTTGGCGGTCCGGATGGGTACTACCGACATGGAACGTATCCGAGTGATCAAGGAATTCCTTCCGGAAGTGGTCCGCCGTCTTCTTGGTAGCCATGAGTACAAGCAATCCTTGGCTGTTCCTTTCAATCTTTCGTCTGATGCTGGTTTCATAAATGGTATATCTGTTGATCGCACTCCGGAGCAAGCTGCCGAGATTCTGGCTGATTTTGAGGGTTTGGATTTGGATGCCGAGACGAAATATAGGGCTTTGTTTGAACAACTCTTCACCACTGAATACCCATACATTCGGAAGGTTAGCGGGGCTTTCTGCAGGCCGATGGCCGAGGTCCTAGAACTCCGTCCGGATCCTGCTCCTACCGGACCGACCCGCACTTCAACTGCCGAAGAGTCTGTTGATAAGGATATTACCGCTGGGAATGTTGGTGTTGGTGGTGGGAGTGGTGTGACCGAAGGGTCTGTACCTGAAGGGTTTGTGATGGTTCAAGGTCGCTTGGTTAACATCGCCGAATCTGCCGAAGAGAATATTGAGCGTCCGGAAGAGAATGCTGACAAGAATGCCGACGAGAATACCGAAGGGAATGCTGCATCATGAGTTTGTCTGTTTGCTGGTCCGGACTGCCTCCATTTTGACTATGGACAAGGGTTGTTCCGGACCTTGTGAAGCTTTTAATCTAACTTTGTACTGCAACGTTTGTTGGTGCGCCGCCTGTGGCCACCTTTTAGTTGTTATCTTGTAGTAAACATCCTTTACTAAGACGCTTCGGTTGTAGTTCGTCATGGCCGGAAGGCTAAACTTCCGGCCCTTTTGTTAATGACGATTCACTTATTTTGCTAAGTCTGGTTTTGTTATGTGTACCTTTCAGTATATATTTTTTGCTTGTCGTATTGTCTATTGAATGTATTTGATTTTTCCATGTTGTGTCGAAGTTTGGATACTACCGCCAGGGTTGGTTATGCTTCGGTATAATCTTTTTTACTTCGACCCTAGGCTGCCGTTTGGGCGGATACGCCTCGGCATTAGCCTTTTTATGCTGACTTTATGTTGCCGTTAAGGGCGGATACGCCTCGGCATGTGCCTTTTTATGCTAAGTACTTTTACATTGCCGTTAGGGGCGGATACGCCTCGGCATATGCCTTTTTATGCAAAGGACTTTATATTGCCGTTAGGGCGGATACGCCTCGGCATGTGCCATTTTATGCTAAGGATTTTACATTGCCGTTAGGGCGGATACGCCTCGGCATGTACCTTATTATTTTGCCGTTAGGGGCGGATACGCCTCGGCTAGGTGGTGGCTGCGCGGGCCGGTTGAGGGTAGCTAATCCTCACCGGAGCCGCACGATTGCCTTAGCTTTGTTCACAATAATATGCGGAAAATTTTCTCCTCTTCAATCAGGAGGAGAATATATAACATTTCATAATGAATTTGTTTACGATGGCTCATGGCCTTACATTTTTGTTTCTAAAGAAAACATTTTCTCAGGTTGATTGCATGCCATTTCCTGGGTACTTCTTCCTCCTCCATAGTCTCTAATTTATAGGATCCACATTGATATGCTTCGGTGACCCGGTAGGGTCCTTCCCATTTTGGACCTAGCTTGCCCTGGTCTTCTGCACGGCTTGCTTCATTTTTCCGGTAAACAAAATCTCCCGGTCTGAAAGATACCGGACGGACTTTCTTATTATAGTATTGTTCCATCTTTTTTTTGTATCGTGCTTCCCTTATTGCTGCTTCTTCTCTTCTTTCCTGTAATAAGTCTAAATTTAAACGCATCTCTCTTTCGTTCAGTTCTTCGATCCGGCGGGTATCATCTTCGTCTATGCCCTCTCGTATGACCATTGTCCGGTGAGTTGGCATGCCGATCTCAGCCGGTATTACTGCCTCGCTGCCGTACGTTAGGCTGAAAGGCGTTTCTCCATTGCTTTGTTTTAGCGACGTTCGGCAAGCCCATAAAACGTTTGGTAGCTCATCTACCCATCCGGCTCTCGTTCGGCCCAACCTTGTCTTAATTCCTTCCAGTAAACTTTTGTTCGCTCTTTCGACAAGGCCATTCGCCTGTGGATGCGCCACGGCGGTGTTTATTTGCCGTATGTTCAACTTCTCACACCATTGCTTGAAAGGATTATCGACCAACTGCTTTCCGTTGTCCGTTACGATTACGCTCGGTAGACCGAAGCGGCAAACTACGTTGTCCCACACAAACTTTATCACGTCCTTTCCTGTCACCCTTGCCAACGGTTTGGCTTCTATCCACTTGGTGAAGTAGTCGATGGCCACTATGATGAACTTTATTCTACCGGCTGACTCTGGTAATGGGCCAAGGATGTCCATGCCCCATTGGTAGAATGGCCAGGGAGCCATGATTGGTGTGAGTGTTGTCTTTGGGAGTTTCGGAAGTGGAGCATGAATTTGACATGAGTCGCACTTCTGAATCTCGTTACGAGCATCCCGGTGCATGGTTGGCCAGTAATATCCTTGCCGCATTGCCTTTGCCACAACGGATCTTGGTTTCAGATGCATTCCGCATGCCCCCATGTGTATCTCCCGGATCACATAATTCGCCTGTAACGGACCAACGCATCGCAACATGGGAACCAAGTAGCCCTTCTTATATAGTATCCCATCTTCCATTGCATATTGGCTGATCTTCATTCTCAATGCCCGGGAGTCGTTGGGGTCTTCCGGCCATACTCCCTCTTCGAGACATCGGACGATGGGGGTCATCCAATTATCTCCCTCCTCGGCCACTATGTCATTAATTTCTTTCCCTTCGGTGGATCTTTCTCTAAGCACTTCTACTAGCACTTCCTTTGTCAGGTGATCAAAGGCTACTGTAGCCAGCTTGCTTAGCACGTCGGCCTTTTGGTTCTGTCCTCTGGGAATGTTCCGGATGGAGAAGTGTTGAAATTTTGCCATACATTCTTTTGCCTTGGCCAAATATTTGATCATGCTTTCGTTGCTTGCTACGTAATCCCCATTTATTGGTTCGAAACAAGCTTGGAGTCCACTCGCACATCAATACTCTTTACGCGCATCCCTTCGGCTATCCGGAGACCCGCCAGCAGTGCTTCGTATTCTGCTTCATTGTTCGTGCTTTCAAAATCAAGCCGGAGGGCATAGGTGTATTCCACACCGTCCGGACTTATCAGAACCAATCCCGCACCGGAACCTTTACTATTGGAAGCTCCATCGGTATACAGCAACCACTTCCCTACTTTGTCTTTTTCAACCTTCGTAGCCGACGGGCTGAAATATCGCTCCGGACTTTCCCCAATGGGGGTTTCTGATAGAAAATCCGCTAACACTTGACCCTTGATTGCACTCCGAGGCTCGTAGGTGATGCTATATGCCCCTAGCTCTAAGGAATATTTGGCCAGCTTTCCGGAGGCCTCGGCCTTATTAAGTATCTGTTTGATGGGTTGATCGGTAATCACCTTGATCGGGTGTGCCTCGAAATACCTTCTTAACCTTCTCGACATGTGCAGTAGGGATAACGCTAGTTTCTCCATCGGAGCGTAGTTCCGTTCGGCTTCACTGAGTGTCCGGCTCACATAATGTACCGGATGCTGTTTCCCATTTCTTTCGGTTAGAAGGACCGCACTAACAGCCTCCTGAGCCGCCGCCAGGTACACATAGAGTGTTTCCTTGGGCATAGGTGTTATTAAAGACGGGAGATCCGCTATCAGCTTCTTCATTTCTTGAAAAGCGTTCTCCGCGTCCTCTGTCCATCGGTATTGCTCCTTGTTTTCTTTGGTTATGTTCTTTAAAGTTTCAAAAAATGATAATGACCGTTCGGCTGACCGAGCCAAAAACCGATTCAAAGCTGCCAGTTTGCCGCTTAGGCTCTGCATTTCTCTTAATGTCCGGGGGGACTGCATGTCCATCAGAACTTTTGTTTTCTTCGGGTTAGCTCTGATTCCTTCGGACGTCACCATATATCCCAGAAATTTCCCTTCCTCCATTCCGAATGAACACTTTTTGGGATTTAGCTTCATGTTGATTCTTCTCAGATTGTCAAACGTCTCGGCGATGTCGGCCAGCATTTCGTTCTCTTCCTTGCTCTTGATGACCATATCGTCTACGTATGCCTCCAAATTCCGTCCTATCTGCGATCGAAAGGCCGTGTCCACCATACGTTGATATGTTGCCCCGGCATTCTTTAATCCGAAGGGCATCTTGGTGTAGCAATATGTCCCTTGATCCGTATAAAAGGCTGTTTTCTCCTCATCTTCTTTTGACATTTGGACTTGATGGTACCCCTTGTACGCGTCCAGAAAGCATTTGTATCTGAATCCCATTACCGCTTCTATCTTCAGATCAATTTCCGGCAGGGGGTAATAGTCCTTTGGGCAGGCTGAGTTGATGTTCTTGAAATCGATGCACATACGCCAGCTTCCGTCACATTTTTTGACAAGGACGGGATTAGAGATCCATGTGGGGTATTTGACCGGCCGGACTATTCCTGCCTTCAACCACTCTTCCACTTCCTTCGTTACGGCCAAACTTCGATCGGGAGCCAGTACTCTGCGTTTCTGACATACCGGTTCCACCGAAGGGTTAGCATTTAGTGTGTGCTCAATAATGCGCCTCGGCACTCCGGTCATGTCTGCCGGTGTCCAAGCGAAAACGTCCATGTTTTTCTTGAGTAAAGATTTGAGCTTCTTCTTGCAGTCGGACGATAAGCTGCCTCCGATGGTTACCAACTGCTCGGGGTAAGCAGGATTTACCATGACTTCTTCCGGCTCACTCGCTTCGACTTTCTTTTCCGCCGGTCCTTCGCTTTGTTCATAAGAGACCTTTTGAGACTCTTCTATCCTTCGGCATTCCGAGATAACCATTTGCCGAGCCTTCAGAGTAGCTATTCCCCTTGGGGTAGGAAACTTCATCATGGCATGAATGGTGGACGGAATGGCTCTCAGCAACCTTAGCCCCGTCCTTCCTAGGATCACGTTATACGGTGAAGGTGCACGTATGACGGTGAATTTCATAGTTGTTCTTCGGTATAATCCCTCTTCTCCGAATGATACGTCCAGTTCTATTTTCCCCAACGGTTTTGTCACCTGTCCGGCGAAACCTAGCAGATCTGTCTGAGTCTGCTTTAGCCGAGCCTTTATTTCCGGACTCAAATTATCAAAACAATGTTCGAACATGACTTCCACCGAAGCCCCCTCGTCAACAAATACTCTTCTTACCAAATATCCTTCCATCATGGCTTCGACGATAAGCGGCTCGTCGGATGCATCTCCGGCTGGTATGGGAGGAAAGGTTATGGGGACGTTCATCCATTTTTCGTCATGTTCTCTCGACTTGCGTTTCTTCTGTTGTGTTCTTGCACTGACCATGTTGATTATTTTATCCTTGGCCGGAAAATCCTTCTTTGGCGCTCCCTTCCCTTTTTGCCGGACATCTTTGACCAAGTGGTTCAACTTTCCTGACTCAAGAGCTAACTCCAACTGCCTTTTCAACTGAAAACAGTCGTTCGTGTAATGTCCCTTTTCTCCGTGGTAGTCACAGAATCTGTCTTGATGTTCTCTCTTGGGTGGATCTCTCATCGGCCTCGGAGGAGGTAGCCGTAACTGCTGCTCGGTGGCCAGGATTTCCTTCGGCCGTTTTATGAGCGAGTCAAGCGTCACACGAGGAGCATCACGATTCTGGTATTCGTTTCGCGCCGGAAGATACGGTGCCGGACGGTCTCGGTACCGATACTGGTTCTGTCGATCCTTGGAGGGGTACCCGGATCGTCCCTCATTCCTATTATCACTCCCCGATCCCCTGTATCCTCTATCATCCTTCCGGAAAGGTCCCGCTGGCCTCTTCCGGTATTGGTCATGGCTTTCCCCTCGCGGTAGCTCGGTATTGGCGAATGCGGCCTCTGCTCTTACGAAGTCATCCACTCGGATCATCATTTCTTCAACAGTTCTGGGGATTTTATCAGCGAATCTCTTGGCCAGTTCCGGACATTTACTTCCGTCCATAAAGGAAGAAATTCTCATAATTTCCGGAGCTCCCTGTATGAACCCCGTTTCTGTAGTCCATCTTTCCTTGAATTCCGGTAGAGTTTCATTAGCTTTCCTTACGATCTTCGTTATTTCGGTAGGGTCTTTGGTACACGCTTTGTGCAGAGAGAAACGGGTTTCGAACTGAGCCCTCAAGTCTGCCCACTCGTCTATGCTGCCCGGAGGAAGGCGATCGAACCACCCTCTCGCCCTTCCGTCCAGGGTTTGCTGGAACATTCTACACCAGACGGGCATGGGCCACTCCCCATGGCCTGCCGCCCCGGTAAACCGATTGAGATGATCCTGAGGGTCCGTTGACCCGTCATATAGCTTGATATGCGAAGGCATTTTATGCTCCGGCGAAGAGAATTCGATGATCCTCCGAGTGAAAGGTGATTTTCTAACTTCCTTGAAAGGTTTGCTCAAATCTGCATCTGGTACTTTGTCTCCGGTAACGATTCCCTTCTTCTCCTTCGGTATCTCGGGTCCCTTCGGAGTTTCATCTTCTCCCCAGTCTAGATGTATCGGATGCATGGCACTTTGCCTATTATGTTCTTGGATCATGGATTTTAGAGCAGAGACGTATCCTTGTAGCTGTTCTCGGGTGATTGCAGGAGACTCGGTGTCTCCGTTTCCGAAGGGTGGTAATTCGATGAGATCCGCCGAGGTGGTTTGTCCTGGCTATAAGGATCCATATATTCTCGGGCCACCGAGCCTTCGACGTTCGAATTAGACTCTGAAGCTTGTAGAATTGAATATCGTCCCACGGTGGCGCCAATGTACAAATTTCTGCAAGTGAGATAATTTTCAAAATACTTCGGCCTTGAGTCCGTCAAGCCTTCGATAGCTGCTAAGAAATAGACGCGTTTGTCTCGCCGGTGTGACCCAGACCAAACTCCGGCGTGAGAGTAAGTATATGAAAGTGGCCGATAAGTATGTTTGTAAATTAAGTACTGTGTGTAAAGAGGTTAGTTACCATTACTGTAGAAGTGCTCCTTTATATAGTAGTCCCTTTTTTGTCCCCATCGGATGTGTCCAAATGTGCTGACGATCACTTCGGGTGTCAGTTGGAACTTACTCTATTTGGGGTCTTTTTCCTGAGCTGACATAGTTACTGCAACTCTGTCACATGCTACTAATATCGGAGTTGACTTCCTGATCTGGAGATGACCGTTGGTCCGAACGGCCTAAACGGTCGTTCGGATGTATAGTCCGTTCGGTCATTAATGTCCGAACGGGTAGACCCTTTCGGGAATCACATGTTCTGAGTTTTGACTTGTTCTTGGAATTATTCGTTAATCCGAACGGTCTTTATGGCCGTTCGGCTAGGTCCGGTCGGCCATATACGCCGCTTTAAGTACAGGAAGCTATCTACATGGCTGTTCGTTATTAAACTTAAAAGGCTGGCTGCTAAAGAAGGAACAAGAACCCGTTTGTAGATAGACAGATCAGATTATATGATATTCAGAATTTGGATATGAGTACTTTTTTCATACTAAAAAGTAACAAAACATCATTTTGAAGTATTTGTTTTTGTTAACCACAAAAACCCTCTTATCGATCCTAAGTATAAAAGTACTTGCAAAATTTAACCTTCTTTCCAATAAAATGGGTACCCATATACAGCCAGCATCTTGAACCCTCATGATCCCATGGAATTTAGGAAACAGGCTCATTTATGGTTGATTTCTTAGCCGATTAACACTCAAATGCCGAAAAATATCCTGTTTGTAGCCAAGTTCAACCAGGTTCTCACAAAAACTATACCTAAATCGGCGCTAGTGCAACCTGAACCTATTGAGACCATGTGAAAAGGCGTGCAGAAAACAATAATTCCCCATATAACACATTAGCAAAGTCCTGGTTTTCTCGGTTATTCCCAATCCGATGGAAGTATCGGAAACTTACAAGGTGACATGCTTAATTTTACAGGCTTTAACACAATCATGAATAACTGGTTGGCCTCTCTTGTTGCCACCGAGCTTGAGATGGTTGTCAGGAAGTGGCTTTTAGAGCTTCTTCAACTTCCTATATCTTTCTCATTTTCTAGCGATGTTGGGAGATTGGGAGTGTGATACATGAGAGTACATGTGAAAGCTTATGCACATTGAATGCTGCTCAAGAATAGATCAAATTGGGACTATTTGTTCACGTTTGTTTACTACGTTTTGCCTGACAATTTTAAATGCGGATTATATAATAATAAAAAGAGACCCGTATAGCTTCGTTGTTTTTTGATCTAATAAAACTCATAATGAAACGAAGAAATGAAGGAAATTGTCGACCAAGTTTTTCCAAGCTCATGGGTCAAGACAACATTTTACCTACTTTAACGGTGTTGTTTGTTAAGCAATGATCACTTTTTTTTGTAGATGCAATGAACATTAGAAATCACCACTATTTGTGGTTTTGCACATGTAATTTAATTAGGTTAGTTTCCCGTGGGGTGGAGATTCATTCTATTCTTTGTCCCTTATGCAATGTAGCAGCTGAATCCTCTTCCCATTTATTTTTCTCTTGCTCTTTAGCTCGTCAGGTCATGAGCTTAGTTTGTCGTTGGTGGGAGCTGGAATTTTCTCTTTTCAATTCTTATGAAGAGTGGCTCACTTGGCTCTCTAACTCTCGCTTATCTAATCGTATGAAGGAGATTCTTGAAGGTACTTGTTACGTGGCATGGTGGATCATTTGGCGCTTCAGAAATCAAGTCTTGTTCGGCTCTCGTCAGCCAAGAAGGGAGTTTATTTTTGATGACATTGTTCAAATGTCTTTTTTATGGATTTCTAACCGTTGTAAATCCAAGCTCGTTTGGGCTTCTTGGATGCAGAATCCTAATTTACTTAACTTGTAATATCTTCTAGCTTCTTGCTAGTTTTCTAATAAAATCGCCGTTCAAAAAAAATTTAATTAGGTTAGTTTTAGGCTTAACTGGTTTGTACAAATCTAAAGGAAGTACTGACAGATACTAGAAAAGGATTTCTAAGAATTTAAGTTTAATTTAATTATTAAGGCGTCTTTTTCTACTTGTTATAATATATAGTTGCATACATATTCAGAGAAAGAATATTGTAAAACAATTCAACTTCGTAAAAAATGTAAAAAGAATATTTTGGTGAACAAAAGAAAATGATGCAGTGAAAAAATAAAATTTGGATGGACAAAAAGTTTAGTCCAGCAAAGTTTTTCGTTCGTAAAAACTCCTGTTTCAAAATCCGGCCGTAAAATTATCATTTTTCTCATAATCGAGTGAATCACAGCTTAATTCCATAAGGGCTTAAAGCTCTTGAGATGAGTCCTCTTTTTACATAGTTAGAGTATATATGTTTGGTAAACTTAGTTGAAGCTATGAGTTGTATCAAGAAGCTAATACCAAAGACCATGTTTGAAAAAATCTGGCACAAACAGACAAAGCATACAATTCAAATCAGAATTGATGACCGCGGAGTGATTCTATCATGACAATTCAAACATAGAAATACCGAAACAAATATGCAAGAATCACTGACTGTGGAGTGACTCTATCACGAATCTGCGCAATTGGGTTGGGTAAGGCAAGTGTAAAGCCATGAAAAATCCTATCAACAATTGATAGTTTAATTGTACTTTTAGATAGTTTAAGCATTGGTGTTCATGTTCGATGAACCTACACATTACAGGCAAAAAAACAATCATTAGGCACCTAGGTGGAAACATTTGAAACGTGGTTCAACTAGTTATTTGGTTGTACACACAAAAGAAACATGACATGACAACATTTGTAATCCACAATGTGGCGATTAATGTTTGGGAATTTTCTCTTTTAAATGAAGCACACAAACAAATAGTAGTGTCATGAAGTGATGTGAAAAAGAGAAGATTATGAACAGAGTTGTCTGGCTTGGTATGGAGTAAAGTGTTTGTCACTGTACGTGGTGTGGCTCTATCTTGAGTTATCTTGTCTCCATTTTCTAACAGCTATGGAGACCAGTGGTTCTTTTTTGAAAGATTCATGTGTCAACGAAGGCTCTCTTTGTTATTTGTTAGAAAAATAAGTTTAGCGGCTGAAAGGACTGAGTCATGAGGAACGGCTGTTAAATTGAAGGCTGCTTAAAGTTAAGGAAGCTATCTACGTGGCTGTTCGTTATTAAACTAAAAAGGCTGCTAAAGAAGGAACAAGAACCCGTCTGTAGATAGACAGATCAGATTATATGATATTCATAATTTGGATATGAGTACTTTTGTTCTCACAAAAACTATGCCTAAATCGGCACCAATGCAACCTGAACCTACTGAAACCATGTGAAAAGGCGTGCAGAAAAATATAATTCCCCATATAACACATTAGCGAAGTCCTGGTTTTCTCGGTTATTCCCAATCCGATGGAAGTATCGTAACTTACAAGGTGAAATGCTCAAACACAATCGTGAACAACTGGTTGGCCTCTCTTGCTGCCACCGAGCTTGAGATGGTTGTCATGAAATGGCTTTTAGAGCTTCTTCAACTTCCTATATCTTTCTCATTTTCTTGCGATGTTGTGATTGGGAGTGTTATACATGGGAGTACATGTGAAAGCTTTGTATGCACATTGAATGCTGCTCAAGAACAGATCAAATTGGGACTACACAGGAGGCAGGCTCTTAGGAAAGCTTGCTGTTTATTGCTTGGATCAAACACACTTTTCTCTCCAAAAAGCGTGTCCAGTTGTTGGGATCAACACGAATAATATTCGGGTTGTTCCAACAACCAAGTCCACATATTTCAAGCTATCACCCTGTCGTATGCATTATTACGAACTATTGGATCACACATCAGAGAAGGTTTAATCCCATTATACTTATGCCTTAGGGTAGAAACGACACCAGCAGCAGCAATTAATGGATCCACTGGGAACATTGTGTGAGGTTGCAAAGATATTTGATATGTGGGTTCATGTCGATACTGTTTATTCGGGTCGATACTGCTTATTTGGGTACTGCATGTATATACCCTTTTATGATGGTGTTGAAGGTGCAAGCTCCTTTGGTTTCAACCCTCACAAAGGGTTCCAGAAATCTTTAGATTGTTGTTGTCTTTGGGTTATACATCGAAATGACATTCCATAAACTCTCTACATAATTTGAACTTTTGAAAAATAAAGAAAGAGTGTCAAAGCAAGTGGTGGACTACAAAGATTGGCAGATTGCTCTTAGCCTCTTAGTGGTAGTTTTTCATGCTATTAACTGGGATAAGAGAGTTTAAGTGAAAACCTGTGAAAATGGCTAAACATTTTGAAGCACTTTTGTAAGCTAACAACAAATTTGAAGTTGTGGTTCCTAGAAAGTTTGCTATGGTCTGTTTCAGGATATAACCATCGGCATTAGCAACCATGGCCAATGAAAAGTAACAATGAAGAGCTAAATCGCTTGAAGAAGCAGTTACTGAATCATTGAATGCTACAACCTACAGGGCCGTATTTTCATGACACACACAGTAATTGAAGGTATTCATGATTCGGGTGGCTATAAGTGCAACTCTTACTGATGAGAAGCATGTTACTATGCTATGGGATATGGTTAAAGAGCATGCAAATGCTCTGCAAGCTAAAATCAGTTTAATCATTACTATCCTTACTCATTTTGGTGACCTTGCTTTGAAGGAAATCAACCAATAAGAATGTTGTAAGTTGTAGCTTTTGGATATTTGATTTGTAATTCCCTTATGTTCAGCTTTTTTCTTTCTGTTTCATCAGCATCTCAAGCAATAGACCAGTACAGATATATTAAAAAACACAGTATACAGCTATATGCTTATCTTAATGAACTTTATTTACAACATAATGAGTTGCCAAAACTATTTGTTTCAAATGATGGTGCTCAATTCATTATCAACAAACATTAGAAGAAAAAAAAAAAGTCATTTTCATTACATATTATTAATTAGTTGTATTGTATCGAATATCGATGCTAACAAAAAATTTATTCATTGTGGGTGTCAGTGACCATCTGAACTTTTGCAACATGCAGTTTTTTAATCTCCATAGGTCGATATTACAAAATCTGTTAAAATATGTATAGTAGTTGGAGAAAACCCTTTTCAGCAATCAGCATTATTTAATATGCAGCCAGATTGGTCAAAAATATATGTGTTTAATTATTTGATTTATCAATTTTAGGATAATTTAAATGTCATTTCCTCTGATTTTTTAGCAATGGGTGAGGTTAATCTATATTTCGACCATCATTAACAGTCCATACCTGAGTGATGTAATAAAAGATGTTTTAAAATACGAATATCAAGTTTGGATATTAAATAATTAGTTACCACATACATATTTGTTTATAAATGATTTGTTGTTTCTCTAACGAAATTTGGCTAGTAAATAGTAATGAAGTCAAATCAATAATACTAGCATGCCTAAAGATTTGTTTAAACACATACACTATTAATGCATTAGTTTGTGAAAAAGTTGGTCTTTTTGTAAACACCAGTGGACATTTAATAAGCATGCTGATGCTGGTATGCTAATACTAGGGATATTTGTTGGGCTAGGCTCATATGAGATGCACCTAGTCTTCTGTTGGACTGGGATCAAATAAACCCAACATTATGGGCAACTTGTTTTAATCACAACAAGATCCCATAGAATATTAACTATAAAATGAGCAAAGCTCCATAATCAAGGTGATTATGGCCTATAGATTAAAACTATTTGTTCCAATTTAACAGTCATGATCTTTAGGATCGAAGAGAAGTTTACAGGAAATCACCATAATGGTTGTGCAGGGACATGTCTATTTGAGTATTTGTAATAACCGGAACAGTTCATGAAATCTAACGAAAATACCTCATATGAAGATCCTTGCATTGGACGCACACCCATGTAGTTTGTGGAGGATCCATGCAATAGGAATGAACACAACGATTTTCGCAACTATGACAATGTATCAGAAGTTCCTCTGGCTCACGACAACACTACTGATTGCAAACTGGTCTTGGTGGTGGCTGTTCAACCCAAACAATCAACAAAAAAAACACACAAAGTCAATCCATTATGAACTAAAAAGAAACTTAATCAAGGGTCTACTGTTGACAAGGTTATTTGCTTAAATAGCTAATGCAATGTATCACTGGTTAGTTGCAGTAAGGAGTAAGGACAAAAAGTTACCATATACTGAAGTCTGGTCCGTGTGGATGCTTCACCATGTGGAATAATGTAGACATCAGTAGCAAAAGAGTTGCTTGGAATTGTTTGAGAGTATATTTTCTGATCAGAAGATACAGCTTCCTCCATCTTTTGTATGCTATAAAAACTAGCCTTGCACAAGGGACATGTAGAAACCTTTTTCATAGATGCCTATAAATATAAAGATTATTTGAAATCAAATTGTCATCATGAAAAAATTACAGAAATTAGCAACGTTACACCAAAAATTGTGTTTGCTCAATATACTTAGAGATAATAATGAATTTGGTTTTGTATGTAAAATATGGTAATACCGACAAAAAGGTGCAGAATAGTGTGTTTGAGTGCGTCTTTGCCGTTCAAAACATAGAAATAAAATAAAGGAGAAAATAATACCTTGTGATCTGCCCAGTTCTGTATGCAGGAAAAACAAAATCGGTGTCCACAAGGCAGAACTCCTCTAGTTGAACTAAAATCCGTCCAACATATGACACATGATAAATGAATGGGTGTAGGTGACGCGGGAGCATCTTCCCTTTCGTTAGATTCATCATCACCTTTTGTTGACTTGTCTAAAGAATTCTTGCTCAAGGAAGCTGAGACACCATTGTTACAAACTGGATCTTGAATATCAGAAGTACCCAAATCTTCAATCTGTTCAGAATCCTCCAAAATCAAATTCCTTCTTTTTGCATAATCGGGTAACCTAGTTTGGTAAAGCCTTCTAGAAAATTTGGACGGCTCGCCAATGTCGACATCATTGTCGTGAATTTCTGTATGTTGGAAATCGTCCTCTGCATCTGAAGAAGATTTCACTACATTATCTGTATTCTTATGCATCAGCCTACAACTTCCTTTGGAGGATTCACATCTGGTAATGTCTCTCTTTTTTTTATTCGCTCGACGTGAAGGGGAAGGACAAGATAAGTCCTCGGACTGTCAGAAACAGGAACAAAAACAGTGCAAAATTTGAATAAGAACTGCAATAATTTCGACTATTTTCACACAATGCCAGAGAGCCACATAATTTCAACTAAAGTTACCTCTATTCTGCTCAAGCCAAATGAAGGAGATTCATCTAAATCGTATTCGTTTGTGAGGGAGACATCCGCTCTTGAGCATCTCTTAGTACCTTTTCTACTCAATCTAGAACGATCCTTATTTCGTCTCTCATCAGAAAGGAGGTTCTACAATGGAAATAGCATGCATATAATCAGTACTTCAAGTTTAGGCGAAAAATATCCAAATAGGGCATCGGATTATCCGACATTTAATTAGTTCAAAGTTATCAGCAGCCATGATGGCAGGTGAGAAAACCTACACATGCTAAAAGTACTAATAGAAAATAAGGTGCATACAGTACCAAGTTATGAGCTAAAAAATGGAAGAAATAGTGGAGGTAATCATTTGGCAACCAGTACAGCTTTTGCAAATATAATGTAGAGAAATACTAAATCCTCCTACGTTCCTACTGATCCTTCTAATTCACATGTGATTCATCAAAAAGAGTGAGCAAATGGGTCCCAATTCTAAGTGCATAGATGACTAAATGAGTGACACGTGTAATTAGGATGATGACTTGGAGGATTTAGCATTCATCATGTAATGTATGAGTTGTCATGTAAATCATTTAAACGAAGTATAACTTATGTTTTTCAAACAGACATCAGCGTAATACTTTTTTGTTACAACAAATTACGTATAATTTGCAAAATGGTCTATCATATAAATCAGGTAATTATAGAAAAGAACATGTCCTTCAGTCTTACTGATTCTAACAGAGCTTTCATACGATAGACCAATCAAAACTTATAATAAAAAAGATACAACGATCAAGTGGCTCCTGTAAAAATACAATTTCCCAGGTCTTGCGTTATAAGTCAGTGTGTCATACTGAGACATCCGAACATATCATCTCTAAACTTTATCAGTTCTTAGTTCTTACTGGGAAATATCTCATGCCCATATATTGTCATATTAACCATACACATCCCATTTAAGTATTCATGACTTAATAACACAATTTCTATAGTTAAAATGACACCCTCTGATTTGAAACATCTGTTTTATCAAGAACTATTTAAGCTCTGGCAGTAAATTCACACAAAGTAAAAACATAAAAATACCCAAGTTTCAGCAATAGTAAAGAGCTCGGATCAAACCTCTTTCAACAATGAAGACTGAGTCCAATCATCATCAGATTCAACATATTCGTTTGTGACAGAGACGTCCTGTCTCAAGCATCTCTTGGTGCCTTTTCTCCTTAATCTAGAAGGATCCTTATTTCGTCTCTCATCAGGAAGCAGATTCTACAATTAACATAGTGTGCAGAATAATCAGTACTTGATTTGTTAGCCGAGAATATATCTATGCATGTCATCAGACCCAACATCTAGATAGTTTTTCAATTATCAACGGCCATGATAGGAGGAGAGAAAACTGATAACCTATTGCTAAAGGCAATTTGAAAAAATAAGGTGGATGAGCTACTATGTAATAAACAAAGAAAATTTAAAGAACACGGCAACCAACTATTTGGCGATGAGTGACAACTTTCACTTGTATGCATCACAAAATGCAAAAATATGCAGATAAAATGTATCGCATTATACATGCCTTTTTTAATAGCAAATTCAGACCCTCGTCTACTCTACACCTTTTGCCCCGAACAAGACTTAAACCTCAACTTCTTGGTATATTATACCCGAATACCGTCCGGCCAAAGGCCGGTTGGTATCGCATTATATATGTAACGCATAAGGTCTTTCATTTATATCAGTTATCACAAAAAGAAGTACTTTACTCTTGCTCATTGCCTCATTATATCAGGAAAGTTTTCAGGAAATAGACCAAACAAAGGTTATATTCATAAGAAGAAAAAAAATGATGCCGATATGTCAAGGCTGCCTACTTTTTTCCATATTACCAAACGCTCTACGAACATGTTTTCTGACTTACATAAACAATCTCCAATGTTTAAAGTTATACTATCTACTTTAAGCACCTATTTATCTCACTTGTTAATCTTTGGCAACATATCCATATAAACAAGAAATGTAAACATACTCAAGTTACAGAAACAGTCAAGAGATCACATCTAACCTCTTTCAACAACGAAGACTGAGTCCAATCATCATCTCCACCCTCATCAGATTCAACATCGATCACATGGTTTTTGGAGAAGCTTCTGCTCGTAGATGCCTCGCCAAACACACTTCTAACTTCTTTAGAAGCGACCGGGATCTCCAACAGCAATGGCCCCATCACCAACCCACTGCAAAAAATTAAAATCAAACAGAACATATCACATGTCGGATAAAACACATTATAATAATGTATATAAATTTAGCTTGTTCTACACACAATACGATATTACAAACGCGAAATTCAATTTTCAAAACACAGTCTCACACATTGGGGGTGTTTGGGATTGCGTTTGCAAAACGGAATCCAAACATCCTCGTTTCAACACAAACAAACAACAACACTTATGTTCCAATCACTCCTATCAACTAATCATACCAATGCTTCATATAACGCGTCTGCCTTGCTTTACACAATCCTCGACCCATCGATGATTGACCACAATTATTTTCAATTTCCTAGCAAGTTCATATTTCTTTCCTTCAAATTTTCGACAAACCTGATCAAACAACCAATTAACTTACAGAATCATTTCAATAACCAAAACCCTAACATTTTTATTAAAAAAAAGTACCAAATGAGTGGTGGATTGATTCATAGCTCCAACATAAATTGCACCGGATCGGGCGATTAGTTTAATAAGATTAAATCTCTCAGATCCATGGTATCCGCTAACCGTAGCGATAACTGAATCCATTTTTTGAACTACGAGCTAGACACAATCCTAAAATTCAAAAAAAGTTAGGGTTTCAAAAACACACCGTAATTGTGTTTGTGCATGCGCGTGTCATGGCGCGTGGCTATAAGGCTTAGCGGGAAGATTATTTTTTATGAATCTTCACAAGTTCCTTTGTTTTTGGATTAGCTTAAAAATAAGTATTTTGGTAAATAAGGTTTTGGCGTATCACAAAACTAGCCTATAAACCCGTGATAAATCACGGTCAGCTTATAACATTTAAAAAATATAATCTTAAAAGGTAAAAAACCAAAAAAATTAACTAATATTAACTCTCAAACAATATTGTTCATTTCATTAATAAAAATGAAAAGTAAGAGAACATTGAATTTGTTAAAAATAACAAAGAAAAATAAACCAAGAATCTTCAAAACTGTATAATGTTAAAATAACAAAGAAGAATAAAGCATTTTAACTAATGGCGGATCAAATATTTTGCAGCACTTCATGGTAAACAACATTCAAAGTACTATTTGAAACTTTACCATCCTTGTCGTATATCAAAACCTTCAATCATTTCCTACTTTTTACTCTATACACAGCAACGTAAAGCTGACCATGTGTGAAGACTGGCTTAGGCAAAAAAAAATCAACTTTTGATAAAGACTAGCCTTGACTTTTGTTGATGGTCATGGCGAAACATACAACTAATAGAAATTGGCGTCGATTAATCTTCAACGGAAGCCTCTTGTCTGAAGGACTGAGTTTCAACCGTGGGAAGATAGTAGTGTGGCCAACATTTGTTCTCATTAAGATTTGTGCCTCGATAACGTGTTCACCAAGATTTATAATTGTTCATTCCACTCATCAAATTCTTCATCTTTCAAGCTTCTCACTTAACGGACAAAAAATTAAACCATATCTAACAATTAACAGATTACACGTCAAAAAAAAAAAAAAAAAAAAAAAAAAAAAAAATCCCAAAAAACTAAAGCTAACTTAGGGGGTGTTTGTTTAAGCTTATATGTGAGCTTATGGGCTTATTTGATTTCGGCTTATATTTCATATGCCTCAATCTTGTGGCTTATTTTGAGACTTATTAGCTTATATAAGCATAAGCTTATATACCCCCACAAGTCTCAAAATAAAACAATTAACAAATGTCATAAAAGAAAGACACATTCAAGCGCATCCCGACTTGAACATATTCTTTGCATTATTACCAGTTAAACAACCAGCCCGCAATATCTATTCAAATCAATTAGTTGTTTATGCATGATAGAACATGCCACATTCAAGAGCACATAATAGCCAAATTTGGAAACATGTTACTCATTTAGCATAGAACTTTAGCTATGGATGACATAAAGTTGGAAGCAGGTTACTTAATGATAGTATTTGAAATCTGGATACATGAACAAAAGCATTCATATAATACACATATATTAAGCAATCCCCACCCGTGTGGGTCATATTCTAAGTTGAGCTACTTAATTATCCATATATTGGTAGAAATATGCAAATATATTTATGTTTAGGAGGGCACTTGGAACATATGACTAACTATGAAAGTAATTGTTAAGATGTAAAGAGTATACATACAGAAACATGCGAGTCTCTGGCACTTCTCGCGGCATTAGTGGCAACATCTGGCTCCACCCGCCATAGTAGTGAAATGGTCACTCTCGGGAAACCCTTGAACACACCTGCATCACAAGAAGGGCTATGTGTCATGTTACATACCAAAAGATATTTTATCAGAAATAGCAAAAAACCATATCATAGTCAACCTAAAAGTTCTACTTATTCTTTTTTTTTTTTTTTTGCAAACGGCAACATATATTATATATAAACCAAAATAAAAGGCATGACTAAGTGAAAATTACAAAGAAATACATCAACGCTTGAAACCAACATGATCACTCAGACTTTGATTCTCATTTCAGATGTGACAAAATCGAAGGCAACCACATACAGTCATACATATAAACAAAAATTGAGAAGTAGACATATCAATTAGAACTTTAAATTTACATTGACATTTAGAATTCAGACAAATATTAAGTAAAGATATCAGTTGGTAACCAAATATGCATAAAAAAATTAGGATTATAGATAAGAAACCGATTAACAAATGAATCAATAGCATATCAATTAGAACCCTAAACATATAAATTACAACCCGATTAACACAAACGTAAAAATAAAAAATGTCAAGTTAACATACCTTATATGAATTGAGATGACGGAACCTTAAATTATTGATATTTTTTAGTTTCAAACATATAATGTTTTGGGTCAAGCCAACCTGGACCCTTTGACCAGTATTGAAAAGATTGTGTTTCAGATTTGTTATCCAAACCGCACAACCCACCCGTCTTGGCACATTTAACCTCAAACAATCTATACAAGACAGTGATATTATTTCCCCTAAAGGCCGCTTTTTATTAATAAATAATACTATAGTATCAATAGGGTTAGTGTGCTAGTAAGAAAGTGATAACCTATAAAAGGTTTATAAGCCTCTGTATAAGAAGAATTCCAGCTTTAGGTTCTAAACGATAAATGATTCAGCTATATAAATAACATTAAGAAAGAGATGGTAGCTTACAATGGAGGGAAGAACATTAACATAATGTAAGTTTTGAGTAGCAAGCTTTAGATTGTCATCAATTGGACCCCCATCCGCCACCAGAAGCTTTTTGGTGTCTTCCATTTGACTGACGTAGCTCACAACATTCTTTGTTTTGTGAGTGGGAAGCTCTAAATCATCAAACACCACCAACACCAAAACAGAACATTAAACCAAATAGGATCAAACCAAGTTTGTATGTTATACTTTACAAACACTTAACAGATAAACCTAGAAGGATCCCCTTCGAGGTGGGATTGGCTCTTATGTACACGACCTAAACGCCTTATCACTGGGCCACCTTCAAGATAGTTAAACACTTGGCATATGATTACAAGCATTTATAAAAACTAAATTACATTAAAGCCGTATACAAGCAGCTAGATAATTTCCTATAATGCCATTCAAAATTATCTAGTGCAATATTTTTTGGCTACTTTTTATCACTTTCCTTGATGTCAAGGGAGCATATCAAATGAGTCAATGCGTAACCTCCTAAACTGATTTTTATTACAGTAAAAATTTATGCAGTATACAAAAAAAGGTATTTACGGATCAACCCAACCCGTTTTGACCCATACTAAAATATGACCTGTTTTGATCTCTTTACACACCTGTCTTGCCACAAGGCCACCTATACATAAAGTTGTACATGAATATGAATACCTGTATATTTGTATAGTAGTAACAATGATGAGCAATTGTGCAGTAATTACTTTCATAAGTATGGATCCTTTAAATGATGATGAAAAAAATTACATTCAGGTGTAACTTTACTAATCATCCATCAATATCAATGTCACTTTTATCCTTCCAAATAATATCACTATAACCAAACAACCTCGCAAAACAAGACACCAACTGATCCTGAACCACAGCTTCATCAGGAAGCTCCATATCCGTCTCTTTCCTCAACGAAGTAACATCCTTATCAGCAATTCCACACGGCACAATATGTTTGAAAAAACTCAAATCAGGGTCAATATTAATGGCCAACCCATGGGATGTAATCCCAGACGAAATACGAACACCAATAGCTCCAATCTTTCTATCCTCAACCCACACCCCCGTCTCACATTTCCTTAGACCATGAGCTTTCACAGCATAAAGAGACGATAAATCAATTATAGTTGACTCAAGATTTTCAACATATTTCCTAGCACCAAACCCGATATCTCTTAAAGAAATAATAGGGTATAAAATGGCTTGATGTGGACCATGAAATGTAATATCACCTCCTCTTTGTGTGTAGTGAAGTTCAGCTCCCATATCTTTTAGTTCAGATTCAGGAATTAGTAAATTGTAATCTGTTCGGCGTTTTCCTAATGTGTATGTAGGTGGGTGTTGTAAGGAAAAAAGGGTATCAGAAATTATATTGATTTTTCTTTCAGAAGCCAGTTTTTCTTGTAATTTAAGAGCTTCTAAGTAACTGAGTGTGCCCAATCTCAACTTCATATTATTACTTATTTGTTTCAAAAATGTTTTCTTTTTAGTACAAGTAAACATTATCAGACAACTTAATGCATAATGACACTCTAACAAAAAGCATGACATATCCATACTCAAGTCTTTGCGCAGAAAAAAAGAAGTTCTCCTAGACTACATGAGAATAGAGTCGAGTGTGACTAACTGGTTCAAATCATTACACAAATTCACACATTCTTTATCAGATAAATGCTACAATAAATCAGCCTTGACTTCACTATCCCACTTTTAAAAACATTATGCAAGTCGTTTAAGACCAAGCCTACATGTGTGACCTCTTATTTGGCTTACTGCTTTTGTTACACTGGTTATTGCTCACCACTACTTCAACATTATAAAACAATAAATTATTTGCCATCTTATGTGGGTATTTGGGATTCCATTTTTGTAATTAGCAATCCATTTTCACATGAATGGGTTGAAATTGCAACGCATACACGCTATTATGATTAGAATTTATATCAAGACTTAGGTTATTTATCATGTTCCGCATACAACAGAAGAAAGAAGGGTGAGAAGATAACTTGCCTTTCCTTCTGCTGCATGAGCAGAAAGCGCTACCTTGATCCCTAGCCGCCTGACCTTTTTGTTGAGCTTATGAGCTTGGCTGTGTGGCTTTGGACCATGTGTGGAAGCAACCTAAATTAGAACCCTAAAATCAGTTTGAAAAAAACTCAAAAAAGCCACAATCCATTTAATTAACAATTTTTGTATTAGAAATCGAATGAACGACATATCAATTAACACCCTAATATTGGATTTCGAAATTACAATTCATCAAATAAAACCCTAAATTCGAATCCTAAATCAAATTAACACCCTAATCTTGATCTTCGGTTGACATTTCGGTTGCCTTGATTTTCGGTTGCCATTGATTTGTTAATCGAGTTATTCATCGCAGGGGGTTTGGGGTTTTGGTTTTGGGGTTATAAAAGTTGAAGTGAAAGGCCATTGAAGGTTGAAGATAATAGATGAGGTGATGAAGTGGCATTACTGAGCTGTCTTTTTTTGCCATGCTGGCTTTAATGATGTGGCATAATTTTCAAAAAAAGCTTCTTTTATTATATATATAGATATATATATTTCGGTTGCCTTGATTTTTGGTTGCCATTGATTTGTTAATCGAGTTATTCATCGCAGGGGGTTTGGGGTTTTGGGGTTATAAAAGTTGAAGTGAAAGGCCGTTGAAGGTTGAAGATAATAGATGAGGTGATGAAGTGGCATTCCTGAGCTGTCTTTTTTTTCCATGCTGGCTTTAATGATGTGGCATAATTTTCAAAAAAAGCTTCTTTTATTATAGATCTTCGGTTGCCATTTCGGTTGCCTTGATTTTCGGTTGCCATTGATTTGTTAATCGAGTTATTCATCGCAGGGGGTTTGGGGTTTTTTGGGGTTATAAAAGTTGAAGTGAAAGGCCGTTGAAGGTTGAAGATAATAGATGAGGTGATGAAGTGGCATTACTGAGCTGTCTTTTTTTTCCATGCTGGCTTTAATGATGTGGCATAATTTTCAAAAAAAGCTTCTTTTATTATATATATAGATATAGATACTAACGGGATACCCGTACGTTATGGTGACGGTACTCTATGTTGCGAACTTACGACAAATTTTTTTCATTTTGGGTATGTTTGGCAAAAATAAATGTTACTGGTGCTTGGTGCGAGTGCGGGTGTTGTTGCTGATGCTGGTGCTGAAAAAGATTAAAATTATAGATTTTTTTTCAGTGGTGCTGGTGCTTTTGCTAAAAAAGAATAAAATCAGTTAATTTGTGAAATATAATCTCCATAATCTTTTAAAAGCTGATTTTGAGAACTTATTTTTTGGGAACTTATTTTTCTAAAATAATTCACAATAGGTCATGTTTGGCGCGAGAGATTATGGAAGCTTAAGATTATTTTGTTGAAAAATAAGCTTTGGTTAAAAAATAATTTTTGTTTGGGTGACAAAGATTATGGATTATTTTAGAAAAACAAGTTCCCAAAAAATAAGTTCCTAAAACCATCTTTTAAAAGATTCTGGAGATTATTTTTCACAAATTATGCCATTTTACACTTTTAATCCTAAAAGTATAGCTAGTTTGCCAAACATAACTACAAAAAAGCTACAAATTTAATATTTTTCAGCACCAGCACTAGCATCAGCATCAACACTATCAACATCTATTTTTGCCAAACATGCTTTTAGTTTGCCAAACAAAGATTATTTTTTAACCAAAGCTTATTTTCCAAAAAAATAATCTTAAGCCTCCATAATTTTCCATAATCTCTCGCGCCAAACATGCCTTTATGTTTTCTGTTATTTTTTATATTAAGTTTAAGTAATATTAAACTAATTCATGTAAAATTGTAGAGTACTCGCCGATGCTAATTCAATATAAAGACAGTAATACTGATAATTGGTCACATTTGATTGTACAATAGATACTAGACAAAAATACATTGTTGGTCCATAAACTTGCTACAAAACATCGCTTGGGACCGAAACTTGAGAAAATCGTCGCCTGGAGTCCAAACCTTGGGTTTTTGAGGCCGATTGCGTCTCTTGACCCGTAATGCTCAGGTCAACGCCCGTTTTGCGTTATATTTTCAAGGGCATAATAGAACAAACACATTTTGACTATACTCTAACCCAACGTTGAAGGCAGAATTTAGAAAGGTCAACTGAAAAACAAACACCCCTTTTGTATAAGCTTGTATGGCTTCTTGAATCTGCAAATATATTGCTCCCCATTGATTCAAAAAAACAAAAAAAAACAAACACCCCTTTCTATCTGCAAATATTGACATTGGATCTGCATAACTATAATGTTAACACTGAAACTGTATAATGCAGTGCCAAACATGGTATGCTGATTATACCAGACATCACATGGTAGGCTAACACAAACACATAAACACAATCACATATTACAAAAGAACAGAAATTACTAAAACATGTAAATTACCATAATATACAGTTAAAATGTAGCATAACAAACAGGCCAAAGACCCAAACACTTAATATTTGTCCAACACTATTGATTCATTGTCAGATACAACCTTGTACAGATAATTCCCAAAACACAAAAGATGAACGACCTTTCATTGATCTACTATACTGCTAAACAGCTCCTCACTAATACTGCTACCCAGGCTGCAAATAAAAGAATCCAGACACCACATATTCAAGTTAGGTAATGTATACTTGCAGTTTTAAATGAAAAAAAGGATGCCATGCAATTAAACTTTGAAACCTCACCTTACATGGCCTTGTTGCAGCAAGGCCAAGTACGCAGTTGGTAATCTTTACGCTACTTCTAAAGGGTTTCCTAGCAACACTAGGCACAAGACAAGCAGCACCACTAGACCTGTTTTCAACATCACCAGAACCTGCACATTCAACCATCACAGCCTTCCCCATCGCATCAAAACCTCGCTTATCAGTTGTTGCAATGCCCTTTCCTTTTTTCTTATCAGAAACATCCTCATCCTCAACCAGCTTTCCTTTTCCCTTTTTTTTGTCTGTTTTAGCTTGAAAAACACCTTCACCCTCTCTGATAACAACACCACATGTCCTTGTTTGTTTGTTGCTAACACTCGCCTGCATTTTGTTCCTAGCAATCCCCTTCCATTTACGTCGAGTCCTAAAAGATGTTGGACTTGACATTCGAACATTCGCATCTTGCTCTACCCAACCCACAACCTCTAAACCTATTTTTTCAAGTAAAATGCTGCTAACTTTTGGGGCTTATGAGCAACAAAGAGATCAACTGACTCATGTGTTTCAGCCAACTCATAAAGCTTATGAACATCATCATCCCTATTAATCAAGTGCAAACCATTTTCTAGGGATTGTTTAGGATCACATAAAAACAACGCCCATTTTTGTTCCTTAATCTCTAACAATACATTGTCAAGGCTTTCACTAAAGATATCCCTATCACTTGTAAAAGCACAAACATTAATAAGTGACCCTCCTTCATACCTGAGTGGGGCATATTCAAATAACTCGTTTGTATGAATTCTGAATAACACCTCACCTTCCTCTTCCTCGATATCCTTAAAGGATGTCGCGAATATGCTTCTGTCCTTCATGTTGTGAGTTGGAGTGTAGTTTGACTGTGTGTGTGTATACGATTGAGGTTGAGGCTTTATGTCAAACCTTTTGACTTGTTTTGTATTTTAGGTCTAATTTGATTGGGTTTGTATTAATCGGGTCGGGTTATTAGGGGAGCATTAATATTTTGTGATCTTAGTAGTTGGGTTTATTGGGTCGCAGGAAAAAAAAATTATTGCTTATCAGGGAAGACAACGGTCAACTTGCATACAAATGATTTTATTATTTCACAATTGGTCCCTAAATTTGTTTAGTTAGCCGTTTTATGTACTTTAATTTCCCGCGTTTTTATATTCCTAAACTCGACTATTTAGGATTTTATTGGTTCACATTTAGTCTCTGAATTTGTAAGGACTCTTTTTCTTTGCTATTTAAGGGTGCATATCCACATAAACAAAGTTAAGTTACTTTCCAACCCTAAAAACACAACAACAAAATGGCCAATTTCCCACGTCTACAGGAACTTGCCGCCGCTACAGATTCTTACTCCATGTTTGATTCCATTGCTGTTTACTATCAAAGGGAGAACGACAAGGATATACGTCTTGCCAAAGGGCTCCTAAAGTCATATGTTGATTTGGTTCATGTTATAAAAGAAACACAAGAGTTTATAACTGAACTTGAAGGATATCGTCCTTCGGCTATGACTTACAAGGTTCTACATGATCTTCACAAGGTTTAAAGAAAAAATGTGCTCAAGGGACCTAAAGGAAAAGACAACTAATAACTCATCGTTCATTTTAGGTAGCTTTCCACTTTTAGTAACTTTACTCACATTGAGTGACTTTTCATTTTTAGCAGGTTTCCAAAATTAGTAAGTTTCAATTTTTAGAAAGTTTCCTTATTTAGAAGGTTTAAAGTTTAAACATCATAATTTAGGTTAAGTAATTAAATAAATCATCATTATGGTAATAAGGTTCATTATGATAGTTTAGAGTCAAATATGACAACTTTCCATATTTAAGGGTTCAAAGTGCAAATATGCCAAAGTCAAAGGTTTAAAGTGTAAATATCACAAATTACTCATTTAATCCAAAATTTACCCATAATTACAACTTCAATCCTTTTATTAATTATAATTTACAAATTGGTCCCTTTACTTAATTAAATTACAAATTAACCCTTATAGTTATCCAAATTACAATATAATCCTTTAAGTATACATATTTACGCATTAGGCCAATAATTATCCAAAATTACACATTACACCCTTAACATCAATATTAGTACGAATTAACCTTATTTTATCCAAATTTACAAAATAAGCCCTTCTATTTTAATTAATTACAATCGGATTTATTAATTTACATATATTACCAATTAAACCTTTTAGTTACCAAATTTACATATAACCCCCTCATTTTATATTTTATACGAAACATCTCTGGTCCAAAGTATTTTACAAAAATAGCCCATAAGTTTATACATTTACGAAACTCACCCAAAACTTTTAATTCCCAATTCGGTTCTTAATCAAAATGCATGAACCCTAACCCTAATTCAACCAATCATTACCAATCAATTATTACACCTTAAAAACACATTAATTATACTCATTTTAATCACTAAGAACAAAACCCTAATTCATTTGTTTCTATTTTCTTTTCTAATTCGTTTTTAAAATTAAACCGATTAGAAGTTAATTCCACCAAAATTATTTTAGGCCTCTAAAATTATAATCATCATTTTTATGGTGTTATAGGACTTGTATAGGATCAAAATAAAATATATATTCAGCACCAAAAATTAACATGGCCGATTATGGTATATATTCATGTTTTAAGGATAAGGAATTATATAAATGGTTCTAGCGTGCATGGCTTGGTTATATTCGAATGGCATGAACATAATGATGATAGGAGATGATACAAATACCTCCTAGCAAGAATCGAATGAAGAATGATCAAGAATAAATGGTGGATTGTCGGCTAGAACAAAAATGATCAAAAACTTCCCACGATCGAATCAAGGACTAAAATACTTTGGAAATACAAAAATCATGGTCAATAATTGATATGGAGATCAAAGTATGATTTGATAATGATTTTGTGATTTATTAGTGTTTATCCTTATTTGTATACTTTGAATTCTATTAACAAAATACTTATACATAAATAATTAAAATTCGGCCCATAGTAACATAATATAAGTTTTTAATTATTTTTAGGACATTAAATAATCCAAAGTGTTCATACAAAAATATCATATGTCATATTGTATTTATTTTTGATAGTTTGTGAATTATTTGGGGTTTTATAGACTTATAAATTGAAATTTAAAGTTGTAGGGGCAATTTGGTCATTTTACATGTTTTTGAAATTCTGGGTTTTACAACTCTTCTCCTCTAAAAAAAATTTCGTCCGCGAAATTGAAATGAAACGAAACAGAAGACACAACGAACAGTGAACGGAAATGTAAAAGACTTGTTTCTCATGACTCTTCATTGTTGGTCAGAATAGCTTCGGCTTCTTCAGAAAAGACATACTATACTGAATTTGAATCCAAAGGATAATGTATCGAACGTAACGGATGATAATCGTATTCTCTAGGAAGAGGTATAGAAAATACATAGGATTTACATCGAATTGATTAGGCGAATCAGATGAGAATACATCGAATTGTAGCAAACATGAGGTGATATAAAGGTTTAACTCTTCAGCTTCTCAAATAGTCTCGGCTTCAGTATAACCTTTCAAAGGTAATCTCATAAGCAAACAGATCTTGTTTTCTCAGAATCCAAAATCTCATATCTTAACTCATAGCAAATCATAATGAACAGATTCAACGAATGTGAAACGTATATATAGCAGAACGTAGGTGTATTCCTGTATAGTAACGGATCGAATCCATACGGACAGAAAGCATATTGTTAGATATCATCAAATGGCAGAAAGCTCTATAACTGAACCTAAGATTCTTATCAGAAGTGCAGAAGTCAGCAAAACGCGTTGTAGGAAATACCCATCTTGATTGTGTGGATGATTCGGGTGGTCTTAGTTCATGGAAGATTAGATCCATGGTTTAGATGAGATGAACTAGAGAGAGAGAGAGGGAGACTCTTGAGAGAAAATCTGGATCTATTAAATTGGTAGGTGAAATTGTGACAAGAGTTCCAACCCTTCCCAAGTGTGGGAAGGGGCTTATATACTACTACATATTGGTGCCCCTAGTGGGCTGTGGAGTGAGCTGACAGTGGGGAAAGCCCCGACCCACTCCACAAATATAAATACGACTAAGTTAATACTAATATTACTAATAATACTAAACGAATATATATAAGCCTACGAGCTATATAAATGCTAATTAGATGCTCGGGGTGACCGAGCCTTCATCTGAATATTTATATTCCTAACAATCTCCCCCTAAGGGAGGTCACCCCGGAAATAATAATTTGAATTCTAGCATTCTTTCTTCTGAACTTGTCTTTATAGCTCGTAGTCTTTGATTCTTCAAAGTCTTGTATCTTTGTGCTTTCAGCAGTGGACTTTTGATGGCCTTTCCTTTGTCTTGGATGATTTTGAGTATTCTTCAAAAATATCATCCAGCATGTATCTTCAAGCCATCTTTCAGTAGTATGTCTCCACGTGATGTGTAAATCTTTGAGCCGACATGCTCACACTATTTGGTGTCATGATCTTTAGCATCAGAGTTTGCAGAAGCCGTGTTAAAGGTCTTTTAGGTTGATCATGACTTTGTTGAGTTACAATGATGATGTAGTGTGAGCATGTGGTATAGGATTGGCATCTTTTCTTCAATCAGCTACAACCGCATTCAGCTGCAACCTCAATTAGCTACAACCGCAAACAGCTGCAACAGCAATCAGCTACAATCGCCAGAAGTTCCTGCATACGACAGTTAGCAATAAAACGTCCGGTACTTACAGGTTCGGACTTCGAGATTGTTAACAGCATAGTGTGAAAACTCTCTCTAATCCTTACCAAGACCGTTCCTAATCGAAAACCCACAGAGGGCTTTTTAAGATCGAACCGTAGCACATCAACGATTAGGTGAGTCGCTGGAGATCACTCCACGACTGTAGACCGTTAGAAACCGCCGTGACCACTAAGCGTAATCCATAAAGAATTACCGAAGTGACCTGCTTTCAGGGCTGCTTGATGTTGACCCTGGCAGGAATTTCCATTCAATCATTGAGAATTACATTTGTAAATTCCCTCATAAATGTTCTGGCAGATTGCTAAGATCTGCGTAGGACTCTTAAGTTTACAACTGGTGTCCTTAAGGTTGAACACCCAGTGTAGAAATAATTCGTGTCCCTATGAGATCTTATTATGCATCTCGTGGCTCTAGACTCAATTGTGCGATTTGATTTAGTGAGCGGAGGCTGGAGAGAACTGCCACCTTTTCAATATCATCTAACTCGGAGTGAGAGAGACGATAGAAATGTATTGAACTCCGTGACAATTGAAACAAGAATACTTTGAGGGACCTTGAGTGGCTAGGGAGGGTTGTGCAGCGTATCACTGGGTCCATGATACTTTGTCTTCAATGCCAGCAATCATCTAAGTGATTCTGACAGCATATGAATTGACCCGGTTTCTGCCTAAGTTGTAAGGAGGGCTTCTTTCTTATCACCCTTTATCTTTACAATTCTTTTTCATTCTTCAACCCCTTCAGTGCTTACCGAGACTTCATAACTAGCACCTTGTTGGGTTTGTTCCAGTACTAGCTCCATCTCAGTCGGCACTTTTCCCTTATCCACTTTTCTCCTTTTTAATCATACCTAAGGACTTCTACACTAACTAGTGGATTGTCCCTGGGTAGATCCCTCCGGCTCTGGCGGGATCGTGGGAACTTGAGCCTAACCTAACCATCCTTATAACTCCATGCATTAATTAAAATGGTTGGTCTTTGGTATTCATCCACGATTGCCAAACCAAATCTTTGAAAAATCTCTCAAAGTGTTCATGATTCTGAAACACATTTTTGCAAACACTTGAGAGTTTTATATTTTTCAAATGCTCCCCCTCAACATGTGCTCGAATAATTGTTTTATAAATTTGCACATGTCCGGTGAAGCTCGCACTTTTGAATTGATTGATTTTCCAAGAACATGATCATCGCGAGACACGCTTACATCACTAGTAAACTAGCTTGAAATTATTACCCATCCAGATCACATTCAAGGAAAGTCGCTCGAAATCGGTACATTCTACTCAGACACGTCCTTTGCGAGACACGCTTACATCACCAGATAAACTGGCTTGAAATTATTACCCGTCCAGGACATGTCCTTTCGACTACTGACTTTAGCTATCGTCAATTCATTGGTGAAGTCTGAGCCTTGCTCACATAAGATGCATGCCAAATCCTTTGCTCCCCCTCAATAAGTGCATTGGTATACAAAAGAGTTTAGCACTTACTGGAGAGCTTACTTTCACATCAAAAACATTTTGCTCCCCCTCAATATGTGCATTGATATATAAAATGGTTTAACACATACGGGAGAGCTTGCATATATGTTCAAATCATCACATTTTATCAGATTTCATATTTAAATCACATTCTCTCCCCCGATCAAAAATTTCAAACCATTTGAGATTTGTGATCCCAATTGATTTAAATAAGTTAGAAAAATGTGAGAGAAAATGTGTCCAATTTAATGTTTTCTGATAATGAAACATACTATGCTCCCCCTTAATCTAAGAGGGAGATTCACTGCTTCTAATTTTGCACAAAGTGATTGTTAATGACACGAATGATATTGACCTTTTGCACAGATGATGTGATCATCCGCTTCTCTGAAGGAGTCATTGGTCAACATCGATTATCCATCCACCAACAAGAACGTCCAAGAATTGTAGATCCCCACTTGGCGAGATCGGAACAAATATTGCTTTGTTTCACTGAAGGTGGTGGTGGTGATGACGGTGTTGTTGTTGTTGTTGCTGCCGATGTTGTTGTCGTGGTGAATTCCGAGCCAATCAATAGAGTTTGAACGTCTGATCAAATGGTTAGAATGGGAACTGGCACATTCATTTTGGCCATGGAATCTGCATAAGAATATCAACACAGATATACATACATACAGATACACTATTCCTTAATAGCTACCCTTCAGCAGCTTGCCACATTATAATACCAAGTTCATCTTATAATCAAACCATAATCAGGAACTACGTCAAACCACTATCTAGCATGAAGAGCAAATAGCAATCATGAACATGGCAATTCACACAGATTTCAATATTCAATTCAGGATCTTAGGAACATGATTCTAACATAATAGCAATCTACCTAAGCGAATCCTGAGAACATATGCACAATATCAACAACAATTAAGCAGCAATCGACCAACAAAAGTCAAACGACATTTGAAACTCATTCATTTAGATCATACAAATGCCAGTGGAGCATTCAAGAACATCAAACACAACTGGTTTTCTAACTTCTTTTAGGTTTTGAGTCTTAAAGCATTTTGGGGATTATACGAGGATTCCAAAGTAACACAAATGAACCTTCTAGATACATAAAGCTAGGAAACTATAAGCAAATTGCACATAATGTCCTAAACTTTCTAGCAACTAACACATTTGGCCATTTGATATAAAGTTTTTGCAAGATCCTCTTCAACTAATACCCCATTAACTACAAAACCTTTTCTAACAAGTATGATTTAACCAATAAGTCCGTTTGATGATATAAAATTTGAATTCACTCTCCCCCTCAATCAATGACCATTTCTAACCATTTCTAGTCGTTGATTGAGTGACAAATTTTATGCACAATCCAAGTCAAACAAATTTCATACAACACATATTCACCAAGTGTCTCACAAATAATTTTCAGAAGAATCATAGAATGAAAACTATTTGTATACAAAGAAGACTTCTCTTCTTAATCAAGAAATGATGCACTGAAACGTACACCAGATCGAAAAAACATGGATATAAAGTAATCCATACCCAGGTGAACATCACCCAGTTGGAGGAACAACCGTCTTTTTGGCGACGTGCTTTCCCCAGTATGAAGCGCGGGTTGCTATCTAAAGTAATAGCAAGCCATTTAGACATGTTTTAACAATCCATTTAAACTTCTGCTCGAGCTTCATTTAAAGACCCGTGCCATTATTGAATGACATTTCTAAGTCCGTAAATGTTATCGATAAACAAAAGACATGCCTAGGTGAAACTATTTTTGGTATTTTCTATTTTTCAATTTTTTATGGTTTTTCTGGATTTAAGATTCTCTATTTACAAATGCAGGTTTTCTATATATCTATTTACAAGAAGGTATAAAATATGAATAAGTATATATGTACAAGGATATAAACCAGAAACCATTACTCCTCAGCATTCTGAATCTTCACCGCATTCATCACTTGACTTGCTGAAGAGCAATGTGAGCACTTTCAATCAGGGAATGATTCTGGCTTTACACTCTCCCCTAATTAGTGCTCTCCCCCAATCTGACAACCTTTGACAAACACCCATAATAGGAAGAAGACTTTGGATGAACGCCCATAATATGAAGAAGTCTTTTGATAACCAAATGCATGCCGTCTTTAATCTTCTAACACTCCCGTCCTTGAGTGACGCCGTCAAAAATCTTATGCATCTTTTCGGTAGTTTAAGTTGAGCCTCAACTGAAATCTAGCTTAACCCCATAACTCATCAAACAAGAACTGTCATGAGATTAAGCTAAACCACAAAATTAAGCCCAGTAACAACTTGATTTCAGCTTAACCTCACAACTCATCAAACAAGAACTGTCATGAGATTAGGTTAAAATCAAGTTGGACCTAACCTTAAACTACAGAACAACTTGAACCTAACTTAACTCCACAACTCATCAAACAAGAACTGTCATGGGATTAAGTTAAATATCAAGTTGTAAGAAAAGAGCTCAACATTTTTGAATGTAGAGAAGACTGAAGACTCGACCTTCTTCAAGATTGCCCAATGTGGAGGAACAGAATACCAATCATCTTCATCTCACCAAATGCCTTCCAGTAACCTTACATGTAACCCATCAGCCCGCAGCATACACATGAGATGATAACACCCAACAGAGAATCAAGAGTAGACTGACGACTCGACCTTCTTCAGTCTTAAGTATAACACCAAAGTAACAAGTTGAACCACTGATCATCTATAGTATGTATCCATCCTTGGATATTAAGCCCTGATCACGTGAACCTGTTGTGCGTCCTTGATGTACACATTCTCTCTCCCCTGATGGTTACGATTAATCAGCCCATGACGTAACAGTGAAACGTAAATACCAAGGTAACAAGTTGAACCACTGATCATCTCTGCGGTTATCAACACCGGAATATATGATTAAGCCCGATCACGTGAACCTGTTGTGCGTCCTTGGTGTACACATTTCTCTCCCCCATGATGGTTACGATTAATCGGAATCATCATCATGATGTGTACATGTAGCCTAATGACGTATACATGAAGCATTGACTAGAAACCCTTTGTTGCTGATTGTACCAACCCGTGAGACTATGTCGATTAGCATTCCATGACCATGTTCTTCAACACCTTGAAAGACGAAGGAAGAAGTAGTGTTGGAGAACCATGGTTTGCACGACTCCTGAACTGACGTATTCAGGAGTCGTATGACCATTTCTCAATCATCAACCAACATGTAGAATAATATTCACCCTTTCCCCCCCTCAAAAATTGCATATGCCTGCCAACTGCAATTTTTGATGATTGAACTAGTGAATATGAATACCATCAACGATAAGTAACTCCGTTTGACGGTTCTTGAAGACTGACATGTTGTTTATTCACTCTTTCCCCCCCTCAAAAATTGCATATGCCTGTCAACTGCAATTTTTGGTTGAATACGTGAATAAAAATATACTCCAATATGCGCCGATCCACTTGAAGACTGAATAAGCACGGAAAGAGCATAAAACTTGTTGATGAGAATGGCCATAAACAAGAAGATTCCTCTTCTTTTGAAGATAAAGTGCACTCAAGCGTACACTTTTCTTTTCTTTGAAGAACGAGGCCTGAACTGATGTGTACAGACGTCATTATGATGAAGAGCGAGGCCTGCACTGACTTGTACAGACGTCATCTGATGAAGAACGAGGCCTGCACTGAAGTGTACAGACGTCGTTACTCTCTCTTTACTTCATCTCTCATCTAACTCATTACCAACCCCATTATCATTCTGTCGGCTTGATGTCGTGACCACTGATGGAGAAAACCCAATATGATGAACTTGATACTGAAGTAATATAACCCGAACTTGTGACTTAAACTTGTACTAATGCGTGACAAAGAGCGGTGTAGAGACTTCGTGCAACATCGAATCCCTAAGTACTCTATACTCTTCAACCAACCAACCATCAAGTATAAGACGTACATCACCTCTTGGATATCCACAACTTCGTGTGACACTGAGCACTACAACGTGACTCCTTAAAGTGATGGTTATTTTGTAATATAGAGAAAGACAAAATAACTAGATATCCAAGTCCTCGTCATTGTAAATGTTGAAAGCTCGAACAAGGATCTCGAAGAATCTTCATCCAACCTCCCCGATATCTTCAGATACTAAGTACACTCACCCATGAAATTTCACTTCAGCCTCAAATAAATAATGCTGAACTAACCCCGTAGTCACATCTTGTCGATTAAATGCCTCGATCCAGCCATTTGTGATGTTATAGCTGAACTTTGATAATGGTTTTAACCCGATCATGGTCAAGAGCGCATAGCCCATCATCACGGGATTTTACAAATCTATGATTTAAACCGAGAAAATAAGTTCTTTCGCGGGATTTTACAAAACCAAGAAGAAACCGTGAGACAGTGACAGATTGAATGTGGCATGACTGATTTGGTTTTGGTGAACATCAGTTTAGGTTAAGAATATCTTGTGAGAATTACAGTTCACATCACAACTTTTAAAACCTTTGTCCAACTAACCAACCTTGTACACAGATTAGTGACCACTTGATGAAGGAAACCCGATATACCAATACTGAAAACTGAAGTAGAAGTCCCCAAATTTGTTACTTAAGCTTGCACTAATGTTGGAAGAACGGTGTAGAGAATTAATGCTCCAAGCAAATCTCTAAGAGCTCAATACCCAACCAAAGTATGAGACATTAACACCTCTTGCGATTATCGACATCGTCAATGACGTGTGACACTGAGTACTCCAATAACTCTTAAGTGATAGTTACCCCGACTGCTGGTAACTAGATAACCCAAGTCTTCAGCTTAAATTTTGAGCACGAGCAAGTTATCATTGAAGGTCATGCATCCAACCAACCCCGACTTCAAGATAAAATAAGTAGACGCCTTCGTGAAATTCAGCTTCAATTTCAAATGAGGAATACCAAATGAACTTCGTGATCATCTTGTGCTGTTGACTAGCCAAAAGGAATACCAAATGAACTTCGTGATCATCTTGTGCTGTTGACTAGCCAAAAGGAGAAGAAACATGCGCTAATTCTCCCCCTAAAAAAGGACATGAAATGACCTTTTTGCCAAAGTTGAGAGTCCGTGATGGTTGTGAATTTGTCAGGCACAATACATGGAAAGAGACAAATAAAACTATTGCAACGAAGATGGTGATTGAGACTCTCTTGAGGTAACCCCTTACTTGTCTCCTCGTCAATTGTTTAGCAGATTAATAAATTCCCTGAAGCTCATTATATGCCAAAACCGCTTGATGAAATGCATATGACTTTAAAGTGAGTAAAAGGTTGAAACATGTCTCCAAACAAATCACCTCTTGTCTTTAAGCCTGACTACCTCTTGAGAAGATCTTGAACAACAATCCCATTAGAAGCTTGAGAAACAACAATCACTTGATGAAGCTTGATAAAGAACAAGTCCGCGACTTAAACTTGCACTAAATTATGATTTAGAACCTATATTGAGCACAACAACGTAACTCCTTTAAATATAGGTAGTGATATATACCCAACCTTCCATCCTTTATTGTATATATCCACTTCTTGAACATCCAGGTCTAATCACCTTAAATACGCTTGAGCAAGGGTCATCAAACATCGTGCATCCATCCACCCCGAGATGTTTGTGACACTAAGTACACCAACCCGTGAATTAACAAACCAACCAAGTTACCATAATTTCCCAATTCCTGCTGATCTTGAAGCACAAACTTATCCGGAAAAAAATAGTCAAACCCCGTAAGTTTTATTTTGTCTAAATCCAAGTCCCGACCACTTGTCCAAAATTAATTTCACGGGATTTTACACCTCTTGTGATTTAAACCGAGAAATCGAATCTTTCGCGGGATTTTCTAAAATCAAAAAGAGAAACCGTGAAATCAACAAGAACAACCAAGAGTGAAGTGCAACACTAATCTTTAAAATTCAAGTCAAAGACGTCAAATCACAACTTGATCAGATCGCAACTCGTCAAGTCACAGGTTGTCAACTTGCAACAGGTCAGATTGCAATCAACCAAATCACAATTAGTCAAATCGCAAGTGTCAACTCACAACGTCATATCGCAACTGGTCAGATTGCTATCAGTCAAGTTGTAATAAGTCAAAACGCAACTTAACAAATCGCAATTTAAACAAATTATTATTTGTCAGCTATAACTCAAATTGCAAAGATTAAATTGCAGGCTCACTCAAGTCGTAGGCACCAATAGGACAATGCTGCCAGATCCACAGTTCAGAAATCACATCGACATTCTTAAACCCACATGCTAGCCGTGACGTGTGTGTCCTTGTGAGATTTAGCAGATCCTAACACACCACTCTCATTTCCCAAATAATAAAGTCTAGCAAAACTTTTTATATCCCAAAAGGAATCCGGTAAATGCAGTACTAGTGTGTTATGATTATGGTAACAAATATTAAGCCCAAGTCCAATCCTCCAAATTATAAAACTCGGTCCATCAGTTTGGCCCAAATCCAATCAAGGATACCCAACCCGGTATTAATATTGAGAAGCCCTAAACACACGGGTATTTAACACACACTCATAACACAAATCCTAACCCTAACTATTAACTAATCCGCCCCATTCTCATCCTCCTATCTCATCAAACGCAGCAGCCACCAAATCACTACACAACACAAATCTAATCTCATATCTCATATCCACATAACCAAAAATGCGGTCATCAAGAACTTTTGACATAAGGTAAGTTGTCCTTGATATCTTGTGCATACCGAATCAAAAGAAACGGATATAATTTCCGTGTTATGTCCCGTTCTTTTAATCTTCGGATATTGAATACACGATCTATGATGAATATTTCTATGGTTTATGTCTTCGGACGAGTCTTTGAGTACCAAAAAAAGAGATAAAATGAGATCCTTTTGTAATGTTTTTGTGTTTGTAGTTATAACCGAATCAAAAAAGAAGATTAAAGCATTTGATTGTTTTGATTTTTCTTTTAATTGTTCGGATATTAAAACGAAGCTAGCTTGACAGTGGATCAATGAAGATGTTTCATTCATTTGTGATGAGGTCTTTAAAGATCTATGGTTTTAGTTGAACCACACGAATGAAAGGAACGACTGAGATCATTTTCTGTTTTAATTTTCATTTTACTGTAGACGTGTGTTGGGAATAGATGTGAGTTCATGGGATGATATTGGTATTGATGTTGTAACGACATGGGGTTAATTAGATTGTTGTTATTAATTTGGTTGGCTCGGCTGTGATCAAATGGGTTGTTGCTGGCTTGGATTAAGACTGATGATGGTTATGTAACTGAGGTCAACGAGTCAGTGGTTGGTCTTGAGTAGACAAGCCGCATCCATGAACACAGAGACAAACGCATCCATGAACATAGAGACAAACGCATCCATGAGCTGGTAGACAAACCGCATCGATGAGCATATAGACAAACCGAGTTCGTGAGCATATAGACAAACCGAGTTCGTGACTATACAGACAAACCGCATCCATGACTAAGTAGACAAACAGCATAGACAAACAGCATAGACAAAATAGACAAACAGCATAGACAAACCTCATAGTTTGACCAGTCAAAGCTGTCACTTTCACCCAGTTTTGTCTTATACTCCTTTTTAGTTACAGTCCAAACATCACTCCCAACATGACACAAACCGCATCAATGAACAATACCTTTGGACACAAACAGCAACAATGAACATGTACAAGCACCAAGTCCTTAAACCGAGATCTCAACAACCAATATCAAAGATAAGTAGTATGGAACAATAACGTCAAGCAAACCGAATCCATCTTCGAATCGAACATATCTTCGAATGTCACTACTTTACTTATTAAAACAGTTTCAAAGATCTTTGACAATCTCACCAAGACTTTTAAACCGAGAGGTGATACTCAAAAAAAAAAATGACTTTAACCACAAGTCTGTGAGCACTAACGCACCAACCCAACAGAAAAATCACAAACAACATCAAACAAGTTTCCCAGAACTAGCCGTAGGATCTCAAACTAAAGCAAATAAACGAACCCCACATAGATCCTTCATAATGTTTCCAAAACAGAAACAAAAGAATTGTAAAGCGCCACAACCCAAGATAACATTAAAGGCCCAACACTACTATTACGACCCACAAATGAGTTATTAGAAACAAACTGTTTTTCACGAGAATAGATACCACAATTGAATTTCATGAAACAGTACGAACCAGAAACAAAGTAACAAATGAGAAAATGGAAACCACAAATCCAAGCACACACAATCAATCGAACCTAACCATGGCTCTTGATACCAATTGTAGGAAATACCCATCTTGATTGTGTGGATGATTCGGGTGGTCTTGGTTCATGGAAGATTAGATCCATGGTTTAGATGAGATGAACTAGAGAGAGATAGAGAGAGACTCTTGAGAGAAAATCTGGATCTATTAGATTGGTAGGTGAAATTGTGACAAGAGTTCCAACCCTTCCCAAGTGTGGGAAGGGGCTTATATACTACTACATATTGGTGCCTGATGCGTGGTTTTGTAACCTTACAACAGGTTTTACCTCTCGAGGGATCTCAAGAGGCTTACAACCCCACCAGGCAGTGTACCTGACCGATGTAGTATAGTGTAGTGGTAAGTACGGGGGATTGATCGTTCTCCACAGGGAATAGTGTTCGTTAGGTGTGAAAGACTACTCTAATTAGGTCTAAGGGTTGAGGAAGATTCTTTTTATGTTTTTATAATTTTTTATGAAAGCAAGTAAAATCTCGGGTTTGAAAGAGTGGGCGGAATTAGTTGCTAGTCAACTAACCCAAAATTACTACGGATGCAAATAAAATAAAATAACAAAAAATGAAAATGTGGTGAGAAACTTATGTGTAGAGAAATGTGTTTACTTAGATTTCCTTACTCCCTAACTATCTTTTACCGGTTAATTAGTGTGTATTAGTCGCGTGGATGACGGGTGTATTCCTTAATACCATTCGTGGGGTGGCGTACGTACTTCCCCAACTCTACAAGCTCCTACTTCACTCCTATGTCGAGCCGGCTAGGAAGCTCCTAACATGGGATCACTAGAATTCGCTTGTGCATTAAATACAACCATAAAAACCTTTAGTACGCATTTGGTTCATGTTTCTTAAGACGTTCAAGCAAGTTACCGAATAGGAAGTTAGCCAGTTTTCTTAAGCCTAACATAGATAAACAATCATCCAATACAACTAATAACACACTAATAACCAATAATCAATAGCTAGGTTTCATTAGATCTAAGCAAACACAAGATAAATCTAGCCTAACATGTTAAACAAAAGACAAGAATAAGATAGAATCAAACAACACATAGACATATTGAATGATTAATTGATAACTTATCTTTCAATGTAACATGGAAGATCTCAAGGCAAAAAGCCTTGAAAAAGAAGCTAAATTCGTCTTAGGGTTTTCTCCCAAAATTCCACACACTAAGCTCTCTTCTAATGACAAAAAATTAGAAAACTATATATAGATTTTTGGATCTGACGGCGTCACGTTATGGAGTGTGACGCCGTCACCTCGCCGCTTTTAGGGTTCCCGGATGACCTTCTTGACGCCGTCCCTCTTTAGCTCTTCAAAAATCCATTATGGCTTATCAAGGCTTGACGCCGTCGAACCTTGAACGTGACGCCGTCCCTCTTTGATTTAAGCCGTGACGCCCTTGATCAAGTTAAAGCGTGACGCCGTCAGAATTCACATGCTATTTTCACTGGCTTATCATGAGTAAATTTCACGTCCACTTTTTCTTGCCAAGGCATGACGCCGTCTGGGGTTAAATGTGATGCCGTCAAAGGTAACTTTCAGCCGATTTTTGAGACTTTGCCGTTTTCTTCACTTTTATGCTCCAAAAACGTCCAAAATGCCTCCTTTTCCAGATTTCTCCTCAAAAGTACCTAAAATGACAAAAGGAACGATTTAGGGCAATATTTGATCAAATAAATACGATTTAGGGCTTAAATGACCCCTTAAAAGCGGTACACTTTTCGCTTCATCAAATACCCTTACACTTGAGATTTGCTTGTCCTCAAGCAAATGCGCTTTTATTCTAATCAAAATACAAGTTAGGGGTCATTTAATGCAAACATAAAAGTAATTACAACAAATATTCGTTCCACTTCAATCATAATAAGCACGGAGATTACAAACTAGCACCTCACAAGTAGTGTTTAGATACTCACATCTCTCAAGTGTCATCAAAATAAATCTCATAAATGAAAACGGATAATATCTCTCACTACCTGTCATAGCAAATAGATTACCATAGGCTTGGGAAAGGATCGAAAACCTCCTCCACTAGGCGTAAGCACCAAAGATAAACTATCAAAGAGGGCTTTTAAATGGGTTATAACGTTAGGTGTAGGGAAAAGGAAAACACGGTTTTGTTGGATACGGGATATTTTACTGGTGGCGAGTTAAAAATCTTGATTAATTACATGTACTATACAACGTTGCTAAGCCAAGACTAGACTCGATCTTAAGCTAATGAAAGAAAATAACAAAAACATAAAATAAGCATAAAATAAAACGGGATGGTAGTCCGTATGTTTTTTCTATTTTTCTTTTTCTCATTTTTTTTTGTATTTTTCTTGAATTTTTTTTTTTTTTTTTTTTTTTTTTTTTTTTTTTTTTTTTTTTTTTTTTGCATACACTCTTGCCCTACCATCCAAAATAATACATCATAGGGGCGTTGCATTCCCCTTACACTTGAATTTTTACATAACTTTACAAATAACTATTCTAATGACTCGAATTAAGATAATTGAAAAACTTGGAGTACTTTTAAAATATTTAGCACATATGGGGGTAATAAATGATGTTCTTCCCCATTACTCCATTACACTAGTACTTTACCCATGAGTCCCAATCGTCCCAAAACAATATGTAAAAGGATATGACTCGACTTAGCAACCATGTAATCAACTAGATAATTAACTTGGGTTTAAACAAATGTTGTAACAATAATGCACTAAAAATGAGTGCATACAAGGTAGGCTAAGGCGATTTGGGTGTACATTTAAGTGGGGTGTAACAAATTCTTCCTTTAAGTAAAATGCTTAAAGGTCGAAACGAAAAGATAGGCTCTGAGGGGTGTACTAGGGGTATCGTGTACTAAAAATGAGTACAACGCAAAGGGGTGTGGGAGAATTACTTGACCAATGTAGCCAATGTAATTATAACAAAAACACAGGTGTAAAACAACGGGTTAATCCTAATGCCTCTTATCACGTAGTAAATCTAACTACACGAATGTAGTCTCACTTGTGGCCTTGGAATGGTCCTAACGCAAGTTCTAGAATCTAAGTGCTACCGGTACACACATCATAGCATAAATGCTTTTCCTACCAATTCTAGGGGCGAACCTCACATATTTGGGGCTTATTATATTGGTTATAACAATGAATATAGGTCGAAAGGATTTCTTGTTATTTATCAATATGAACACTTGTTGCACTTATAGGCCGAAAGGATTTGTGACACTTGTTATCTTGAATTCTAAAGTTATAAACACTACCAAACACTTCTATATCTCTGTGATCATTGCCTATGCAAACATACTTTAATCATTTGTTTGTTTCTTCATATAATCTTGGTTTTACACACACTCGGTTAATTTGTTAAGTGACAATTAAATTGACCATTTGCACCATTGTAAACAATCTGAGAAAACTACAATTCTCTTGGGATGACCTGGACTTACCTTAGACTATATTACACTCGAAAGGGTACTGATGCATCCCAACAAGCCAAAAACTTGATGTGCTTTCACAACGGGTTTTAAATTTATAAACAAGAAATACTGATTAACAAGGAACACATACGAGCAAGTATACTCGTCCGTGTGTAGTTAGGGAATGGTAAGTCAAGGTCGTCCCAAGAGACTTGGTTGTACTTAAATGTTGTTTGATTGTTTAAGCAAGTAACAAGTTGATGGTTATGATTGTCATGGATCAAACCACCAAGAAAAGCAATTATGAAAGCATGATGTAAGCACACAAAGAACATACTTGTATGGACAAATGATCACAAGGATATTAGGATGTTTAGTTTGGAAAAGATATTATCATTGGTAATCCTTTAGACCTATAGAACCAATTATAATAGTTTAGCGTTTTATAAATCAAATATACGTAAGTCTCAATCAATTGGTCATATCATAAGCCTCATGCCTAAACCAATAACAAACAAAGAATTCTTTCGACCCATAGACTTTGATGTAATTAATTTGTGAAGTTCCATTTACTTGAAAGATGATGAAAACACATATTCATAAGACTCCTTTCGACCTTTAATCTATATTAAACTTTCACTTGTTATTTTTATTAATTCTCTTGCATAATCGTCACAAAGTACAAGACCAAAATCATTCGTCGACTAATGAATTAAAATTAATCACTATTGAGAATCCTTTCGGCCTCTAAACTCAACAATGATCAACCAAAACAATAAACAAGGACAAATTCCAATTTAACCAAATATGATGTCTTTCATCATAAACCAAACAAACACTAATTATATCCAAACATCCCTTTATCACAAGTTCTCATATAATCCAAACAAGCATTAAGAGATAATCCTTATCAAACACATCACATGTCACACAAAGAAACCAAACATGAAATATAAAGTTCAACATCTTGATAATAATAAGGTTTACCCAAGTAGCAATTACAATGAGTAAATAATAGGATTTAGAGCAATCCTACGAGCCTCCAATCAACCGGTATACGTTCTAACCACACTAGAGAATCGCTCTAACACTTCTTGGTTGTACTTGGATTCGTCCTCTATGAATGATAGGGTGAATAGGGTCTTTCGGGTTTAGAGAGTTGTAGAAAATCTGCCCTTATGGTGTAAGGGAGAGTTTTCCATCTTGTTTGATGATCAAATGATGATTTTATTATGAAAACACTTAACCAAGCACTCTTATTTATAGTTGAATAATCCTTGGTCACCAAGCATGTTTCTTGGGCACAAAGTGTCATAAAGTGCAGGAAAAATGAGTAATTAGGAGTATATGATCGGACTTGGGAGTAATGACACTTAAAAATCCACTTAAATGCAACTTTGGAAGACTTTTAAGTGCAGCAACCCACGGTTGGAAACCTTATGACCACCAAAATCAACTCCAACCCACGGCTGGAACCTTCAACCCGTGGTTGGGATGACTGCTCAACCTCAGGTTGAGGTATTGAACCTTGGGTTGGAACCTCAGCTTCAACCTTAGGTTGGGACTTTAATTGGCATGTTGGTTGAACCTTGGGTTGGCACAAAAACTCCATCTTTAACAATCTTCTTTGGCACTTAGTCTTGACTCCTTCATTCTTTTTAAAACTTCATAATCTTATACTTGAACTTGGAAATAATCATAGCATGAATCTTTATCTTGAATGGAAAACTTCTCTTCGTGCACATACTCTTGATTTGTCTACTTTTCTTCGTCTTTTCGTTATTTCCTTCGACATAGTTGTACTTGAACCTGAATACATCTTTTATACCTTTTAAGCGTAAAATGTTCATATATACAACCAAATAACATGCACAAACATACAAATAACGCGACTAAAATATGTACAAAATGAGCGTTATCAGGTACACTGCCCGTGTTGTGTCTTTAGTCGATTAACCTTAGACTATATTACACTCGTGTTGTGTGATTTCATTTTTAAATTACCTTTTGCTTGTTTGCTTGTTTTCAAATTTTGTTTGCATTTTATTTTGTTCTATTAGTTATTTATTTTGTTTTTTTAGTTGTAAATTTTTGCTTTTTTGTCATTTCTGCTTTATTTGCCTATTTGCTCACTTGCTTATTTCTTTTGTTTATTTCCTTCGTTGTTATAATCTAAAAATATAAAAAATCAAAAATATAAAAATCCAGAAAATCGACGCTCTTTTCCTAAGGTACGTTGCACTCTCATCCAAAACCCAGAAAGCCGCAGCACTTGAACTCAAGTGCGCCGCACCTGCCTATCTGAACAAAAAAATAATAATAATAATCTTTTATCCATTTATCCTTATTTTCTATATATATAAAATATATCTAAAAATATAAATATATAGAAATTTTAAAAAGGTAAGAAATATAAATATATAGATAAATTTTGTTTTCTTTATTTTAAACATTTTCATTTTAAATTTATATATTAAAAATGTCTTTTTGCAAATTGCTTAAAGTATGTATAAATCCACAATATTGGGGAAAACAACTCGTAAATCCATTATCTAAAGAGTTAATGGCCCAAATAGACCAAAAAATACAAGATTTCCACCATATAGATCGCACGACTTTTTTTTTTTCCAAAAAGTGAAGTCGTTCAAAATTATAGTGAAGAGTCGAGCAAACTTGTAGGAAGTCGAGTAAAAAATAACACTGGAGTCGCGTGGTCGCGCAGTCGAGTAGTCTATATTTGGAAGTTTTTTTTCAAAATAGAGACAATGGTCTATATGGTGGGGAAAAAATTATCTTGGTCTGTTTAAGTCATTGGCCCCTAGAGTTAATGGCCCAAAAAGAATTAAATAAAAATTTGAAAAAGATGACTTGTAAACTTAAAAAGTCCCAAAAAGAATTTGTTCAAATCGAGACACTCAAATCTTCTATCGAACATCCTGAGATTAATGAAACTGTCGTTTAAAAAATATTTGATGAAGATGTCGTACCCCAACTCGATTCACCACCCCTTATGATGCGTGGTTTTGCGACCTTTCAACAGGTTTTACCTCTCGAGGGATCTCAAGAGGCTTGCAATCCCCACCAGGCAGTGTACCTGACCGATGTAGTATAGTGTAGTGGCAAGTACCGGGGGATTGATCGTTCTCTAGGAGAATAGTGTCGTTAGGATTGAAAAACTACTCTAATAGGTCTAAGGGTGAGGGAAGAATTTTTTTCTTTTTTTTTTGTATTTTTTTTTTATATTTTTATGAAAGCAAGTAAAATCTCGGGTTTGAAGGAGTGGGCGGAATTAGTTGCTAGTCAACTAACCCAAATAACTACAAATGCAAATAAAATAAAATGACTGAAAATGAAAAGGTTGTGGAACTTATGTGGAGAGAAATGTGTTTACTTAGATTTCCTTACTCCCTAACTATCTTTTACCGGTTGATTAGTGTGTATTAATTGCGTAGATGACGGGTGTATTCCTTAATACCAATCGTGGGGTGGCGTACGTACTTCCCCAACTCTACAAGCTCCTACTTCACTCCTATGTCGAGCCGGCTAAGAAGCTCCTAACATGGGATCACTAGAATTCGCTCATGCATTAAATACAACCATAAAAACCTTAGTACGCATTGGTTCATGTTTCTTAAGACGTTCAAGCAAGTTACCGTATAGGAGGTTAGCCAGTTTTCTTAAGCCTAACATCGATAAACAATCATCCAATACAATTAATAACACACCAACAACCAATAATCAATAGTTAGGTTTCATTGGATCTAAGCAAACACAAGATAAATCTAGCCTAGCATGTTAAATAAAAGACAAGAACAAGATATAATCAAACAACACATAGACATATTGAATGATTAATTGATTACTTATCTTCAATTGAACATGGGAGATCCAAGGGTATAAAACCCTTAAAAATGGCAGAAAAATCGTCTAGGGTTTCTCCTCACAAAGTTGCACCCTAATGACTAAAAATTATGAAAGTATATATAGGAAAACAGATCTGACGGCGTCACGTTATAGAGCGTGACGCCGTCACCTCGCCACGGTTAGGGTTTCTTGATGGCCTTCTTGACGCCGTCCCCTTTTAATCCTCCAAAATCCTCTCTGGCGCGTCAAGGGCTGACGGCCTTCTGACGCCGTCCCCCTTTAATCTTCCAAAATCCTCTCTGGCTTATCAAGGGCTGACGGCGTCACACTAGGGCTTGACGCCGTCACAAGTACTTTTCAGCAGATTTTTGAGACTTTGTCGTTTTCTTCACTTTTATGCTCCAAAAACGTCCAAAATGCTTCTTTTTCCAGATTTCTTCTCCAAAGTACCTAAAATGACAAAAGGAACGATTTAGGGCAATATTTGATCAAATAAATACGATTTAGGGCTTAAATGACCCCCTAAAAGCGGTACACTTTTCGCCTCATCAAATACCCTTACACTTGAGATTTGCTTGTCCTCAAGCAAATGCGCTTTTATTCTAATCAAAATACAAGTTAGGGGTCATTTAACATTAATATAAAAGTAATTACAACAAATGATCGTTCCACCTTAGTCAAAACAAGCATGGAAATTATACACTAGCACCTCACATTAAGTGTTTGGATACTCTCATCTCTCGGGTGTTGTAAATTTATATATGAAAATGGAGAAATATCACTCATTACCTGTCATAGCAAATAGATTACCATAGGCTTGGGAAAGGATCAAAACCTCCACCACTTTTGGCGTAAGCACCTAGGATAAACTATCAAAGAGGTCTTTACAAAGGGTTATAACGTTAGGTTTAGGGATAAGGAGAACACGGTTTGTTGGATAAAGGATATTTTTACTGGTGGCAAGTCAATCATCTTGGTCAATTACATGTAGAATGAGGCGTTGCTAAGCCAAGACTCGACTCAACTTAAACTAATCACGAACTAATAAACATAAAACAAAACAAAACATAAATAAAAGATAGAGGCGGATGGTAGTCCGTATGCTTTTTCTTCACTTTTCTTTTTCTCATTTTTTTTTCTTGATTTTTTTTTTTTTTTTTTTTTCTTGCATACACTCTTGCCCTACCATCCAAAACGATACATCACTAGGGATTCTTTGTACCATCCCTACACTTTAACTTTTACATACTTTACATAAAATTATTCTAATGACTCGAATCAAGATAATTGAAACATTTGGAGTACTTTAAAATATTAACGTACATATGGGGGTAATAAATGATGTTCTTCCCCATTACTCCATTACACTAGTACTTTACCCATAAGTCCCAATCGTCCCAAAACAATATGTACAAGGATATGACTCGACTTAGCAACCATGTAATCAATTAGATAATTAACTAAGGGTTTAAACAAATGTTGTCACAATAATGCACTAAAGGTGAGTGCATACAAGGTAGGCTAAGGCGATTTGGGTGTACATTTAAGTGGGGTGTAACAAATTCTTCCTTTAAGTAAAATGCTTAAAGTTAGAAACAAAAAAGATAGGCTCTGAGGGGTGTACTAGGGGTATCGTGTACTAAAAATGAGTACAACGCAAAGGGTGTGGGAGAATTACTTGACCAATGTAGCCAATGTAATTATAACAAAACACAGGTGTAAAACAATGGGTTAATCCTAATGCCTCTTATCATGTAGTAAATCTAACTACACGAATGTAGTCTCACTTGTGGCCTCGAAATGGTCCTAACGCAAGTTCTAGAATCTAAGTGCTACTGGTACACACATCATAGCATAAATGCTTTTCCTACCAATTCTAGGGGCGAATCTCACATATTTGGGGGTGGAAAATTTTTTAGTGGTACGGTTTTGTACTAGTCATATAACTCTTATCCGTGAGACGCTCATTAAGACCAAAGTTTCACTCCTATATGTTGTAAAAAAATTTAAATTTGGCAATAAAATTGCCTTAACAAGTATTTATCTCAGTTTTATTACGCATCTTCCATTAAACAAACGAAAAATCAAGCGTAATAGCATTCTCTAAAGTATCGTACTTTACCCCCCCCCCCCCTTACACTTAAGATGAACATTGTCCCCAATGTTCAAATAACAAGATGTAAAAGTAATAAGGTAAAAGAATGAAATCAAATACTCCCCTGATTCGCTCGGTGGATAAAGAGGTAACATGGTTAGATCTTCTTCCAAGAGAATGTGGAAGCTTCAAGACTAAAGCATCGCCAAAAGCTTGATTCCACATACATCTCCTTGTCCAAAATAACCTGTTAATCCTGAGAAAACAAACAAGAAAACCTGCATAACATCGGCGGAATGAATCTGTATAAGGATATAATGCTTGTGGAATGATTATTTTGCAGATTCCTGGAGTTTATAAGTTAGAGATTTAATAAAAACTTTTTATGAAAACAAAACTTTCAAAAATTTCAGAAAATTAAAACCTGACGCCGTCAGGTTGTAAGGCCTGACGCCGTCAGAAATGATCTGACAGAATTCTCATGTTAAGTTTCCAGAAAATTTCTGGAAAAACCTATACCTTACTTCCTGGAATTCCTGCAAAACATCATTATGACTCGATACAAGCATTTGACTCAAACAATTACTAATATGTATGTTAATTTATTATTGTTATGATTCCTGTTCATTTGTTCTAATAAACCGATTTGGATTTCCCTTACACTTAACTTTTGCAAAATACCTTTATATGTAGTTAAGACGAAGTTAAAAACAAGATAAAACATTTTCACAATTTAGTTTCGAACATGAATCAATAAAAATAAAAATTAAACATACATACGGAAGCAAATAAAATCAAACAAACAAATAAATAAACACACAAAGCAAATAAAGCTTGGGTTGCCTCCCAAGAAGCGCTTTTCTTTATTAACGAGTCTTGTAGCTAGACTCAAAGTCACCGTACATTACATGACTCCATCATCTCGCATTATGACGTATCCCTGATAGATATAATCCTTGTTATCAGGATGGTAATGTTTCAATCGTTCGACATTCGCGGTCACTCCTCCTCCCTTGCTGGTCAAGCTTACTACCCCATATTGATGTAGACTTTTAATTGTGAATGGTCCGTACCACCAGGGACTTGGTTCATCGGTAGGTGCTTTTGTTTTTGAATGCCTTAGGAGCACTGAGTCTCCTTTTGTAAATTCAACGGGGTTATTGGTCTGCTCATCAGCCTCAATATAATCGTTATTTCCACCCTTACATTCTCTAATCTCATTTTCATTGTAATTCTTAATCCTTGCCTCCCATGCAAGGATTTTCTCTCGAACATTACCACGGATTATATTGGGATTCGCCTCCATCTTCTTTTGTAGAGCAACATCTCGTATATGACATGGGATCGTTGGGAAGTTTATTGTTTTCTTTCCCTTCTTCATTTGGATGGTACCATTTTCGTAATCGATTTGTGCCCTAGTGGTAGCGAGAAAGGGTGCCCCAAGGATTATTGGCATATTCATATCATTTCTTTCAATAATCATGAAGTCGACCGGATACAGGAATCCGGCAACGTTGATCAACACATCTTCTGCAATTCCTAACGGGTACTCATAAGAATGTTTTGCAAAGGAGAGTTTAGTACGGGTGATGGATGGCAGTTCGTCGGTTAACTGGACATAAACGGATAAAGGCATCAAATTCGCGTCGGAACCTTGGTCAGCTACCGCATCCAGATGCTTGAGTTTTCCAATGCTGCATGGTATTTCGAAGACTCCGTGGAATTCCTGCTTTTCCACTAACTTTTGTCTTATGAGGCTCTCATACAATTGCCCTCCGGGTAATGTGTCGGATTCATCATCCGGCTTCATTTTCTTGGACTCCTTGTTGGGTAGATGAGTACGTCGATAGTTTCTCACCCAATCATTTATGGTCTCCTTGTTTATTTTGTGCCTCAAGTGATGCCTCACTTGTTGTGACCTTGGCGGTTCTATCATTTGGCGCTCCTTGGAGGGCGTCTCCTTTCCTTTGTCTGAAACGCAATTACAGGCATTGGCGTTTCCAGCATTAAGTGGGACGAGGTCGATTTTGTTGACTTCCATAGTTATCAACTTCCCCCTCTCTTCATTCTTGCCCTCTTGGACGATGGAGATGGCTTTGACACATTTAGTGTTGGGAACTTCAACGTCATTCCGCACCAGCACTTTTTCAGGAGCTTTTGTATTTGTGTATTCTTTCAAAAGGTCCATCATCTCCGCCATCTTCTCTTCCATCTCCTCCTTCTGTTTGTAGACGGCTTCCTCAAATTTTGCCAACCGTTCAGAGTGCTGTGACATGTATTCACCCATTCGAGCTTCGAATGTTGGACTAAGTTCCTGAGGTGGTGAGTTGGGTTGAGCAGGCTTATAGAAGGGTGTAGTATTTTCCCTAAGGGGTGATTTGGACAATGGTATTTGCTTAACGCTTGAGACCGAGTTAACTGTTGCTTTTTGTGGACTTAAGGGTCTCTTTTGTTTTTCCATAAGATATGCAACCCTCTTCTCAAGTTCACTAACGCTTTCCTCGGTGATTTGGTTGGCTTTATCGGGCGATGAATGTGTGTTGACCGCCGAGTGTACGTCGTGGGAAATTTGCCACAGTTCATCATCGTCGGATGCGAGCTCATCAATGATCTCCCATGATTCCTCGGCGTTTTTATCACGCAATCTGCCTCCGGCGGCTCGATCGATGGCACGCTTGGTGTGGTAGTCAACATGGTCATAGAAGATTTGAATTTGAAGCCAGAGATCTATGCCATCATGAGGGACTTTTTGGAGTAAGTCCTTGAATCGAATCCATGCCCCATATAGGGTTTCGCCTAGACGTTGTTCGAACATCAAGATATCCTTCCTTAGCTTGGTAGTTCTTCCTGGTGGGAAAAACTGAGCAAGGAAACGAGTGGTGAGATCATCCCAAGAGGTGATGGATCCTGCGGGTAGACGCTCTAGCCATTGACTAGCTTGGTGCCGCAGAGAGAATTGAAAGAGACGCAGTCGGGTCGTCTCTCGAGTGGCAACATCAAGGTCTATAGAATCAACGATTTTGAGAAAGTCCTTGAGATGTTGATTAGGATCTTCGGAACGAAGTCCATGGAATGCGCATCCGCTTTGCACCAACCGGATGGTGTCGGATCGCAAGGGAGTGACATTGGCTCCTTGAGTGAGCTCAATGGTGTTTCGATAGCCATGATGGCTAGGACGAGAGTAGTCTCCTAAGGTACGGGCTCTAGGAGGTGGGTGTTGTTGTGGTGGTGGGTTGTTGGGATCGAGGATATTACCACCTTCCATGATGTCGGATGGTAATGGTTACGAACAAAGAAACGAAGACAAAAGATAGACTAAAGAAATCCTAGAAAAATAAAATAAAAATCTCACTAGAAAGGAATCTAGTGAGTAGACCTAATAAAATAAAAATTCAACCTAAACAATAACTATTCCCCGGCAGCGGCGCCAAAAACTTGATGCGTGGTTTTGCGACCTTACAACAGGTTTTACCTCTCGAGGGATCTCAAGAGGCTTGCAATCCCCACCAGGCAGTGTACCTGACCGATGTAGTATAGTGTAGTGGCAAGTACCGGGGGATTGATCGTTCTCTAGGAGAATAGTGTCGTTAGGATTGAAAAACTACTCTAATAGGTCTAAGGGTGAGGGAAGATTCTTTTTTTTTTTGTATTTTTTTTTATATTTTTATGAAAGCAAGTAAAATCTCGGGTTTGAAGGAGTGGGCGGAATTAGTTGCTAGTCAACTAACCCAAATAACTACAAATGCAAATAAAATAAAATGACTGAAAATGAAAAGGTTGTGGAACTTATGTGGAGAGAAATGTGTTTACTTAGATTTCCTTACTCCCTAACTATCTTTTACCAGTTGATTAGTGTGTATTAATTGCGTGGATGACGGGTGTATTCCTTAATACCAATCGTGGGGTGGCGTACGTACTTCCCCAACTCTACAAGCTCCTACTTCACTCCTATGTCGAGCTGGCTAAGAAGCTCCTAACATGGGATCACTAGAATTCGCTCATGCATTAAATACAACCATAAAAACCTTAGTACGCATTGGTTCATGTTTCTTAAGACGTTCAAGCAAGTTACCGTATAGGAGGTTAGCCAGTTTTCTTAAGCCTAACATCGATAAACAATCATCCAATACAATTAATAACACACCAACAACCAATAATCAATAGTTAGGTTTCATTGGATCTAAGCAAACACAAGATAAATCTAGCCTAGCATGTTAAATAAAAGACAAGAACAAGATATAATCAAACAACACATAGACATATTGAATGATTAATTGATTACTTATCTTCAATTGAACATGGGAGATCCAAGGGTATAAAACCCTTAAAAATGGCAGAAAAATCGTCTAGGGTTTCTCCTCACAAAGTTGCACCCTAATGACTAAAAATTATGAAAGTATATATAGGAAAACAGATCTGACGGCGTCACGTTATAGAGCGTGACGCCGTCACCTCGCCGTGGTTAGGGTTTCTTGATGGCCTTCTTGACGCCGTCCCCTTTTAATCCTCCAAAATCCTCTCTGGCGCGTCAAGGGCTGACGGCCTTCTGACGCCGTCCCCCTTTAATCTTCCAAAATCCTCTCTGGCTTATCAAGGGCTGACGGCGTCACACTAGGGCTTGACGATGTCACAAGTACTTTTCAGCAGATTTTTGAGACTTTGTCGTTTTCTTCACTTTTATGCTCCAAAAACGTCCAAAATGCTTCCTTTTCCAGATTTCTTCTCCAAAGTACCTAAAATGACAAAAGGAACGATTTAGGGCAATATTTGATCAAATAAATACGATTTAGGGCTTAAATGACCCCCGAAAAGCGGTACACTTTTCGCCTCATCACCTTATAATTCTCGATCTTGATGATCAACCCATGTGGGAAATTATTAAAACTGTGGCACCAATTCCTGGTTCTGCCATTGTTCAACCTAATGTTGATGATAACTTTGTTATCAATAGTACCCACTTAAAATGATCCAAGAGAATAAATTCGATGGTCATCTGCGGGTCGACCGCATAACCATATCCGTGAATTTCTCGCAATCTGCGACATGTTCAAATACGGTGAAACTCAAAATGAAGCTATCAAGCTTTTGTTGTTTCCTTTCTCTTTGTGCGATGAAGCTAAAATCTGGTTTAATAAACTCAATGAAACGTCAATTACATCGTGGGAACAAATGAGAAGAGCTTTTATAAGCAGATTCTTCCCACCTTCGTTATTTGATCTTCTTTTACTCAAAATCAGAAAATTCTCTCAAAACTTATGTGAAAGTCTAACCGAAGCCTGGTTACGACTGAAGAACATGCTTCGAAAATTATGGGCACGGTTTGACCAAAAAAGCTAGTATTCAAATATTCTATCATGGTCTAGATGAACCTACTCAAGGAATTCTGGATGGAACAGCCGGAGGAATCTTCCACTACAAAACTCCAAATCAAGCATTTCAGCTCCTTGAGGACAAAGTCCTTTTCCAACGTGATTGGTCCAACAAATCTCAAAACAAACATCATCAATCTTTTCTTTCGCCGATGAAAGTAGCAATAACGATGATAATTCTCTATTGATGGAGAAATTGGAGGCTCTGACAACTAAAATGGATTCTCAATTTAAGAACCTAAAAGAAGAACTAAAAGAGATGAGTAATATATATAACAACTACAGATGTGACCACGCTTCTAAAAACTGCTTGAATGATGACACGCCGATGTGTGAACATCATGAAGCAAATTACATCCAACTTGGAAGTTATCAAAATCGAAATCCTCGTGATCAGTATTTTCGCCAATCCCCTTATGAACAACCTCAATCAAACAACGATTATGAAAAATCACTCCCAAAATTGAACAACGAGGTAAAAAGAGATTTGGATGATTTCATAAGATGTTACGGTAGCATGAGAATTGCTCACGATAATCTTTTTGACCATAAATCTTATAAACCCGTCGGGGTTCCACCACAAAAAGCTAAGTCTAACCCGAAGCCTCCGTCTTCAAGAAAAACCGTCAAACAAGATCAACCTCAATCCGAAACTGATCTCGAAAAATCAATCAATAAATTCTTGGATAGTCAAAAAGATGAAAACATGTTTGTCAAGAACATAATCAATGAGATGAATTTAAAAATGAAGCAAAATGATAAAAACCACCAAGTCATAATTAAAAACATGGAAAGAAAGATAGGCGAGTGGTCTAAGACACAAAACCACGTCTCTTTCGAATAAACCGGTAGGACTGACCCACCTCCTTCCACTCTCATTGAGCATGTGAATGCCGTATTCACCATGAGTGGAAAGTTCAATGACCCTCCAAAAATTCAAAAAAATCCACCTCATATCATCGTTAACCATAAAATCAAAAAAGATCAACCAATTAAGATAACAAAAAGAGAATATTACGTGGTCAAATAAAAAGAATCTCCATCACTTATGGAGTACATACCAATAATCCCATACCCTCAACGTTTAAAAATGGATCACTCACATTTGAACCAAATCGTAAAAGAATCTTAAATCAGGGGTGTTAGTGCAAATATTACGATATTTGAACTAAACGGTTTCTTCGATTTTAATAATGACAAACATGTAACTTGTAATACATAACGTAAAATGCGCAAGTTACTTGTAAACACAAATTATCAATGCAGACTTATATCAACATCTCTCGACGTCTCAACGGGAACGTAGATTTCCATCCCGACGTAAATCACTCAAGGTATGAACAAACAAATTTAAAACTTGACGGATGATCAAAGAAAAAAAATTTGTTCTAAACTTCACATTTTTATGAATGTGACAAAACATTTTTCAAAATTACATTTTACAAATTATTTTTGAACTAAAAAGAAATGTTTTATTTAGAAAAATAAGTTTAAAAATCCCAACAGCTATTCCCCCCCCCCAAAAACAGCTCCAAACATTCCCAAATAAACCTTCCCCATTAAAAACAAACGGAGGAACGTTTTTGTCCCCCACGGTACCACTAAAGGACCGACGGCACCACTAAATTTAGTGGTGCCGTCCAAACTTTAACGGTACCGTCTGTCTGTAACGGCTAGTTTTTTCAGCCTCTATAAATAGTGGACCATTTTACACCTTTTGGTAAGATTTTTCACACAGAACTTTATGTTCTTTATCTACCCACCCCAATCCAATTTCTTTGATCATTTAGTTAGTTTATTTTTGTTTAAGAGTGATCTAATCATCCATTCAAGTGATCACCTTCATTCCTCTACGTGAAAGAGAAGAACACATCATATCACAAAGATACAAAGTGTTGTGGTCATAGTTTAGTGCACTCGTAACACTTATTACGTACTTCTTGTATGTTTTCGTACATCAAGTTCTTGTCACCATACTTAGGTTGATCATGTAGATCGTGTAGATTGAGTTGATCAAGTAGATCGTGTATAGGTCGAGTAGATCATGTGAAGATCGGATAGATCATGTTGATCGGGTAGGTCATGAGTAGATCGGGTAGATCGTGAGTAGATCGGGTAGATCGAGTGTAGATCATGTGGATCTTGTAGCTTGTGTGATTTGTGAAGATCGGGTAGATCGTGAGTGAGATTGGTACTAGCTAGATTAGTACTCGACATTTAGCTTAATGTCGGAAAATAATGTAAGCGACGCGGTTTATGTGTTTAGGCCTCAAAACACAAGGTTTGTTATGTTGGGCCATAAAAAATAACGGGTTTGGTTGTACCCGAAGAAGAACTCGACATCTAGCTTAGTGTCGGAAAATATTGTAAGCGACGTTGTATGGTTTTCTCCACCAAGAAGGGAGCTTGTTGATTAGTGAAGTAACTCTCAAGTTGGGTACTCGGGGAGTGGAGTAGGGCGAAGAGGAGCTTTGTGATAGAACCACTATAATTCATCGCATCCGGTTTGCGCCTTCTTTACTTATCTCTTTACGTTTATTTTTGCATTTACTGCTTGGGAAGGGATCCGGTAAGAAGAAAAACAAAAATAAGAAGAATAAGAAGTATTTCTAGCCACACATTTCAAATAGGAGGGAGAATTTTAAGGGCAGATGCATCCATTCTTGTGGGTGCATCTGAAATGAGTGTTTGTGGTTTCTTCTCATCATTCTTATTTTAATTTTTCTTCTCATTTGATCCTAACTCTTTACCGCTTTACATTTATATTTTGCATTGCATTTATATTTGTGTGATTTGTTGCTTATATTATGTTATGTTTGTGTCATGGTATGTTATTTATAATATGTCTAAGTTTGTGTTATTGTGACATGCCTTACTTGTTGCTTTATATTATCTCTAGTTCTTGTATGACTAGTGTTGATACTTTTCATATTAAGTCACACTTGATCGAGTGTTTGATACAAAATTTTTTAAGTTTTTAAAGGAAAACGTATTCACCCCCCCCTCTACTTTTTCCACAATTGGTACCAGAGCCACGTCGCTCAAATTCTTAAAACAAATGGTTTTCAAAATTGAGTACGATTCATGTATCAAATTACCCATGAATGGCGATATAATATGAAAAGTATTTACTTGCTTAATACCTACAAGTTTTGTTGTTAAGTACACTTTGTCATATTAGTTTGAAGGTTTTCTTAAACAAATAAAAGAATAGAGTTTGCTAGTTTTCGGTAATGTCCTTAAAACAAGTCGTAAAGTAATACGATCTTGAAATGATTGGGACAATTCTTTGTTTTGTAGTAAACGTATTTTCGTAAATATTTCTCTTAGTCCTAAACGTGGAAATGATGCTTAAAATATTGGCCAAAACACATATTATTACCCCCAACTTGACAAACTGGATCATCTGCTTCCCTAAACTTCTAAAGGTGCACAATGGTACCCTAAACTTGACAAAATGAAATTTCTACTACCCTATACTAATTATCTTAACAATTAATTGTTTTTTTTCCTTCTAAATATCAATTTATAAAGTATTTTGTAATAAATAATTTATAGTAAAACTTTGGCTAGGTAAATATTGTTTTTCCTAAAATTTAATTATTTTTCATTTTTTAAAAATTAATATAGTATTTTAATTGATTATTTAAAATATAGAAAATATATATGTAGCATCTATTTCTAAAATATATCTAACGCACTACTCTTAATATATCTTCATACTATATTATTAAATATTTGTTTCAAATAATTTTTAGATCAACTTGTAACTAACTATAAAGGAGATTTTGTAATTTTCAATTTAACATATGCATATGAGGAAATAAATAGTTAAAATGTGATGGTCTCAAAATTATTTGAAACAAATACTGAAGTATATAATATGGATATCTATATATCAAAAGTAGTGCGGTAAATTCACTTTCTATAAATTATTATTTCAAATATATGTTTATTCTCAAAAGCTAAATATAATATTATATTAATTATAAGAAAATTGAAATTTATTAAAGCCTAAAATATTCTACATGTTCGGTATCTAGTTTACTAAGTTTTACATATCTTCGTTATGTCGAAACAGAAAATCAATCTGAGACTGAACTGTAACAATAGTGGACAGTACCACTAAATATAGGACGATACCTTTATATTTAACGGTACCGTGGGGTATTTAAAGGTACCGTGTATCTGTTCGTCTGTTTTTCAGAACTAAGTCATTTTTAGAAAAATCGTATAAAACTAACCGTAAGTCCGTAGGAGTCATGCCACCTATCATTTTAAATGTAATTGAGTCTATTAAAAATAACTTTATGAATTGTTTCTAAATTAAAATACATTAGAGTCCTTGATTTGCAATGAAAGGACTTTTTATTTATGCCGTTTGCGCAAATTTTTGGTCAAATGAAAAAGGGCGTTTCAACTTTGGAAGAGGAATTTTGGTGATTAAGGCTTGACAAACCTTTGATCCAACACCCTTTGATCTTATACCATCACCACCACCATGTTTCCCAGAGATAAAACATCATTTCCAGACCTTGATCATCCATTTCCAGAAGCTTAAAACACATAAACTTGGAGAATTCACCATAATTCTCTCATGAACACTTTACTAAAACCCATTACCAAACGCCCCTGTTTCGCTACCATTGACGAGTTGCTGATTTCCAGAAGTTGGGATAAGGCTTGGGGGTATCACGGTAGGTTTTGGGTAGTGTGTTGATATTGGAATCATTGGTTGTTACTATAGTATTGGTTGTAGGCGAATTCTTGGATTTATGCTCCTAGTTTGGAAAACGCTTGCTTTTGTGAATCACTGGTAACATTCTTATTTATATTTGGATGAAATATTATGAGTTTATGCTTTGTAATATGTTTGTATTGATATCAATTATGGAGTAGTAATCTTGTGTTTGTTTAGGCGATTTGTGAACTAAGATATGGAGTGTTTGGTATTGTGTTTATTGAAGTGGTAAAACATAATTTATCTAAGTATAAAGGTTGAAAGGATAATTACTAGTTCATGATTTATCATTACACTTATTATATTGGTTATAACAATGAATATAGGTCGAAAGGATTTCTTGTTATTTATCAATATGAACACTTGTTGCACTTATAGGCCGAAAGGATTTGTGACACTTGTTATCTTGAATTCTAAAGTTATAAACACTATCCAAACACTACTATATCTCTGTGATCATTGCCTATGCAAACATACTTTAATCATTTGTTTGTTTCTTCATATAATCTTGGTTTTACACACGCTCGGTTAATTTGTTAAGTGACAATTAAATTGACCATTTGCACCATTGTAAACAATCTAAGAAAACTACAATTCTCTTGGGACGACTTGGACTTACCTTAGACTATATTACACTCGAAAGGGTACACTGACCGTGTTGTGTCTTTAGTCGATTAACCGGTATTTCTAGCATTATAAATTTAAAGCTTTTTACACGCATCAAGTATGCTATGTTCACCCTGAAGGACGAAGCTTTAACTTGGTGGAACAATTACCTCAAGTCTGTTGGAAGCGATGTGGCTTATGCCATGACTTGGGAAGACTTTAAGGTGTTGTTGATTAAGACTTACTGTCCCCAAAATGAAGTTAAGAAGTTAGAGATTAAGTTTTGGAACCATAAGGTGAAGGGAACAGACATGACAACTTACAACCGCCGATTTCATGAGTTGTCATTGCTATGCCCGAAAATGGTTCGAACTGAGGCACTTAAGATTGAGCGATACACCGATGGTTGGCCATTGTCTACTAGGAACGATGTAATTGCTGCAAAGCCGATAAATCTCCATGAAGCCATCATGATAGCTCAACGTTTGATGGATTCGCTGGTTCTTTAGGATACTGAGAAGGGAAGCAACAATAAAAGGAAAAAGGGAAGATCACTCTAAGGGCAACATCAACTCGAACAAGCGACAGGAAGTCGCCAAAGTTTACGCTATCGGAGATGGGGAGAAGAAGGGCTATACTGGGAACAAGCCGAAGTGCAACCGTTGTAAACGTCACCACCACGGACACTGTTCGGTAGTGTGCAAAAATTGCTCCAAGGTTGGACACGTAGCCAGAGACTGTAGAACCAGACCCCTTGCATTGGTTCAAACAACCCCCGACACGGATTGGAAGGCTAACGTCACCTGCTTTGGATGTGGGAAGAAGGGACACTACAAGAATGAGCGTCGAGAGTCGTGGAACCGAGGGAACCAAGGAAATGGAGGAAACCCAGGGAACGAGGGAAATCAAGGAAACCGAGGAACGGGAGGAAATGGGCATAACCAGGGGAACCGAGGAGCAGGAGGAAACCAGGGTAACCAAGGCACTAGAAATCAGCAGGGAAATGTGGGAGCAGCCCATGAAAGGGTGTACATTATTGGAAAGGAGATCAAGGAGGACCTGAACGTCGTTACGGGTACGTTCCTTCTCAATAACCATTATGCTTCTATATTGTTCGATACTAGTGCCGATATGAGTTTTGTATCCATTACGTTTATGCCTTTGCTTGAAATCACCCTGACTGCCTTAGACATCGTTTACGACGCAGAATTGGCTAATGGTAACCTTGAAAAGATAGACACCATTATCCGAGGCTGTACTCTAAACTTGCTTAACCATCCCTTCAACATCAACTTTCTACCCGTTACTTTAGGTAGTTTTGACGTCATCATTGGTATGGATTGGTTGTCTAAGTATCGTGCCACTATCATCTGTGATGAGAAAATCGTTTGTGTGCCATACGAAGACGAAATCCTAAATATACAAGGGGATAGAAACGATCGTGGAAATCCTTCCCGATTGAATATTATCTCCTGTACCAAGGCGCTAAAGTACATCGAGAGAGGATGTCACCTCTTCTTAGCCCAAATTTCAGAGAAGAAGGAGAAGGAAAAGGGTGAGAAGTGGTTAGAAGATGTGCCCGTTGTACGAGACTTCCTGGAGTTGTTTCCAGACGACTTGCCTGGAATCTCACCGGTCAAACAAGTCGAATTTTAGATCGATTTGATGCCCGGTGCTGCACCCGTAGCACGAGCACCATATCGACTCGCCCCTACCAAATTGGAAGAGTTGTCAAAGCAGTTGGCAGAGTTGTCAGAAAAAGGATTCATACGACCAAGTTCCTCACCATAGGGAGCTCCAGTGTTGTTTGTGAAGAATAAGGATGGATCCTTTCGCATGTGTATCGACTATCGAGAGTTGAACAAGTTGACGGTGAAGAACCGATACCCTCTACCCATGATCGATGACTTGTTCGACCAGCTCCAAGGATCGAGCGTCTACTCGAAGATCGACTTGCGATCTGGATATCACTAACTCAGAGTTCGGGAAGAAGATATCCCAAAGACCGCGTTCAGAACCCGTTATGGCCATTATGAGTTTCAAGTGATGTCGTTTAGTTTGACCAACGCACCCGCCGTATTCATGGACCTCATGAATCGAGTGTGCAAACCATATCTGGATAAGTTTGTGATAATATTCATAGACGACATTCTGATTTACTCAAGGAGTAAAGAAGAACATGAGAAGCACCTAAGACTCATCTTGGAACTACTGAAGTAGGAGCAATTGTACGCCAAATTCTCTAAGTGTGAATTTTGGATTTCGACCATATAATTTCTGGGTCACGTGATTGATAGCCAGGGTATTCACGTGGATCCCGCGAAGATCGAGTCCATTAAGGAATGGACCGCACCTAAAACCTCAACCGAGGTTCGTCAATTTTTAGGACTTACGGGCTATTACCGGAGATTCATCGAGGGATTCTCTAAGATAGCCAAACCGCTAACCAAAATGACTCAGAAGAACGCGAAGTACGAATGGGGTGAAGAAGAAGAGGAAGCGTTTCAACTCCTGAAGGAAAAGTTGTGTAGTGCACCTATCCTAGCCCTATTTGAAGGGAGCAAAGACTTTGTCGTGTACTGCGACTCTTTACACAAGGGTTTGGGAGCCGTCTTAATGCAACGAGAGAAAGTGATAGCATACGCTTCACGACAGCTTAAGACACACGAGAAAGACTACACTACTCATGATTTAGAACTGGGTGCCGTAGTGTTCGCACTTCGAATCTGGAGGCACTATTTGTACGGCACGAAGTGTATTGTATACACAAACCATAAGAGCTTGCAACACATTTTGGACCAGAAAGAGCTAAACATGAGACAACATCATTGGTTGGAACTACTCAGTGATTACGATTGTGAGATTTGCTATCATCTCGGTAAAGCAAACGTCATTGCTGATGCTCTTAGCCGAAAGGAGAGAATACCACAATTACGATTCAGATCGTTAGGGATGACTATCAGTTCTCCATTACCGTCTCAAATTCTCGAAGCTCAAGCCGAAGCGTTAAAAGAAGAAAACCGACCAGCTGAGAACCTCTATGGTATGGTAGAAAACGAAAATGGCTTCGTAAAGCATTCCGACGGAACATTATGCTTTGGAGACAGAAGTTGGATACTACTCTATGAGGGAATTCCGGAATTGATTATGCACGAGTCGCATAAATCAAAATACTCCATTCATCCTGGATCTGATAAAATGTATCAAGACCTGAAGAAACTGTACTGGTGGCCTAACATGAAGGCCGACATTGCCTTGTATGTCGGCAAGTGCTTAACTTGTTCGAAAGTGAAAGCCGAACACCAGAAACCGTCAGGATTATTGATACAACCTGAACTCCCTGTTTGGAAATGGGAACGAATCACCATGGAATTCATCACCAAATTGCCAAGAACAGCTAGTGGTTGTAACACTATCTGGGTAATTATGGGTCATCTTACTAAATCTGCTCATTTTCTCGCTATCAGTGAAAGCGAAAGTATAGACAAACTTGCTCGCCTATACCTGAAGGAAATTGTTTCCCGGCATGGAGTGCCTATATCTATCATCTCTGATCGAGACCGTCGTTTCACATCAAATTTTTGAAAATCACTATAGACGGCCTTGGGGACAAACCTCGATATGAGCACTGCATATCATCCCTAAATAGATGGCCAGAGTGAGAGAACCATTCAGATGTTGGAAGATATGCTTCGAGCCTGCGTTATCGATTTTGGAAAAGGCTAGGAGAGATACCTGCCTTTGGCCGAGTTCTCCTGCAACAACAACTATCATGCCAGCATTAAGGCCGCACCTTTCGAGGCGCTATATGGCCGAAATGCTGATCTCCTATCTGTTGGGCCGATGTTGGTGATAGCCAACTCACTGGTCCCGAACTTGTTCATAAAACGACCAAGAAAATCGTTCAAATCCGAAACCGTCTACAAGCGGCACGTGATTGACAAAAGAGCTATGCCGATAAGAGACGTAAACCTCTCGAGTTCCAGGTTGGAGACTGAGTCATGTTGAAGGTCTCACCGTGGAAAGGGGTGATACGCTTCGGCAAGCGTGGAAAACTCAATCCCCGTTATATCGGACCGTTCCAAATTCTTGACCGAATTGGACCAGTAGCCTACCAACTAGAGCTACTACCGGAGTTGAGCAGTGTACACAATGTCTTTCACGTGAGCAATCTGAAGAAGTGTCTTTTAGACGAAACTCTGGTTATTCCTCTAGATGAGATCCAGATTGACGAAAGTTTAACTCTCGTCGAGGAACTTGTCGAAATCATGGACCGTGAAGTCAAACGACTGAAGCACAATCGTACTCCTATCGTCAAGGTTTTTTGGAACTCCCGACATGGTCCAGAGTTTACGTCGGAATATGAAGACGAAATCAAGCGAAAATACCCTCATCTCTTTTCAACTCCAACGAGTAATCTGAATTGAAATTCGGGACAGATTTCTCCTAAGGCTGGGAGGCTGTGACAACCGGTAATTTTTGGGAATTATTTCAATGCCGCATTATGCTTAAAATGAATATTGATATATAAGAACCGTATTGGGAATTTGTTTTGGGAATATATGGAATTTTATTTGAATATTGTTATGTGATATAGGAAGTTTCCCCGTAGGATGTGAGATTGAGCACAACGCGAGTCGGCACGAGTCTAAACCTAATAATACGATAAATAATTGATTTAAGACATTTTGAACAAAGAAAGGCGTATATATAGTCATTTTAATGGGAAAATGATTTTAAAATTAATGACGCAAGTTAGAAAGTCTCACGGGAATTTTTACTATCCTAAACGAGCCCGAAAGTTAAGATGTTAAAAGATTAGCAAAGTTTGAGATTTGGCCCCCCATTTATATTTAACCCGCCCCCTTCTTTTGTGTTTTGACATTTTCGGCCCAACACAACCATAAAACCCTAACTTTTCATTTTACTAACCCTAAAAATCAAAAACTCATCTCTTTCTCTCTCTCAAATACACCACCGCCGTCACAATCATTAACCACCACCACCACCATCACGCCGCCACCTACACCATTAAAACCCCACCAAACCCACCCTTATATCTCCGCTGTGAGCACGAACCCCACCTCCATGCGCCGTAACACCCACCACACCGCCACTTGTTTTCTCTTATTTTCGTGCCTAGGTAAGCGTGTAGTGCCAGATCTAAACGAAAAGGTAAAGTTACCACCGATTCACAACCCCTTGTGAATCGGTGAGGGTTAAAACGACTAGAAAATGATTGAAACTTGTTAAAAACATAACAAAACTCGTGGTATCATCTATTTGTGTTTCGTTTTTGTGTTTGTGTCGTGTTTGGATTCACGGTGCCGAGAAGATAAGCTCACCCTCGAGCTTATTTTTAGTTTGTTCGGTCAAATAAGCTCCAACCGAGCTTATTAATAAGCTCTCAAGCTTATTTAGTTTGATTATTGTTTTGGGTTTGATTTTTGTTTGGTTTTGATTCGATGGGTCACGGATACAACCAAACCCACTTGCGGGTTTTGGTTTAAATTTAGATTTGTTAGATTTGGTTAGTTTGGGATTGTTTTGGTCCGTTTGGTTATTTTGGTGCGCGACATGGTTCGAAGCCGAGACCACGGGGTCTTGGCGAGGTGAGTAAAATGGTCCGAATGGTATATATTAGTTGTGGTAATTCTGTGATTGATTATTTGACTTGGACTCGAGCCGTAGGATTAGACGTGGCCGAGGGATTGAATTGTGGTGATATAACTTGGACTTGATTCGTTATCGTTATGTTTTGGCCTCGTCGTGTGTTAGCCGAGAACCCGTGGTCTTGATGTGACCACGATAGCCTAAAAATGGACTATTGATATATATACTTGGACGTATTGACGAGTTTGACTTATTAACCCGGCTTATGACCGAGGATTTGATATGGACTTGTGACTTGAGACGGAAAAATAAAACTCGTTAACTTTTAGACGTGAGAAAAACAAAAGGAAATAAGTAAAAATATATACTTATTTGAAATAACAATTTATAAAAACTAAGTTGTTAAGTATTCTTTTATAAAAAGAAAAACGTATAATTTTTGAAATAAAAACGGAAAAGACGCGAGGGTTATTATACGTTTCTAGGCACGCATATCTAGTAGAGTATATTTGGACTGTGGGAAATAATATTCGGATTATTGTGAAGTTACGGATCGGTTTAACATTAATAGACCCGACCGGCATGGTTATCGGACTTATTGGGTTGACGAGCCCAATAAGGGCCCGGTAAGGGTATTGGAGGAATTTATTAGTGTGTAACCTATCCTTATGACTTACAATTTATGTGCAATGTGTATGTTTGGCTTTGGATTAATAAGTGAGACGAATGAATTGTTGGACTTATCGAGTTGACGAATTTGATAAGGATCCAGTAATTTGTCTGGATATCTTATTAAGCTTTTAAGCTTAAACATTTGACCTTGACCTTGATTGTTTGACGATTGGTTAATAGTCGGATTATTTGGAATTTGCAACAACGAGATCGAAACATAAACATGGACTTGGAATATTATTGGATCTTGGACATTTTGGACTATTGAGATACGAAACGACTATAGTACATTAGGCTCATAACAAATTTAATGTATTCGAGCCGTAACAGATAAACAATGGAAAATAATGTCTAACGAACAATAATATTTATAAAACTTGTTATTTAAACTTAGTGAAAATCAATGAAGTCATTTGACATGGAACGTCTTATAAACGAATGAGTCATGACAAAATTTTGAAAGATGTATGTTTTATGAAATAAAATGGGATTTAGAAAAATACCGACGACTACTAATCTATCCATGTTGTTTGGTGTGTTTTCTATGTGTAATCACTTTGAGTTGTCTACGTCGTCTCTTCTTGACTTGTTGTCTTACACTTCGCGGCGTCTTCATTATTCGTTCTTCTTTTGGCGTGTGTACTCTTGAGTCAGTGTCTTCCTACCGTAACACAGACGATGATACCAAACTCTAATAACAGGATAAAACGAGTTTATTTTGGAAAAGGAATTGGAATAAATTTTGGGAATGAGAATAACTAATTTTTAGGAACTTTTACGTCTTTAGTTATTTTATGGAACATATGTTACGACGAGTCTTTATATTATTAGGTCGTGCCGAATCCGTTGTGCCGTGACGTTCTAGTTGCTGTTGTATTATGTTAGTGCAAATATTACGATATTTAAACTAAACGGTTTCTTCGGTTTTAATAATGACAAACATGTAACTTGTAATGCATAACGTAAAATGCACAAGTTACTTGTAAACAAAAATCATCAATGCATACTTACATCAACATCTCTCGACGTCTCAAGTATGCTTCAACAAAGTCGTAGATTTCCATCCCGACGTAAATCACTCAAGGTATGAACAAACAAATCTACAGCTTGACTAATGATCAAAGGATTATATTTTTCTCTAAACTTCATATTTTTAATGTGACAAAACATTTTTTCAAAAATATACTTTACAAGTTATTTTTGAATTATAAGAGCGGGGGGTACACTGTGCCATAGGGTGGCGCCATGGCCACCAGCCCAAAAACGATGACGGCGCACCATACCGTGGGTGGCGCCATGGCCGCTAGCGCCGTGGTGGCCAGCCCACACGGTCGGTTTTTTCAATTTTTTTTTTTGAAAATTTGGAACGTTGGCAAACGGCTATATGCCCTTTTTTTGTTTTTCCCCATTTAATACATTAAAACAAATAAATAAAACCCAAAAAAAACCTCTATTTAGTCAATGGAAATTACAACAACAACAACACTATAATCAAACAAACCAAGCCACCCCTTCCCAGCCAAATTCGGACCATGCATCCTTCCATCTAGTTGACGAAGACATCGATGAAGATGATCAAGAAGAAGAAGAAGAAATTGTCCCGACCCCGACCTCAAAAAAATCGAGGTCAAAGACAATGGTGAAGAAGACAAAGACAAAGACGAAGAAAACCAACAAAGACAAAGACAAAGACAAAGACGATGATGAAGATGTGGCCCCGTCCCGACAACCTTGAACTTTTTGGAGCCAAGACGAGGAGTTTCTTTTGGTGGAGTGTTTCATTCAAATTTCTGAGGATCCAAAAACGGGTGCGGATCAACAAAGGGATACGTTTTGGTACAAAGTGCTCGACGCATACAACAAGGAAGCCAAGCGGCTCAACTATACTATTCGTACCAAAAACATGTTGAAGGGAAAGTGGACTCCAATGAATAAAGATGTCAAGAAGTGGAATACGGTAGTGGATGAAACGGCTGTTATGAGTGGGGAGAATGATAGAGATTTTATGACCTGTTGTCACATATTGTTTAAAAAAACAACGGGTTATGACTTTAGACACATGAGCGCTTGGGAGTTTTTGAAAGACAAGCACAAGTGGAAAAATCCCGACTCGACTATGGCAAGACGTAATCGTATTCGGGCTACGAATGAGGAGCCCGAGCATTTTGGACCAGATGCATTGTCACAGCCAGACGGCATGTACCGGGTTTCTAAGAGTCAACGTTCGTCAAACTCGACTGCTAGTTCCGGTTTAAACCCGGCAATGTTTCAAGAAATGTTGCAACAACATACGAGTTAGACCGCAAGGCAAAGATGGATGTTCTCGAACGAGAGTCACTCGCGAGAGTTACTTTATATGAATCTCAAAAGATTGCCGAGGAGATGCGAGTGCTACAAATGGATACAAGCAAGAAGGATCCGATCAATGCGGCGGTCGTGAAAGCACAACAAGCTCAAATCCGGGCAAAGTATCCTACCAACGAGGATTAGGCTTTTATTTCTATGTTTATGTACTAGGTTTTTATTTTTATGCATTTTTTTTAATGTAATGTGTGTTTTTTTTATGTAATGTGTGTTTTTTTTAATTAATGAAGTTTATTTTGGTTAATATTGTGTATGTTTTATTTTATGTAAAAGAAAAAAAAATAGCCGACGGCACCACATTTTCTGGTGCCAAGGGTTACAGCCAGAATGTGGTGCCATGGAATTTCTGGTGCCATGGAGATTTTTGCCGACGTGGCAGCACTTTTTGCCCACGGCACCAGGTCCATGGCACGAGCGTACCCAATGCTCTAAAGAAATGTTTTAATTCAAAAAATAAGTTTAAAAATCCCAACAACTATTTTCCCCCCCAAATAAACTTTCACCACTAAAAACAAAATTTGGAGCGTCCCTGTCTGGGACGGTACCACGGTACCACTAAATTGAGTGGTACCGTCGGGTATTTAGTGGTGCCGTCCCACTGTAACGGCTAGATTTTTCTTGCCTATAAATACCAGCCCACTTCACAGTTTTTGGGCATCATTTTTCACACACAATTTTCTGAGTTCAAATTTCCTATCACATATACTCTCCTTTGATCATGTAGTTAGTTTATATTTGTTTAAGAAGTGATCCAATCATCTATTCAAGTGATCACCTTCGTTCCTCTACTAGTGCAAGAGAAGAACACACCGTATCAAGAAGATACAAAGTATTGTAGTGTTAGTGTAGTGCACTCATAACATTCGTTACGTACTTGTTGTATCTTGATATACATCAAGTAGTCTATCATATTGTTTAGTTAGTTTTTGTGGATCATTGTGATCTTGTATAGATCGGGGAGATCTTGTGTAGCTTGTGTTGTTATCGGGTAGATCGAGTAGATCATGAGTAGATCGGGTAGATCGTGAGTAGATCAGGTAGATCGAGTGTAGATCATGTAGCTTGTGTGATTTGTGAGGATCGGGTAGATCGTGAGTGAGATTGGTACTAGCTAGATTAGTACTCGACATTTAGCTTAATGTCAGAAAATAATGTAAGCGATGCGGTTTATGTGTTTAGGCCTCAAAACACAAGATTTGTTATGTTGAGCCATAAAACATAACTTGTTTGGTTTTACCCGAAGAAGAACTCGACATCTAGCTTAGTGTCGGAAAATATTGTAAGCGACGTTGTATGGTTTTCTCCGCCAATAAGGGAGCTTGTTGATTAGTGAAGTATCTCTCGAGTTGGGTACTCGGGGAGTGGAGTAGGGCGAAGAGGAGTTTCGTGACCAAACCACTATAAATCATCGCGTCCGGTTTGCGCTTTCTTTACTTATCTCTTTACGTTTATTTTTGCATTTACCGCTTTACATTTATATCTTGCATTGCATTTATATTTGTGTGATTTGTTGCTTATATTATGTTAGTTATGTTTATGTCATGGCATGTTATTTATAATATGTCTAAGTTTATGTTATTGTGACATGCCTTACTTGTTGCTTTATATTATCTCTAGTTCTTGTATGACTAGTGTTGATACTTTTCATATTAAGTCACACTTGATCGGGTGTTTGATACAAAAGTTTTTAAGATTTATAATGGGAACGTATTCACCCCCCTCTACGTTTTCTATAATTAGTATCAGAGCAACGTCGCTCAAAATTTTAAAACAAATGGTTTTCAAAACTGAGTACGATCTATCTATCAAATTACCCATGAAGGGGGATAAAATATGAAAAGTATTTACTTGATTAATACTTACAAGTTTTGTTGTTAAGTATACTTTGTCATACTAGCTTGAATATTTTGTTAAACAAATAAAAGAATAGAGTTTGTACGTTTCCGGTAATGTCTTTAAAACAAGTCGTAAAGTAATACGATTTTGAAATGAACGTTTGGGAAAATTATTTATTTTGTAGTAAAAGTATTATCGTAATTATTTTTCTTAGTCCTAAACGTGGAAATGATGCTTAACATATTCTACATATTCGGTATCGAGTTTACTAAGTTTTACATCTCTTCGTTACGTCGAAACAGAAATTCAGTCTGAGACAGAACTGTAACAACAGTGGACGGTACCACTAAATATCAGATGGTACCGTTATATTTAACGGTACCGTGGGGTATTTAAAGGTATCGTGCATCTGTCTGTCTGTTTTTAGAATTGGGTCATTTTCATAAATTCGTATAAAATCAACCGTAAGTCCATAGGAGTCGTGCCATCTATCGTTTTAAACATAATTGAGTCTATTTTCATTTAAAAATATCTTTTTGAATTGTTTCTAAGTGAAAATATCTTAGAGTCCTTGATTTGTAATGAAAGATCTTTTTAGTTATGTCGTTTGCGCAAATTTTTGGCCAAAATGAAAAAGGGAGGTTCAACTTTTGAACATTGATGTATTTTCAAAGTGACTTGGTAAAAATCATTGAAATGGGGAGGAAACCAATTCATTTAAAAGAAAATAAATAAAGTCAAGCTAGGTATACATTGTTATACTTAATACACAAAATGACGATAATTATTTATGTGTGTTATGCTAAATAGTTATTTGTTTTTCTTTGTGTCCTTGTATTGTTAGTTAATATTTTTGAGTGCTTATAGTTATCTTTAGTTGAGCTAATTATATCTATAATCACAAGCGTTTTACATGCCTTGTTGCTATGTGTTGATTATTAGTTTTTCGGTTTATGCGTCAATAGGACTTAGAATAGACTTCTTGCATTAAGTTGCGTAATTGGTTTTGCATTGCATATAGGCATAGACCACTTTTCTTGCATATGTGTTTTCGACATCTTGCAAGTTTTAAAATGCTTTAGTAACCTTTTTAGAAATGGAAACTAAGTTGGTTGATCATGTGTGTCGAAAGATATTGTCTTACACAATTATTTTTCCAAAGGTTTAAGTGTAAAAAATATATCACCTCAAAATATTTAACACTTTCATTAAATCCGTAACATGATCTATAAAATATTACATCCTTTTGTCTTGCTTGACCATGGGTTGTCTAAACAAGATAAAAGATCATATTAATACATTAGTATTTAAGTAAAAAAAATGTATTAAACTTGCATTGATCTAACACACACACAAAATGTTTTAAACATTTAGTATTTTACGTATGTTGTATAAAAATGGTTAAGATAATTATTTTTATACTCATGATATGTCGAAAACTAAGAATATTATACTTAATAATAAATAGTTTTTCGCACATAAAAATAAATGACAATCTCGAAGTAGTAAGTTAATATGTCACTAACCTCACACATACAACTAGTATTAGAATCAATGGAACACATTCCTTAAATTATTATTTTCTTTTTAAAAGGAGTGATCGTGAGGGTCAAGAAAGATTTCGAGTACATATCAATTCATTATTCAAATTATGATTGATATCATCATCGAATCTAATTGACAAGTTTTCGAGTATGGACATGAAATTGGAGTCATTATTTGTCTAGCTTCAAGATAACATCAAAATATAACGAAATATATTATCTTGAATCTACATACTCAATCACACTCGGTTTTTATGAAAATAATGACGTCCTCTCAAGACGAAAATAATATGCATCGGATCATAACTCACACTTGTGTTGAAGATGCCATATTGAGTCTTCTTGTCCAATGGTTGTGTTCCAAACATTAAACTAATATGTTTAAAAGATGCATAAAATACACAACTAAGTAGGATTGACAACTTGGATGTTTCATCCGAAATATTCAAGTAATTTACTTTGCAATGCAATTAGTAAATGTGTCATTTCCGAAAAACCAAACACGAGCAAACAAACAACATATGTAAACTTTGCTCATGAACGACTCAACACTCAAAATCACATGTCTAGTAAAAGTGTCACACATAATATGTTATTAACTATTATGTACGTCATCAATCTTTGAGAAAATCACATGTATTTCTCTTATCAAAAGATTGACAAAGGATAATTTATATCATATGCATCTCATTTTCTTTGTAACATGAATGGTTATGTTACAGGAGAATACATTGTATCTTGTTAACAAATATAGGATATTAGATTTGAATAATAACCCAATACAACATGTGTCATTGCATAAACAAGTAAAATTGGTCATACACTAAAATACTTTTTACTAAGCATTCGTAAGAGTGATAAGTTTCCTCTAAGGCATATTTGTTGAAAGATACAATATGTCTTATTTCAATCATACATCATATAATACTCACAAGATCTATTGAGGTAAGTAACCTTTGCTAGATTCTTTTCTCAAGATATGCAAATGAGCATTCTTGAAACACTCTCGATGTAGCAGATTCCACATTGTATCACATTAAGGCATCTCTTGGCTCTATAAAACCAAATCATGTTAAAATAACATGTAACAACTCAACAAACAAAGATGTCGTCCAAGAGATCATGAAATGCACCATCTAAACTCAATAACCTCTAAATCTCAAATACAAGATGGAAACATTGTGCTTGCCTTTGGTAGGATATTGTGCAAGACATGTCATCTTCTTAACCGACTTTCAAAATATGGTTAGTTGAGTCATATTAGGCCATGTATTAGCGAAATAAGCTAATATCATCTTTGCTACACTTTGATAGGCAAATATAGGAATTTGAATTTTTTTAACATGAGAATGACTACTGGAGAACCTATCGCACTAGAAATTCAATTTGACCTAACGGTTGAATTTCTTCCAGGAGAGAAGTTGGGTTCGTGGTATAACCCGTAAAAATGGTCGTGTTTAGCCTGAATTGAGTACCACTAGTGATAGTCTCATACTCATTCTCTAACTTGAAAATTTTTCATTCCTACATTTGACTAAAGATAGTTTACCTCGGTGAACTTTATCTCCCATTAGGATTTCATTTTGAACAAGTAGTAATTAGGATCCTCCTTAGAGAACCTAGATTACTTGCATCCCACATATGTGTTTCAAAGTGATAACATGTTCTTGTGAGATATGATTAAATGCCTTCATGCTTTCTTAATGCTCAGTGATTACTTGATTAATTATTGAATGCATATTTATTAGAAAGATTTTGATTTCGATTAGATATTCCGATATAATATCTCTTGATATGTATATCTATGATACATGCTCTTAAATGCTAAATGTTATCATGTTTTGTATGATGTTTGCATTTGTTCCTTATGTGCATTTTACATGATTTGCTTGTTAATTGTGCACCCACACTATGTTTTTTTGACACATAATGGATTAGGTATGCCTATCACTATACACTTTTAGATGTCATATAGTCTTGCACTAGTGTCGCAATCTAAAAATTAAAGTAGTCGCGAAATTTTCCTAATTCCTTGGTCATCACTTCGCGTTCTTCCAAGTGATATACCCTTTTGTCAAGGGGAGGTTAGATACAAACATAGTAGAACTCGGAGTAGGTTTGACAACTTAAATATTTCATCCAAAATATTCAAGTAAGTTTAACTTGCGATCGCAATTGTTAAATGTCATATCCGAAACATCATATTCAAGCCTTTTAACAACATATGTTAAAACGCTCATCTAAATGATAAAAGCTAACATCAACCTTCGGGTGTCAAAGGACTCACGAGTTACTATATAAGTGATTAGTAGTTCCTTTCATCCTCGTGTGAATATACACTTCTTAAGACCAAGTGTATTCATTTCCGTTAGTTTCTCTTATCCCCATAGGTATGTCATCGTGTTTTGTCGTCAAGCTCACCTCATAGATAATGATGATTGAACTTATCTATCGGTTTTAGGGTAGAAAACCAACGCATCATCCTATCTCGCCGTCATACTATTCTCATCACTTCCAGGTGTGTTAACTCCTGTGAGAGGTGAATCATTGAAAATTAATGGATTTGATATCTCTTTACGAATAGCCATAACTACTGGAGTAGCCAATGTTTTGGTGTGTAAGACCATGGTACATTGATAACCATATGATTTTTAGTAAATCATCAACTATAAACGGATTTGACTTGTCTTTACCTGTAGCCGTTTGCTCAGGACTAGCAATTCTTTTGATGATCAAATCACCTTGGTGAATTGATTACCAAATATGGATTTGCCACTGCCTTTACCACAAGCCATACACTTGTGGACTAGCCAATTCTTTGGAAACCCCAAAAGGGTAAAATCCATGGTGAATTGAAAACCATTTCAACTCTTAGTTGTGAAACATGGGTGAGTTGAATACCCAATGGTTTTGAGCAAACCATTACAGCTATCAACGGATTTGTTGTGTCTTTACCAAAGCCGTACCCTTTGGACTAGCCAACTCTTTGATGGAATACAGTCATCATCATGGTGAGTTGATTACCATTTAACTAACAACAAAACCTGCATACAAGTTAGTAAACAAATACAACCAAAAAAATGTTTTTTTTTTTTTTTTTTTTTTTTTTTTTTTTTTTTTTTTTCTCTAAGAATACTAAAGAAAGATAGAAAAATATACAACAGTACCACAATCAAGAAGCTCTCTTTTCAGCAAGGCGTCTCTTAATCATCCCAATTAATTGTTCAGCATTTGTCCAGTCATTCCCAACCATATCAGTTGGAACCTCTAATTTAAGCCTAAGCATTTGCTCCATGAGATTCACTGAGAGAGGATATGGGACATCTGAGAACATATACACAGTAACACCAGACAACGTCTCCAGCACATGAACATTTGAAAGAGGATAGAACTTCCAACTACAAATATGCCACTTGTCGTTAAAATCCCAAACTCAGAAACCTTTACCAGCTGCATATTTATGTCTTTGCGTACAAGACGTCTATGTTATGTCTAAGAATCAAACCGTTATATAAACGCACTTAAAAAAAAAAAATTACAGGAATCTATAATCACTTATAACATAATCGTGTATGAAATCATGACTTAATGTTAAGCGCGAATATTTATGAAATTCACAAGTGTATGGGTTGACATGCAGCGTACTGTGAATACCATATCAAGGGGTTAAGAGTCTTAACTCCTAATTTGTTAAACACGCACGGTGTGCGTTGTTGTGTATCCGTCGTGGGATGCACAATAAACTTATTCCAACATCTTCAGAGTAAGGTGTTTAACAAGGATGCGTGATCTAATGTTGATGGGTTTGCAACCCTCTTACTCAACGAGTTATTTAGTAGGTTTACTCATCCTTTACCATCGTGGGTTTTAATAAGTGCATGCACGCCATGTAGGCAAAAGGTAATGTAACAACAATATTGAAACATAAATAATATGTAAACAACAAAGTAAAGTGTGTCGCGGAGTTAGCTAGAAACCGCGACATTTAATTAATACTTGCAAGTTTTTGGAAAAAGAAAGACATTTGCCTAGATGAAACAAAAAATGTAAATACACGGATATTTATTGAGCACTTACTAAAGTGTGGAAGTGTCCGTGGGCGGGGTCGTAACCTTTCCTAAAGATAGCATCTCTTGAGATTGCAAATATTCCATGTGCGTTGTAGCTCACGGCCATCCTTGTCACGCAGCTTGTACGCGCCTTTTCCTAGTGCTTCAACGACCTCATAGGGTCCTTCCCACTTTGGTCCAAGTTTACCTGTATCTTCTGCGTGGCTCGCATCATTAGCGCGATATACAAAGTCGCCTGGTCTGAATGAGGTGCTTCGAACTTTAGCATCGTAGTATCCCTTCATTTTTGACTTGGCTTTTTCCTCACGTATAGCTGCGCGTTCACGCCTTTCTTCCAATAGGTCCAAGTCTATACACCGTTCGTCGTCATTGGTTGCAACATTAACTTCCGCGGTACGAATAGTTGGCATCCCAATTTCAGCTGGTATGACAGCTTCTGTCCCATAGACAAGAGAAAAGGGAGTGTCTCCATTGCTAACTTTGATTGTCGTGCGGTGCGCCCATAAGACATACGACAATTCATCCACCCATCTTCCTTTGTGTTTGTCCAGGCGCGCTTTAATTCCTTCGCCTAGACTATGATTTGCGCACTCAACCAAACCATTGGTTTGTGGGTGTTTAACTGACGCGAAGTGTTGTGTAATATTTAGTTCTGCGCACCAGTCTTTGAACGGGTTATCGCGGAATTGTTTTCCGTTGTCTGAAATGATTTCCCCAGGTAATCCAAAGCGGCATACAATATTTTCCCAAACGAATCGTTTTACTTGATTACCTGTGATTGTCGCCACTGCTTTTGCCTCAATCCACTTAGTGAAGTAGTCTATTGCCACAATAAGAAATTTCAGTCCCCCTGCTGCAACAGGGAAGGGACCCGCAATGTCGATACCCCACTTATAAAATGGCCATGGAGAAGTGATAGGCATTAGCTCTTGTTGTGGTCTGCGCGGGATGGGTCTATGAACTTGGCAGTCGCTACATTTCTTTATCACATCACGCGCATCGCGATGCATAGTGGGCCAGTAGTATCCTGACCGCAAGGCTCGTGCTACGACGGACCGTGGTCCTGAATGCATACTGCATGAACCGGCGTGGATCTCTCGGAGTACATAATTTTCCTGAAGAGGTCCAACGCACCGAAGCCATGGTTGTAGAAATAAGCGCCGATATAGGATACCATCTCGAAGTTCGAACCTCTGCGTTGTGCGCCGTATTCGTCGAGCGTCCTTCTGCTCATGGGGCAATATGCCTTTGCTTATAAATTCGACAATAGGGGTCATCCACGTAGGATTCTGCTCCTATATTACCGTGGATATCTCCATCTCCGAGATGGATTTATTTTTTAGGATCTCCACCAACACTTGTTTTGACAGGTGTTGATGAACTCAAATAAGTACATTTTATTATCCTCATTTGTCCTATTTATTTGACTTGTTTTATTATATCATATATGAGAATTGATACGTTAATGTTTACTTTTGTAATTCTCAGGTAAAAACAAGTATTATGTGAAACTTGGCAATTTTGGACTAATTATGGAGCAAAACAAGCAAGATGTTAAAAGTCTACTGAAATGTACAAGATCAAGATCATTCTGCTCCAGATACGCCGCAACATACTTCTTACATACGGCGTATCACTATCAAGATTTCACAAGTTACAATCCAAGTCAGCAAATGACATGCGCCGCATAAAGAAATGGAGTTACGCCGCATCTTAAGGCAGTGTACGAATATTCCTGAATATATTAATCTTGGACCCCACGCGAAGTTAAGTCAATGCGCCGCATCTACTTATCCTATGCGCCGCATCTAACCCTCAGACAGAAACTATAAATACCCCAAGGTCAGACGAATTTCGAGAGTTTTTTAGAGGTTGGACAGTGCAAGATACCAGAGACGAATTCAGACTTATTAGCAGCACAAGACACACCCTAAACGAAGATACAAGAGCTGTAAGAAGGTCCTGCATGTATTCAATTCATTAAGTAGTTTTGTTTTATTGTATTAGTACACTTTAATTCATCAGGATTGATGGGCCGATTCCATGTGACTACGGAATATCATGGGCACCCCTTAAAATTGCTTTCCCATTAATTAAAGTTTATATGTTGATGTCTTTGGTGACTTTTATTAGTGCATTGATAACCTCTGTGTCTAGCTGAGCATTGCTTGGGTTGCCATGCCCCTTCCTCGCCTATCTATTCTAGCGTATACGAAACGTGGGCATCACAAATGCTCAATATTCTAGGATAGTGGGATAGACATAAGTGATCATTAAGGGTTTACTCGCCGATAAGATTAGAGCCAACGAGAAAGGGTTAATTATATACACTTCATATAAAACTAGCAATAAAACAAGTGACAAGCTACTTAATTAACAGGACAGGTCTTCTTATTGTCTCAAGTATCTATCTGTGTACGTGTGTGCTAATCGCTGATTCGTGCTCATTAGTTTAGTTTTCTATTTAATCATAACCAAACCGTGCCAGTCTCTCAGGCTGAACCCCCTTGCGTTAGATTAGGTTGTATAGCTAATTTAGGATATTAAAATACTGATTAGAATAACTAGATAATACGTTCCACTCTTAGTGATCGACACTCTACTTACCATTATATTCATACTGACCGGGTACACTGCTCGTTAAAGTGTGTGTTTTATTGATAAGTCGGCTAAATATAAATTTAAAACTTGAGTAGGCATTAATACTGCTAAACCACAACGACACATCACGCGCGCACCAAGTTTTTGGAGCCGCTACCGTGGATATAATAGAATTAGAGCAAAACACACCACATCAAGTTTTTGGCGCCGTTGCCGGGGAGTGAATTGTTATTATCTGTTAATTTGATTAGTATTTTAATTAGGTTTTTCTTTTTAATTTTTAGATTCTAACCACTAACCCTGTTATATATTAGATAAATTGCATTCATTGTATTATTTGCATATTTTCTGTTTTTGTGTGTTTTTATTTTCTTTAATTTTTGTTTCTTTTTGTTTGATTTTATTTTTGTTTTTGTTTTTCTATTTTTCTGCATTCTGCTATCGTTGTACTGTGCTAATACAAACGATACGGCGCATCTATTTTCATAGATACGGCGTATTGCGTTTAATTTTTATAAAATACAACGCGTTTAATAAATTCGAGTACGACGCATCTTTCCCCAAGATACGGCGTATTCTGTTTTTAATAAGAAATTTTTCTAAACCCTAACGCCATACGACGCATCTGTTTTAACAGATACGGCGTATTGTCTATTTAAATTAAAAACAGTTTTCGAATTATTAAACAGATACGACGCATCGATTTCAATCGATACGGCGCATCTTCTAAATCAAAAATCTTGTATTTTGAAACGTAACGAAAATACGGCGCATTAGCTTTTGTTAATACGACGCATTTAATTTTAATAAATATAATCGATTTTTGATAAATTAAACTGATACGGCGCATTCAAATTTATAAGCGGCGTATCTGTTTTCTGAATAAAAGTCTGATTAAATTTTAACGATTATAAGATACGGCGTATCCAACTTTCTGGATACGGCGCATCGTTTGCAGATATCAGCAGCTTTTATTTTTCTTATTTCCGAACGGAAAATATTCTAATCTTTACATTAGGAAGTTTTTACTTTGAAATCTACCTATTTTTAATTTTCAGGAACAATGTTCGATATTTTCCCCAACTGGTTCGGAAGACCCCAAAGAAACCCTACCATGGAAGAGTTTGCACTACTAATCGCTCAAGCAAATGAAAAAGAACATCATGAAGCAAGAAACCTTATTAATGAATTCAAAGGCAGTCATGAGCTGTTACTAAAGGAACAAAACAACATGATTAATGGATTGACAATTGAAGTGCACCAATTGTCAACGGTGCTTAACAAGATTCTTTTGGTAAGACACGATCTGAAAGGAATTACAACTAGAGGCGAAAAATCAACCTTTCAAATCGGAGAGACACCCAAGGATAACAGTACAAACAAGATTTCCCCTGAATCTTTATCATCTGAGCAAGTGCAACCAAAAGAGACTAATCCAGAACCTGTGATTAGAGAAGAACCTTTTGTTGAACTTAAACAATCAGCGCTACCTTTTCCACATAGGGTTAGGAAGGAGAAAGAAGATGCCTATCAAAGGAAATTCCTAGAAAATCTCAAGCAGATGCAGCTAAGCATACCATTTATGGAAGCCCTAGTGCAAATGCCAAAATATGCTAAATATCTGAAGAGCTTGCTTACGAACAAGTCCAAACTTGAAGAGGCTTGCACTGTAACAATGGGGGAAAGAAGCTCAGTAGCATTGCTCAACAAACTTCCATCTAAGGAGAAAGATCCAGGGAGTTTAACTATTCCTTGTCAAATTAAAAATTTACATAGTGGAAATGCTTTAGCCGACCTAGGAGCTAGTATAAGTCTTATGCCCTCTTCTATGTATGAAAAATTAGGCCTTGGTGAACCAAAACCTACTAGGATGTGCTTAGAGCTAGCTGATAGGTCTATACAATACCCATTAGGAATAGCTGAAAATATATTAATAAAAGTTGATAAATTTGAATTACCTATTGACTTTGTTATCCTCGATATGCCCGAAAATTCTAGAACTCCTATAATATTAGGACGACCATTTTTAGCCACTGCTAGGGCCATGATTGATGTTTTTAATAAAAAGATAACTCTTACCATAGGAAAAGATGAGGTTGAATTTAATATGGAACAATCTATGAGTAAAACTAATTCTGAAGACGATGAATGCTATAATATCGATGTTTCTGATGACACGATTAATCAATTTACTCAGAAATTGTTAAAAAGTAATTTGCTTGATTCTTTTCTACTTAAAAATTTAGAAAACACAATTGCTATAGAAGATCAAGTTGATGAAAATACTATTGATAATTATTTCGCTGTTGATTCCGCTGTTTGTAACGCCATACGGCGCATCGGAAATATCGATGCGGCGCATTTATCTGATGACAGCAACGAAATAATAAAAGAACAAGTTTATTCCGCTAGTGCTAATGAAATTGATAATGTTAAACCTGTGCTTAAGGATCTCCCTTCTACCTTGGAATATGCCTATCTAAATGGGAACACTAATTCGCACGTTATTATTGCATCTAACTTAACGCCAAAAGAAAAAGAATCCCTTTTGCAGGTACTATATAAACGAAGAGGAGCATTAGCATGGAGTATGTCTGATATTAAGGGAATTAGCCCGTCATTCTGTACACATAAAATCCTTATGGAAGATGAATTCAAACCAACTATCCAACCCCAAAGGCGTTTGAATCCAAAAGTCCAAGACGTGGTGAAAAATGAAATTGTGAAATTACTTGACTCCGAACTTATCTACCCAATTTCCGACAGCTCGTGGGTCAGTCCTATCCACGTTGTACCAAAAAAAGGAGGAATGATGGTAGTACTCAATGACGACAATGAGCTAATCCCTTCAAGAACTGTTACTGGATGGAGAGTTTGCATCGACTACCGCAAACTCAATGATGCTACGCGAAAAGATCACTTCCCTCTTCCATTTATTGATCAAATGTTAGAAAGACTATCAGGATATGATTATTATTGTTTTTTAGATGGTTTTTCAGGTTTCTTCCAAATACCCATTGCCCCCGAAGATCAAGAGAAGACGACTTTCACCTGCCCTTATGGAACCTTCGCCTATAGGAGAATGCCGTTCGGACTATGCAACGCCCCTGCTACTTTCCAACGTTGTATGACGGCTATCTTCCATGATATGGTAGAAGATTTTATGGAAGTCTTCATGGACGACTTCTCGGTGTTCGGTAACTCATTTAGTGATTGTCTCTTTAAACTTGATAAAATGCTTGCTAGGTGTGAAGAAACTAACCTTGTTCTTAATTGGGAAAAATGTCATTTTATGGTTAGAGAGAGAATTGTGTTAGGACATAAGATTTCTGGGAAAGGTATAGAAGTCGACAAAGCTAAAATTGATGTAATTGCCAAACTGCCTTACCCCACTAATGTAAAAGGAGTTAGAAGTTTTTTAGGGCATGCTGGATTTTATCGTAGGTTCATAAAGGATTTTTCAATGATATCTAGGCCTATGACCCAGTTATTGCTAAAAGATGCGAAGTTTGATTTTTCTGAAGATTGCAAAAAGGCATTTAATATACTTAAAGAAAAACTAACTACTGCACCTATTATAATTTTGCCGGATTGGAATCTGCCTTTTGAACTAATGTGTGATGCTAGTGATTATGCTGTTGGAGCTGTACTTGGCCAAAAGATAGAAAAGAAATTTAAGCCAATTTATTATGCTAGCAAAACATTAAATAATGCCCAAGAACATTACACCACCACGGAAAAAGAACTTTTAGCAGTAGTTTTTGCATTCGATAAATTTAGGTCATATCTTATATTGTCAAAAACTATGGTTTACACTGACCATTCTGCTTTGAAGTATTTGTTCAATAAACAGGATGCCAAGCCAAGGCTTATTAGGTGGGTTTTATTGCTCCAAGGATTCGATATTGAAATTAAAGATAAAAAGGGTGCTGAGAATCTAGCTGCTGACCACTTATCTAGAGTTGAAAACCCTGATATGGAGGTTCTTGATGAAAGGGAAATCGCTGATGACTTTCCTGATGAACACCTTATGATGGTAAGAATTAAGAGCAATAATAATAGACCATGGTATGCCGACTATATAAACTTTATTGTTGCAAATGAAATTCCAAAAGGGCTAACATCCGACGAGAAAAGAAGATTTCTAAATCGCGCTAGTGAGTATATTTGGGATGAACCTTATGCCTTTAAATTATGTCCTGACAATATTATACGAAGATGCGTAGATGGTGATGATATCCCAGCAATATTGGCACATTGCCATTCAGGGCCGACGGGGGGACATCACGGTGCAGTTATTACAAGAAGAAAAATCCTTGATGCAGGATTTTATTGGCCCACTATGTTGGATGATGCAAAAGATTATATAAAAGGATGCGATGCGTGTCAACGATCTGGAAATATAACATCAAGAAATGAAATGCCACAAAACTATATCTATGTATGTGAAGTTTTCGACATATGGGGATTAGACTTCATGGGACCGTTTCCTGAATCTAAAGGTAATAAGTATATTTTGGTTGCTGTTGATTACGTATCAAAATGGGTCGAAGCGCAAGCATTACCAACAAACGACAGCAAGGTAGTACTTAAATTTTTGCAAAGTTTGTTCGCTAGGTTTGGGGTTCCTAAAGCATTGATTAGTGATAGGGGAACACACTTTTTTAATCACCATCTGGGAAGAGCCTTGCAAAAATATGGAGTGTATCATAGGGTTTCCATTGCATACCATCCTCAATCCAATGGGCAAACTGAAGTAACCAATAGGGCTATAAAGCGGATTCTTGAAAAAATGACTGGATATAATCCGAAAGGGTGGTCTGACAAGTTAAATGATGCTTTATGGGTATTTCGTACAGCCTATAAGACACCAATGGGATGCACTCCATTTCGTCTTGTATACGGAAAAGCATGCCACCTACCGGTCGAAATAGAACAAAGATCATATTGGGCTTTGACAAAATGTAACATGGATATGGAAGCTGCGACGAAGAACCATTTCATGGAACTTAACGAACTCTACGAACTAAGAGATGAAGCCTACAGAAATACTAAGATCTACAAAGAAAGAACTAAAAGATGGCATGACTCAAGGTTACATGGGGATAAAACGTTTACTATTGGAGAGAAAGTTGATGTGCGTGTGTTTGTTGCTCTAATTATTTTATATCCACGGCAGCGGCGCCAAGGACTTGGTGCGCGCGTGATGTGTCGTTATGGATTAGCAGTATTAATGCCTACTCAAGTTTTAAATATATATTTAGCCGACTTATCAATAAAAACACACACTTAACGAGCAGTGTACCCGGTCAGTATGAATATAATGGTAAGTAGAGTGTCGATCACTAAGAGTGGAACGTATTATCTAGTTATTCTAATCAGTATTTTAATGTCCTAGGTTAGCTATACAACCTAATCTAACGCAAGGGGGTTCAGCCTGAGAGACTGGCACGGTTTGGTTATGATTAAATAGAAAACTAAACTAATGAGCACGAATCAGCGATTAGCACACACGTACACAGATAGATACTTGAGACAATAAGAAGACTTGTCCTGATAATTAAGTAGCTTGTCACTTGTTTTATTGCTAGTTTTATATGAAGTGTATATAATTAACCCTTTCTCGTTGGCTCTAATCTTATCGGCGAGTAAACCCTTAATGATCACTTATGTCTATCCCACTATCCTAGAATATTGAGCATTTGTGATGCCCACGTTTCGTATACGCTAGAATAGATAGGCGAGGAAGGGGCATGGCGACCCAAGCAATGCTCAGCTAGACACAGAGGTTATCAATGCACTAATAAAAGTCACCAAAGACATCAACATATAAACTTTAATTAATGGGAAAGCAATTTTAAGGGGTGCCCATGATATTCCGTAGTCACATGGAATCGGCCCATCAATCATGATGAATTAAAGTGTACTAATACAATAAAACAAAACTACTTAATGAATTGAATACATGCAGGACCTTCTTACAGCTCTTGTATCTTCGTTTAGGGTGTGTCTTGTGCTGCTAATACGTCTGAATTCGTCTCTGGTATCTTGCACTGTCCAACCTCTAAAAAACTCTCGAAATTCGTCTGACCTTGGGGTATTTATAGTTTCTGTCTGAGGGTTAGATGCGGCGCATAGGATAAGTAGATGCGGCGCATTGACTTAACTTCGCGTGGGGTCCAAGATTAATATATTCAGGAATATTCGTACACCGCCTTAAGATGCGGCGTAACTCCATTTCTCTATGCGGCGCATATCCTTTGCTGTCTTGGATTGTAACTTGTGAAATCTTGATAGTGATGCGCCGTATGTAAGAAGTATGTTGCGGCGTATCTGGAGCAGAATGATCTTGATCTTGTACATTTCAGTAGACTCTTAACATCTTGCTTGTTTTGCTCCATAATTAGTCCAAAATCGCCAAGTTTCACAAAATACTTGTTTTTACCTGAGAATTACAAAAGTAAACATTAACGTATTCTCATATATAATATAATAAAACAAGTCAAATAAATAGGATAAATGATAATGATAAAATGTACTTATTTGAGTTCATCAAATATCCCCCCACTTGAACTTTACTTGTCCCCAAGTAAACCTTAGAATAAATCAAATGAAAATGTATCCTAAAAGATATTAGGATTTATTTTTATATTTAAGCATGTATTCGTTTTTGTCATAATTGCACAACCAAACACTTAACGAATTAGAAATAAAATAAAATATTTCGATAAAAGCAAATCTAATCGTTTAACTGTCCAGTCGTGACGAATATTCTATCATAAGCTTGGCAAGTATACGCATCTCCCCCACTAAAGCTAAGGAATAACAAGTCTAAAGCGGTAAAAAGGGTTTGTCGGTTAAGGGTTAATCATTCTTCTTAATCTCTATCGATCTCACATTCCAGAAAAGGCGACAAAATCACAAATACATGATCGAATCCACGACCACGATACTTGCAATTGCTCAAATCCTTAACTCGAATGGGCTAAAGATAGGACCAAGTAATCTTTACCAATAATATTATATCAAAAAGGGCGACAAAATCATAAATACATAGCCGAATCCACGACTACGATACTTAAGATTGCTCAAATCCCTAATCTCAATAAATCAAAGGTTTGGATAAAGAATGATATAGGGTATGGATAATATTTGGGATACAAATTGGTGTAAAATGAAAAATAAACAAAACAGATAAATTAAAATCCTAAGTGTGGTAAATTACTTTCCCAACCATCCCATGAATAAGACTCATATCATTGAATAACTCACGCTTTAACACTTGAAACACACGCTTTAGGTAGATACGAATTATGCTCAACAATATCTCAATCAAAGAATAACCTTAGTTGGCGTTCCCATAACGGCCAACTCCCATTCAATCCATAAATATAATATACAACAAATAGTGGTGATATCGTCCACTTAATACAAAACTTTACATAAGTTGGTTAAAACAAACATCCAACTTTTCCTTTTTCTTTTTCTTTTCTATTATTTTTTTTATTTTTTTTTTTATTTTTTTATTTTTTATTTTTTTTTACATCAACATAAATGTGTAAAATTTCACAACTTTACTATCACTATTTTTCCGGATAATTTTTCCATAATTTTCATACTTTCAGAAATAACTGTAATAGTGAAAGTAGTAAACACACGAAAAATAAACTCAAAGTTATACAATATTTACTTTCATACCAATTGCATTGTGCAATTTCCTGACTCAACCAAAGATAATGAATTACGCACGCGAACACAGGTAATGTAAGGAAACACACTTTTCCTAAAGCAATTAACCACGGATTTTAATCTACAGGGTAGGCTAAGGTGTAAGGGTGTAACGAAACATTATAACAAAGGTGTAAGAAACGAAAGGAATGGCTCTGAGTGTTTTTCTAGGGGTATCTTACTCTAAAAGTGAGAGTAACAAAAGGGTTTATACGGGGGTTAACTAACCAATGTAGTTAGTTAATATCACATAACATATAAAGGCTATTTGGGTGTAATCCTAGAAATTTACCAATTTAGACAAGTCATTCCAATTATATAGATAATACTTATTATGGTGGTCTCGAATAGTATACAAGCCAAGTTCTAAAGTTTACAAGTCACCGGCACACTCATAGATTTGTGAATTTTGAAAAGTTCACAATTTTTGAAAATAATGTTATGTGTGCAGCTATGTAATTTAGACTTTAAACAAAAACATACTAAAAAATTTTAAATTTTGATAAATTAAGCGCATTTTAAGCATATTTTGAAAAAGTTTAGGACAAGTAAGTGTTCTAATTCTCCAATCCCCCCACTTAAGTTAAACAACGTCCTCGTTGTTTGTATCAAAGATTAAAAACTGGAAAATAAAAGAATTAGAACAGAAAAACTCCCCTGAGATTTGCTTGGTATGATCCTCCATTATTCGTATAAGAGCAAAAATCAACTTTCTTGTGGATGAGAACGTTTAAGCTTCAAAAATGATGTATCCACAAGAATGCAGGAATCTATAATACCATTCAGACTTTAACACACCTGAGTTAAGAAGGTTCAAACTTGCATAATACATTAGTAGTTAGTAAAAATAAAACTTTAAAAAAAATTAAAATGAAAATCATCAGGTCAGTCGATACGCCGTATCTTATGGAAAAAGATATGCCGTATCGAGCCTGGAATAAATACGAATCAGAATAGAAGATGCGTCGCATCCTTAACCAGGGATGCGCCGCATTAAAATACTGACAGAAAGTTTTAAAGTCAAAAATAAAAATGCAGAAAATTAAATAAGAGATGACCTGTGCAGGTGATGCGTCGCATCTTATGATGGAGATGCGCCGTATCTTCTGCAGGTCTGACAGACTCGACACAGAACAGAAAAGTAAAAATTTTCCGGGTTGTCTCCCGGTCAGCACTTGTCTTTATTCCAGAGTCTTCAAGTTAGACTCACGTTCAGCTCCTTATTTTGTCCTATTGATCCCCACATGTCCGTGCACGATGTAGTTGCGAATTACTTCGTCACGAACATATTCCGGCCCCAATTCAAGTACACCTTTGTAGAATCCTTTCATCTTTTGGTACGGATACTCGATCCCTTTCTCAGCGTCATTTTCATCTACAAAAAGAAATGGTGTAAATTTGTAACAAAATTTGTTAGGGGCATGTTTAAACCTTGGGTGAGCACGAGGCATCATGTAAGTTATAACGTTGCTTCCACTATGAAAGGTGATCTTTCCTTCAAATCTCCTAGCGTTAATTTCGACCTCCTTACAAAATGGTTTCCCAACGATCACGTCACCCATCTCAACATCACGATAAGCATCCATGTTTTCCACCACGGTGAAATCTGGGTCCTTTTCTTTATTAGACAAGGCATGTAAGTCGGTTGCAGAGCTCTCTTCTTTCATTGTAGCCTTGATCTCCTCTTCAATCTTTATCTTCTCTTTGAGTAACCTCCTTAAACTGATTGAAGAATTAAAGAAAAATTCGGGCTTTGCAGCATCATTACCATTCATCAATCTTCTAGGAAAAGGTATGTTAGGTGTGACTTCCTCAGTGGTGCTTATGGCCTTGACATGATCTCTTGGGTTGGTTTCAGTTGAGCTAGGTAAACTTCCGTATCCCCTTTCTTGAAGAACTTTGCTCATTTGTCTGATTTGTTGTTCCAATGCCTTGATCGAAGCTCCTTGATTTCTTGTAATAGTATCTGTTGAGGATCGGATTTCTTTGATCATAGCGGTGTTCTCTTCATGTCTTTTAGCAGCATCGGCCATAATTTGCTTTAAAGTATCATCTAAATTCTGCCTCCTTTCTTGATAAGTGGGATTAAAGTTGTTCTTTTGATAGTATCCCGGAGCAGCTTCCCTAAATCTTCCTGAAGGTCGGAATGGTTGTCCAAATTGTGTGTAGTATGCTTCTTCAAAAGTCTCACTTTCATTCTTATTAGGGCAATCTTTAGTGTAGTGAGGTCCTTCGCATTTTTCACATCCAACTTGGGCAGCATAAACTTTCTCATCACGCTTCTTCATCTCTCTACTAATTTTATCCAATTGAGCTTGAATTGTAGCAAACCCGTCAAAATTAGTGCTGCTTTTAGATCTAGTAGAGGTTCCATCGTGCCATTTTTGAGAGTGATCAGCAGCTTCTTGGATAGCTTTTCTATCATTAGCTGCACTCATTTGAGGCACAGCTCCCTTAGCATCCAAGATTTGTCTAGTAGGCACGTCCAATCCTTGATAGAACAATATTATCTCCTGCATTGGACTTAGATAATGTTGAGGGCATTTCATCAATAAGTCTTTAAATCATTCCCAAGCTTCATAAAGAGTTTCATCAGGCTCTTGCTTGAAACTGTTGATAGCCTCCATCTTTTTAGCAGTTTTAGCAGGTGGACAATATCTTTTCAGGAATTTGCTCTTCAAATCTTCCCACGTTGTGATTGAACTAGCAGGTTCATTCCTTAGCCACTTATTAGCAGCTCCTTTAAGCGAAATTGGAAAGATTCTTAGCATAAGTTGATCGTCAGATACTCCTTCTGTAGTAAACAAATCTGCAATCTCGAGGACTTTTTCAACATGTTCATTAGCATCTTCATGTTCTGTTCCACTGAAAGCATTTTCTCTTAGCTCCTTGAGAAACTGACCCTTCAACTCAAACTTTGACTTTTCATCAAACTTTGGTCTAGCAACTCCTGAACAGTAATCAGCACGGGTTTTGTTCATGTATTCCTCCATAGTAGTGTTTTCCGTCATTGTTTCTGTTTCTACTTCCTCTTTCTCTTCAGAAAAGTAATCAAGCTCGAACGAACTTGAGATATCAAAGCTTTTTGTGTTGAAAAGCCTTTTAAGCGAAAGTAGGGCTCATTCAGGATATTCGAAAGGTATAATCAAGTTCTTAGTTGAACTCCTGGTCATGCACTTCCTGAAACTATCACAAAAGCATCAGTAGGGTATGTTCAAGAAAGTAATATATCAGAAAATTAACAACAAATACGGAATACGAAAAATAAAAGTTGCTGATATCTGCAGACGATGCGCCGTATCCAAAAAGTTGGATACGCCGTATCTTATAATCGTTAAAATTTAATCAGACTTTTATTCAGAAAGCAGATACACCGCTTATAATTAGAATGCGCCGTATCAGTTTAATTTATCAAAAATCGATTATATTTATTAAAATTAAATGCGTCGTATTAACAAAAGCTAATGCGCCGTATTTTCGTTAGGTTTCAAAATACAAGATTTTTGATTTAGAAGATGCGCCGTATCGATAAAGATCGATGCGTCGTATCTGTTTAATAATTCGAAAACCTGTTTTTAATATAAATAGACAATATGCCGTATCTGTTAAAACAGATGCGTCGTATGGCATTAGGGTTTAGAAAAATTTCTTATTAAAAACAGAATACGCCGTATCTTGGGGAAAGATGCGTCGTACTCGAATTTATTAAACGCGTTGTATTTTATAAAAATTAAACGCAATACGCCGTATCTGTGAAAACAGATGCGCCGTATCGTTGGTATCAGCTCAGTACAATGATAGCAGAATGAAGAAAAATAGAAAAAGAAAAACAAAAAATAAAAACAAACGAAAAGAAACAAAAATTAAAGAAAATAAAAACACACACAAAAAAACATAAAATATGCAAATAATACAATGAATGCAATCTATCTAATATACAACGGGTTAGTGGTTAGAATCTAAAAATTAAAAAGAAAAACCTAATTAAAATACTAATCAAATTAACAGATAATAACAATTCACTCCCCGGCAGCGGCGCCAAAAACTTGATGTGCGCGTGTTTGTTGCTCTAATTCTTTTATATCCACGGCAGCGGCGCCAAGGACTTGGTGCGCGCGTGATGTGTCTTTGTGGATTAGCAGTATTAATGCCTACTCAAGTTTTAAATTTATATTTAGCCGACTTATCAATAAAACACACACTTAATGAGCAGTGTACCCGGTCAGTATGAATATAATGGTAAGTAGAGTGTCGATCACTAAGAGTGGAAAGTATTATATAGTTATTATAATCAGTATTTTAATGTCCTAGGTTAGCTATACAACCTAATCTAACGCAAGGGGGTTCAGCCTGAGAGACTGGCACGGTTTGGTTATGATTAAATAGAAAACTAAACTAATGAGCACGAATCAGCGATTAGCACACACGTACACAGATAGATACTTGAGACAATAAGAAGACTTATCTTGATAATTAAGTAGCTTGTCACTTGTTTTATTGCTAGTTTTATATGAAGTTGTTGGTCCCTTTACACGATTAGAGTTAACTAGAAAGTTAATCTATTTGTGTTTATGACTAATACAATGTTTAAGATTAATTCTAACAGTTATAAAGCGTGAATATAAAAACAACAATATTTTTTAACGTTTAAATTCTTATTAGAAATAATTCCAAGAATCTATACCCAAGTGTTTTGCGGAACAAACACTTGGGATTGAATAGACAAGGGTATGGGGTGTCTCCTATCGAAACTCAAGTTTTGCTTGAGTGGTAACAATATACCCACTGAGCTATCTCAGTGAGTTGTATACTCTTTGTAGGAGAGAAGTTCCTTTGTAAAAGTTCAAGACTTTCAATATACAAAGCACACTTTAACTTCTCTCACATCTGATCTATTTATACACAAGTAATCTAAGTATAAGTGATTAAAAATAATACAAGTTGTTGAGGTTGCGTGTCTGACAATTACAAATAGTAATTGTCATTTCCAAGAACCAATAGGAAAGGGCTAATAAGACTTTGGGAGTTGTTGGCTGACACTCCATGACTTTTAGCCGCAATAGGGAAGGTTGGATCTGACAAGAGAAGAGTGTTGGGCTGACACTATTATCTTCTCAGATCTTTTCCCTATTGTTCCCGCCTTTTCTTCAGGCGTTGGTTCCTCAGTCTTTCAATCACTTTGTTGGTTGAGGAGACTGGGGTTCAGTGAGTTCTTGTCCAACACTCACTGAACCATCATCTTCTTCTTTGGCTTAAGTCCTACTCAGGGAGTACCGCCTTCCTGAGTAGTGAATCCTTCTTCTTGAATTCGTCTTAAGCATCCTGAAGATGACTCACTGAGAGGTTGTTCTCTCAGTGACTTGAACTGTTCTCGGTTTAAGTTTAACACTTAGTTAATTTGTGTCCAAATCACGTTTTAATGTATTCTTGGGTTTTTCATGACCCAACAATCTCCCCCTATTTGGATATAAATTATGCCTAAGTGTTTTGATCAGTATGAGTGAGCTAAAGTCTTCTGCTCATACTGAATGTACTAGAAAATAAATAAGGATATTGATATAGCAAAACATTCATCAATTTATTCATATCATTACATGTCCTATTATTCTAAGTACAAAATACTCAAGGTTCCTGAACAAGACCCATGAGTTCAAGCTTAGCCTTCTTTGACATCAACACCTCTTTATCAGGTCGATCTTTCATCATTTGATCCATTAGTCTGACAAACTCCTCATTTTCAGGTCTCCTGATATTAAGCGCCATTAGTTTGTAAGCAATATATGTTGTCGTTTCCACTTTGTCGATGTCAGAGACTCTTTGAAAGGCTTTCTGACCAAATTCATCCACAAAGAAGATACCATACTCAGGTTCCTTGATGACCAGGTTGGGACGGAACTTAACTCCCTGAGGAGTAGTCCTGTTGCAATGAAGTGCAGCTATGTATTGTTCAGGTTCAATATCCACAGCTTTTCTTTTCTTCCCAGTCTTCTGAGTAAATTCAGGGATAGTTAGTCCCTGAGAAGCAAGTGCCTCATCATGGTTAATGCCCAGACTCTTTGCCACTCTTGCAAGTTCCTCATACTTAGCACTCAGTGACTTGATGATGATTGGGGCATTCTTGCTTGCGGTTTTCTTCCTTAGGATGGGCATCATCATATCCCATTCTCTTAACCCATAGTCTGAAAACTTGATTGCTGGAAGATGTTCAGACTTCCTTGGACCTCTATGGATTGTTAAGCTCAGAGGTCTGGTGGGGTGAATAGTGATATCAGTGATTTTGCCTTCACCTTTGGTTTTGGTCATGTGCCATACATACCTCTCATAAATCCTCTGCCTCTTTTCTTCCTTAAGTTTGGCCTGTTTGTTGTGTTCCTTAAGGATTTCAGCCTGAAGCTTGAGAAACTCATCCCCTTTGATGTCCCTCTTCTCAGACTCCTTTATTACTTCTTTGGCAACCTTAGAAATTTCAGACCTGTTGAGTTCCATCTCTTTCTCTCTTTCCTTCCTGAGCTCTTCTTGGTGTAAAATTTCAGCAAGTTGATCAGGAGTCCCATAGACCCTTCTCCCATCCTCTAAATCAACATAGAATGGTGCATCAGGATCTGCACGTCTTTCAGATGAAGCCTTGACTAAGCGTGCTTCAGGAGGAGGGTTTGTTTCAGTCACCATGATTTTCTTCCCTTTGTCAATGGGAGGAGGTTGACTGGTGGATGTCTCAGGGACAGTTACCAAAGCCGAATTAGGGTCAGGGATTGGAGGATCATCTTTCATCTCCCCCTCAGCAGATGGCGGAGCTTCAGTGGAGACACCTGCTGACTGAGGAGGTGGAGGAGTATGAGAGGCCTGAAGAATGGATAAGATGTTTGAGACCATAGACTTTATTTCAGAAGTCTCATTCTTCACGGCACTTAATTCGGCAGCCATTTCCTTCTGGTTGGTGGTGAGTTCAGTTACTTGGGTGGTGTAGTGGTTGACCAGCTCATTATGTGTTGTTGAGAGCTGCTCAAAGGCTGAGGAGATTCTGATCAGGTGCTCCTTGGATGCATTAACTGCCTGATGAATGGACTCTTGCTGTGTCCTTAAACCTTGAAGATCTACCCCCTGAAGGAGCTTTAGAAGCTCAGTAATGCTGGTGGAGGTGTTAGCCTGAGAGGCCAAGTATGCATCCAATCTGGTGACAAAAGTGGGATCATCTGTAAGATGTTCTTGTACTGATTCTATAGCCTTGAGGATGTTGGACAGTTCCTGATGCTGTCCAGTGGCTATGTCATCTACAGATTTGTTCAGGTCGCCAAGTTGTTTATCAGTGAGGGTGGCGGCCTGAAGAATCTTTGCCTGAGATTCTTCAACAGAAGCCCTGAAGTCAGCATATGAGGCTGCCACTTCAGTGTGCTTATCCCATAGCTCATCCGTAAGAGAGTTGTAAAGACCTTCGTTGGCTTTGCGAAGGACTTTTGCCATTTGTCTTTCAGAAGCCGGATGAGCATTGTCATACTTTTGCAACCACTTAGGAGTGGTTGAAGCACCTGATGATGATGATGAGGTTGATTGAGAACTGGGTGGTTGATCCTCAGGATGAGGAGAGGAATGTTGTTTCTCATAGGGCTGAGGAGGGCTTAATTGTGTTTCCATTTCCTCCTCTGCATCAGGGATCTCATCATCACCAAAATCAATCTCCTCCTCTGACTCATCAGCCAACAAATTTTCATAGTCAGCCAGAGAAGGAGCCTTCAGTAGATCCGGCTCCCCCTCAGAAGAGGGCTCACCTTCGTTGTGGCCAGGTCCTGATTCTTTTGTCATAATAACTGGTGGGGTTTGACCAGCCTGACTAGTCATAATAACTGGGGGGGTTTGCCCAGCCTGACTTTTAGGATCAGTTCCTGAGAGAACAAAAATGCCTGAGGTGGGTTTGGGTTCCGTATCGGCGGGTGGTTTATATCCCTCCGAGTCTTTGTCCCCCTGAGCGCCTTCATCCACTAATGGGTGTTTTCCAGTGGAATCATGAGGCACTCCTTGTGAAGATGTATGGACCCCCTTCCCATCAGGATTGGTCTGTCCTTTTGGGGATTTAGGGTCCTGAACTCCCTGAGACCCTGAGTGTGATTGCTCAGGGACGTTAGCAGGATGTGAGTGGGTATGGGTCCCCTTCTCAGTGGAGTAGTACTGCTCCACCGAGGATATAGAACCCTGAACTTCCTCAGGTTATGATTGTGATTTATCAGTTCCTTCATTAGGATGTGAGTGGGTGGATGCTCCTGACCCTTCTGACTTGTTTTTTTCAGTAGGGACATTAGGAAAGGGTTTGCCCGAGGATACTGAGGATGATTGCTCAGCACCCTCTAGTGGCGTTTGTTTTGTGGCCAATGTGGTCTCTTGTATGGGAGTCTGAGAGGTCAAGGTCACAACAACTTTCTTTGTGCCTGAGGCAACAGTCTCAGTGACGAGTGGTTTAGGTCTAACCACCTTACTGGATTGTCCCCCTTTCCCTTTCTTCTTCTTCACCTTCTTGGTTGGTGAAGGAACTGGTGAGCATACATTTTCACCCTGAATCACCATTAACATGTAGGTGGTCAGGGCGACCGGTTGTACCTCAGTAATGTCACTACTATAGTTGGTCTTATGCAAGACGTCAGGTTTTGTACCTTCATCTTCAGACCTTAAGTAGTCAAGACCAAGAAGATCCTGAAGCACACAGGAAATGAACCTAGGATAAGACATGTGTCTTTGCCTATGTTTCCCTGAGAGCTTTGACACGAGGTCTCGGAAGATTATTCCTCCGATATCAATTTTTCTACCCTCCAAGAGACTGAACATCATCAATTGTTGTGATGAGTTCAACTGCTCAGTGGAGGATTTGTTTCCTCCGAGTACCTGAATGACGAATGTCATCATCAGTCTCCAGACAGGGTGAAACCATGTCTTCACTATTGGAGCCTTTTCCAGCAAGGCTTCAGGGGACTCGGTAGGACGCCTAACATCATGAGGCCCTAGGAAAAGCATTTCAGCTTTTATTTCCTGATCAGTAGGGTTTGCCTCAAAGTTCTCAACAAAGTTAAGACCAGTGGCTAAGATGAAGGTCTTGTAGTTGAAGGAGAGAGTCCTAGTCCCATTCATCACAATGAAAGTGATGATCGACTCTTTGGTGTCCTTAGGGCAAGTAGCCGTTGCGGTACACCAAAACTCCCTGAGATAGTCATTATAAATGACTTCTGGGGTGGTTGTAAAATCTGTGGCAAGGAAGCAGTTTTGTAAATACTTAACTACATCCTTGTAACCCCCATATTGTAGGGGATAGTGGAAATTTCCAACCACATTATTTTTGGTCAGGTCCACGCCCTCCATTGTGAAGCTCACATTAGGGGCGGTGGTTATAGCATTAGAGGAAGCCATTTTATGATCTGGTTAAGGTCGAAAAAAATGGTCGGATGATTCTAAATGCTAAGAACACACACACAATTTGTTTTGAGAAAAAAGGGCAGAGTTTGCTTATAATTTTCAAAAACGTGTGTGTGAATTCTTGTGGATGGGTATTTATAGGATAGTGGAGATGGGGGTATTATTGGCATTTGAGTGATCTTATTTAATCAAAATATAATTTTTGGAAGTTATTTTGAATAAAATGTTTGAGATCCGCATTAAATGCCACCACTCCACTTTTCCTCTTTTTTCTCAATTGGCAGAGTGAACAGTTGAGCAGTTTCTGCAAAGGGAGAAGTTGCAGAGTTTCCATCATCACACAGTGTATTGTGCGAGAGAGGGCATTGAATGCCAAGTTGGGAAGTGGGGGCCCATTAGGTGTATGCCAGAAAGGCTAAAAGAACAAATATTCTTGAATTAAATATGAGTTCAGTTACCAACCTCGGACATTTATTAACTAGATACTTAGAGCATTTAAGTCAGTATTTAATGTCTCTTTTCAGGGCCCTGAATGACTTTTCATTCAGTGATGGTATTTCAGGGACTTGGGACTAGTCACTGATGATTCAGAAATATGGAATGATTCCTGAGCAAAAAGGATTCATGAACTTGGGTTTAGTTCATGAACCCTAAAGATTTCAGGAACTTGGGTTTAGTTCCTAAGGTTGAGGATTCAGTGATATTAATTCACTGACATACACATTGAGTCAGGGACCTGAGATTATAAGAATTTACACTTCAGTTGGTATGAATCAATCAGTGGACTGATTTTCTATATCCAACATTTCTAATTCAGCTTTCAGTCTTGTGAAAGTTGGTTCATCCAAAGGTTTGGTGAAGATATCAGCTAACTGATATTCAGTAGGAATGAAGTGTAACTCAATGTCACCATTCATGACATGGTCCCTGATGAAGTGATATCTGATATCAATGTGTTTTGTTCTCTGATGAAGAACAGGGTTGTTTGAGATTGCAATTGCACTTGTGTTATCACAAAAGATGGGTACCATCTTGTACTGAATTCCATAGTCACTGAGTTGACTTTTCATCCAGAGTACATTTGCACAACAACTAGCTGCTGCAACATATTCAGCCTCAGCTGAGGACAAGGCAACTGATTGTTGCTTCTTGGCACTCCAACAGACTAATTTCCCACCAAGTATTTGGCAAGAGCCTGAGGTACTTTTTCTGTCCATGTTGCATCCAGCATAGTCAGAGTCTGAGTATCCTTTGAGATCAAGTCCTGAGCACTTTGGATAGTATAATCTAAGGTTAGGAGTGCCCTTCAGGTACCTTAATATCCTTTTCACAGCAGTGATATGAGATTCTCTTGGGTCAAATTGATATCTGGCACATAGACATACTGAGAATTGGATATCAAGCCTTGATGCAAGTAGATACATCAGTGATCCTATCATTCCTCTAAAGAGAGTTTGATTTACTGGTTTACCAGTTAGATCAGGACCAAGGTTGTTTGGGGGAACCATGGGAGTTTTGACTGAGGCACAGTCACTGAGATCATACTTTTTCAGTAGATTCTTTACATACTTCTCTTGACTGGTAGTGGTTCCTCTATCAGTCTGCTTGATCTGTAGACCAAGGAAGTATGTCAGTTCTCCCATCATGCTCATTTCAAACTTCTTTGCCATTAGTTTTTCAAATTGTTTGCAAAGTTTGAAACTTGTTGAGCCAAAGATGATGTCATCAACATACACTTGTACTAGTATGACATCATTATTTGTCTTATAGATAAACAATGTGTTGTCTATCTTGCCTCTGACTAATTTGTTTTGGATTAAGAAGGCTGAGAGAGTCTCATACCATGCCCTGGGAGCTTGCTTCAGTCCATAAAGGGCTTTGTTAAGCTTACAGACATGATCAGGAGACTCATGGCTTTCAAATCCAGGAGGTTGCTCAACATAAACTTCTTCTTTCAGTGAACCATTTAAGAATGCACTTTTAACATCCATTTGGTATACCTTGAAGTTCATGTATGTAGCAAAAGCAAGGAAGATCCTGATGGCTTCCATCCTTGCTACTGGTGCAAATGTTTCCTCATAGTCAATGCCTTCTTGTTGATTATAGCCTTTGGCTACAAGTCTGGCTTTGTTTTTAATGACTATGCCATTTTCATCAGTTTTGTTTTTGAATACCCATTTCATGCCAATGTCTGAGACATTCTCAGGACATTTGACCAAGGTCATTACCTTGTTTCTGTCAAATTGTTCCAGTTCATCATGCATGGCCTGAACCCAACTTGGATGTTTAAGTGCTTCTTTAACACTTTTGGGTTCAATTGTGGAAATGAAGTCCACAAATAGGCATTCATTGGATGAGGCTGCTCTTAGACTAGCAGCCATGCTCTGGTGAGCATGCCTTCAGTAGGCTCTCCAATAATATTGACAAGTTCAATGTCCTGAGAGCTAGTCCAACTTTCTTGAGGTCCTGGATACTGATTTGAACTTGTGGAGGCCTGATTGGGTGGAGGGGTTGGTTCTAGAGTAGACACATGATCATTGATTGGATCTTGAGTGTCTATCAGATCACTGAGATTGTTTGGATCTTGAGTATTTTGAACAGGCTGATTGATATCATCAGTGGGTGTATGTGCCTCAACAAACTCAGTGATGGTTGGGTTAGGTAGGTTGTGAGGGATTATGTAATAGGAGAGATTAGCATCATCTTGATACTGAGTAGAAGGATTGTTTTCAGACAGATATTCATCAGGAGGATATCTTGAAGAATTATCAATTCCTATCTCTTCTACTGAGGCAGTTGAGAACCTGATTGCTTCAGTGCTCTCATCAAAGGTAACATGAAATGTTTCCTCAGTCTGCTGTCTCCTTGTGTTGAACACTTTGAAGGCTTTTGAGACAAGTGAGTATCCCAGGAAGTATCCATCATCAGCTTTTGCATCAAATTTCCCTAGGTGATCCTTGTGATTATGAATAAACACAGGACACCCAAAGACATGAAAGTAGCTGATGTCAGGGATTCTTTCTTTGAATAACTCATATGGGGTTTTCCCATGTCTCTTGACAATTATGGATTTGTTTTGTGTATAACAGGCAGTTTTGACTGCATCAGTCCAAAAATGGTTGGAAAGGACTGATCCACATAGCATTGTCCTAGCAGCTTCAATGAGTGTTCTGTTTTTCCTTTCAGCAACACCATTTTGTTCAGGTGTGTATGGAGAGGAAAAGTTTTAGGAAATACCTTTCTCATGACAGAAACATTCAAGTTCATTATTTTTGAACTCAGTCCCATTGTCAGTTCTAATTTGTTTGACCTTAATGTCATTTTGATTTTCAATGTTCCTGACAAAGGACATGATTGTTTCAGCTGCCTGACTCTTTTTGATCAGGAAGAATACCCAGGTGTATCTAGAGTATTCATCCACTATGACCAGAGTATACTTCTCATGGTTAATAGACCTTGGACTGACAGGTCCAAATAGATCCATATGGAGAAGATGTAGGCAGTTCCTGATAGAAAAGTTGGTTTTGGTTTTAAAGGATGCTCTGTGATGTTTACCTTTTTCACAAGCTGAGCATGGTTTATCCTTAGAAAACACAAGAGATGGTAAGCCAAGGACCTTGTTTTGTTTTACAAGATTGTTAATGTTCTTAAAGTTCAGGTGGGTGAGTCTCTTATGCCAAAGCCAGTTGAGTGTATCAGTGGCCTTAGCAAAGAGACAAGTTCCATCCTGAGTTAGACTGGACATGTCTAATACATAAACATCTTGTCTTCTTGGTGCAATGAGGACAATTTCCTTATTTGCATTGAAGATGGTTCCTTGCTTAACATCAAACTGAACTATGTATTTTGCATCACATAGTTGACTGACACTGATCAGATTATACTTAAGACCATTTACATATGCTATCCTAGTAAAGACAATACCATTGCAGTTTACTGAAGCATAACCTTCAGTGAGACATGATGAATTATCAGCAAATATCACTTTGGGTCCTTGTTCTTCCACATATTTGTGCAGACACTCCTTAACACCAGTCATGCTCCTTGAACATCCACTGTCTAGATGCCAAACAGGATCCCTGGCATGCTTCTGCACAAATAGTAAACTAGGTCAGTTCTTTCTAGGACTCCATTTCATGGAGGGTTTGGTATTGTAGGTCTTTATGAAAGTATTAATTGATTCATGGTCAGATGTTGAGTGGACTGAGCTACCACATGTTTTGCATTTGGTTGCAGGGGTAGCCTCAGTAGTCTGAGAGGATTGTTTCATTCCTCTTCTTGACTGAATGACCTTCTCTTTTCCTGAGGATTTCTGAGTGAAACTTCCACTAGATTCACAGTGTTTGTCATATTGACAATCCTCAGGGTGATGGTCATTGAATCCACACAAAGGGCAGGGTGGAAAAGGCTTGGCCTTTTGCTTCTGTTTCTGCTTAGAATCAGAAGGGTAGTTCAGACACTGAGCCTTAAGTCCTGAAAAGTTTGACATGACTGAGCATTGTTTATGGTCAGAGGTCCTGTGATCTTCCTTTTTGCAAATCATGCAATAAAGGACTCTATAGCAATCATCAGTGAGATGATTTGTATAGTTGCACAGCTCACATCTTTTCAGGGGTTTTGTGGGTTTGGGTTTGGTCTTTGAGGAAGTTGGTTTTTGTTCCTTCTTTGATTGAGAAGATTTCTCAGAAGATGCTATCTTCTCTCCTAGCTTCCTGACCATTTCAGCCAACTGATCAAATTTTGAGTCAGGGCTTTGGGTTGTTACTTCAGAAGGGACTGAAGTTGATGAGTCATCAGTATTTACTGAGACATCAAGGTTTGCTCTCTTCAGGATGGTTGTTCCCCTTCCTGATCTCTCCTTTGGAGAGTGTGGTGAGAAGACCATAGGTGGGAGGCCTAAGTTAGGTGCAGCACCCTGAAGGGTATTTAGTGGAGGAAGTGGAGGGTATGATTCTGATTCAGACTCATCCAAGGACTCAGTGAGTGGTTCAGTGAGTTCAAGCTTACTGAGTTTTTCAGTGAGTCCAAGCATATTTTTCAAAGCCTGACTTTCAGGAAGCAAGATCTTTCCAGTCTCAAAGTTTGGTAACTTACTGACTGGGTTGTCCCTGACAATCCAGTCATTTGACTTGGGAAGCAATTCTTGCTCAAAAGATATGCCAGCTGGAACAAAGTTTATTTCATTTTGACACACAATTGGATCAACCATAAGAGGGTCAATACCAATGGTTTTCTGAGAGATTAATCCCACAGTGTCAAAAACCTTAGGGTTCTTCTTGGTCCAGCTTTGAATGATAGCCTTTTCTTTGTTAAGTTCAGTTTGAAGGACTTGGTTTTGTTTCAAAATCTCAGTGTTCTGAATTTGTAGAGTTATTGTTTCTAGTTTGGCTTGCTTAAGTACAAGCAGTTCATCTCTACATTTGTTTAATTCTGACACAATATTGTTATATTTTGAAAACAGGTTAAGCCTTTTTTCCTCAACAAACTTTAAATCAACACAAATATAATTCATGTAAGACTGCCAATCAGAATCATCATCCATAGAAAGTAAAGTATTTACCTTCTTCATAATGATGTTGACCCACTCTCCATTTCTAGCATGGCTTTTTCCCACAGCCACCTGATCCTCTTCAGAAAGTGCCATCAGTGCACTAACTCTTATTTCCTCATCTGAGGAAACCTCTTCATCATCCCAATCATATGCTTTAGCTACTAAAACCTTGTTCTTTGTCTGAATAGGTTTAGATGTTTGAGCAGCCTGAGGCAATATGGGGTTAGTTTCAAGGAGTGCAAGTTTAGCTTTGATATTCCTATATTTTGTTTCAAAATCCTTTTGACCCTTGTTTTGAAATTGTTGGGTGGACTGAAACATTTTAGGTTGAAACTTGCTAGTTCCTGAGGATTTGTAAGAGAGTTCTGAGATAGTTTTAGAATAACAGTCCCTAGCAAAATGACCCTTTTTACCACATTTAAAGCATTCAGTGGTCTCATTTGCTTTTGGTTTTGTAAAGTTGGACTGATTTCTTTTGACGAAACGTCTTGAACTAGCAAGGAGTGCCCTTTCTTGGAATTCCAAGTTCAGGTCGTTCAGGTACTCCTCACCAGTCCTTTCATCAATTTCTTCTTCAGAATCCTCTTGAACATCCTGCACAACACCATTAGAATAGAAAGCAGTTGATATGGGTGTGGAGGTTAAGGCCTTTTTGGACTCAAGAGTTTTTGAGTCAGGGTATCTCCTTGAGATCAAGTTGTCCTCATAGACAAACTTCCCATAAATTTCAGGGAGCTCAAGGTTCTGAATGTGGTTAGCATTCCTCAGGCCTTGTGAGAAGTTGAGCCACTTCTCAGGGAGACTGTTGACAAAACCAACATTTGTCTCATGTTTGGACAATACAACACCATCATTTGATAATTCATTTATCAAAGTCTTGTATCTGGTGTAGGTCTGTGAGAGACTTTCAGAGTCTTTTGCCCTGAAAGTATTATACTCAAGTTTAAGGTCCATGACCCTATTTTCCTTGGTATCTGAGGGACCCTCAAAGCTATTTACCAAGTCATCCCAAGTTTGCTTGGCTGTTAGACAGTTGATGACTGATTCCATTATATCGTCAGGAAGACATGATATAAGGATGCTTTTCAGGCGTTGGTCTTGATTGACCACCCTCCTCTCATCAATGGTCCATTGGGCCTCAGGCTTATTTAGCCCTGCGGCTGTCTTAGGGACAAATGGGCCATCCCTGATACAGGTGATGTAGTAGGGTTCCATACAAGTAAGATAGCAAATCATACGCTTCTTCCATTTGCTAAATTTCCCAGCTTCAAGTCTGGGTGCAACAGCGGAGTAGCTGCCACCCTTTTTGTCGACTAGCTGGGGTACATTGATATCAGCCATAGTAGGATCTTGGTTTTAAAAACCTAGAGCACTCTTGGTTAATATAAAAGATTTTATAAACCAGAGGCTCTGATACCACTTGTTGGTCCCTTTACACGATTAGAGTTAACTAGAAAGTTAATCTATTTGTGTTTATGACTAATACAATGTTTAAGATTAATTCTAACAGTTATAAAACGTGAATATAAAAACAACAATATTTTTCAACGTTTAAATTCTTATTAGAAATAATTCCAAGAATCTATACCCAAGTGTTTTGCGAAACAAACACTTGGGATTGAATAGACAAGGGTATGGGGTGTCTCCTATCGAAACTCAAGTTTTGCTTGAGTGGTAACAATATACCCACTGAGCTATCTCAGTGAGTTGTATACTCTTTGTAGGAGAGAAGTTCCTTTGTAAAAGTTCAAGATTTTCAATATACAAAGCACACTTTAACTTCTCTCACATCTGATCTATTTATACACAAGTAATCTAAGTATAAGTGATTAAAAATAATACAAGTTGTTGAGGTTGCGTGTCTGACAATTACAAATAGTAATTGTCATTTCCAAGAATCAATAGGAAAGGGCTAATAAGACTTTGGGAGTTGTTGGCTGACACTCCATGACTTTTAGCCGCAATAGGGAAGGTTGGATCTGACAAGAGAAGAGTGTTGGGCTGACACTATTATCTTCTCAGATCTTTTCCCTATTGTTCCCGCCTTTTCTTTAGGCGTTGGTTCCTCAGTCTTTCAATCACTTTGTTGGTTGAGGAGACTGGGGTTCAGTGAGTTCTTGTCCAACACTCACTGAACCATCATCTTCTTCTTTGGCTTAAGTCCTACTCAGGGAGTACCGCCTTCCTGAGTAGTGAATCCTTCTTCTTGAATTCGTCTTAAGCATCCTGAAGATGACTCACTGAGAGGCTGTTCTCTCAGTGACTTGAATTGTTCTCGGTTTAAGTTTAACACTTAGTTAATTTGTGTCCAAATCATGTTTTAATGTATTCTTGGGTTTTTCATGACCCAACAGAAGTGTATATAATTAACCCTTTCTCGTTGGCTCTAATCTTATCGGCGAGTAAACCCTTAATGATCACTTATGTCTATCCCACTATCCTAGAATATTGAGCATTTGTGATGCCCACGTTTCGTATACGCTAGAATAGATAGGCGAGGAAGGGGCATGGTGACCCAAGCAATGCTCAACTAGACACAGAGGTTATCAATGCACTAATAAAAGTCACCAAAGACATCAACATATAAACTTTAATTAATGGGAAAGCAATTTTAAGGGGTGCCCATGATTTTTTGTAGTCACATGGAATTGGCCCATCAATCCTGATGAATTAAAGTGTACTAATACAATAAAACAAAACTACTTAATGAATTGAATACATGCAGGACCTTCTTACAGCTCTTGTATCTTCGTTTAGGGTGTGTCTTGTGCTGCTAATACGTCTGAATTCGGCTTTGGTATCTTGCACTGTCCAACCTTCCAACTCTCGAAATTCGTCTGACCTTGGGGTATTTATAGTTTCTGTCTGAGGGTTAGATGCGGCGCATAGGATAAGTAGATGCGGCGCAGTGACTTAACTTCGCGTGGGGTCCAAGATTAATATATTCAGGAATATTCGTACACCGCCTTAAGATGCGGCGTAACTCCATTTCTCTATGCGGCGCATGTCCTTTGCTGTCTTGGATTGTAACTTGTGAAATCTTTATAGTGATGCGCCGTATGTAAGAAGTGTGTTGCGGCGTATCTGGAGCAGAATGATCTTGATCTTGTACATTTCAGTAGACTCTTAACATCTTGCTTGTTTTGCTCCATAATTAGTCCAAAATCGCCAAGTTTCACAAAATACTTGTTTTTACCTGAGAATTACAAAAGTAAACATTAACGTATCAATTCTCATATATAATATAATAAAACAAGTCAAATAAATAGGATAAATGATAATGATAAAATGTAATTATTTGAGTTTATCAAAAGTGCTGCTGTTTAATTCTCGATTAAAGATGTATACAGGTAAACTTAAATCAAGATGGACGGGTCCGTTCGTTGTCAAGAAAGTGTATCCATACGGGACTATTGAAATATGCGATAAAAATGGTTATATATTCAAGGTAAACGGGCAACGAGTAAAGAAATACTTTGATAATAAAATTGAGGATACTGAGAACGAGGTGGTGGAGTTTGAACCTGAAGTATTGGAATAAAGAGCTGAACGTGAGTCTAACTTGAAGACTCTGGAATAAAGACAAGTGCTGACCGGGAGACAACCCGGAAGAAAATTTTTACTTTTCTGTTCTGTGTCGAGTCTGTCAGACCTGCAGAAGATACGGCGCATCTCAATCCTAAGATGCGACGCATCGCCTGCACTGGTCATATCTTATTTAATTTTCTGCATTTTTATTTTTGACTTTAAAACTTTCTGTCAGTTTATTTTAATGCGGCGCATCCCTGGTTAAGGATGCGACGCATCTTCTATTCTGATTCATATTTATTCCAGGCTCGATACGGCGTATCTTTTTCCATAAGATACGGCGTATCGACTGACCTGATGATTTTCATTTTAATTTTTAAAGTTTTATTTTTACTAACTACTAATGTATTATGCAAGTTTGAACCTTCTTAACTCAGGTGTGTTAAAGTCTGAATGGTATTATAGATTCCTGCATTCTTGTGGATACATCATTTTTGAAGCTTAAACGTTCTCATCCATAAGAAAGTTGATTTTTGCTCTTATACGAATAATGGAGGATCATACCGAGCAAATCTCAGGGGAGTTTTTCTGTTCTAATTCTTTTATTTTCCAGTTTTTAACCTTTGACACAAACAACGAGGACGTTGTTTAACTTAAGTGGGGGGATTGGAGAATTAGAACACTTACTTGTCCTAAACTTTTTCAAAATATGCTTAAAATGCGCTTAATTTATCAAAATTTAAATTTTTTAGCATATTTTTGTTTAAAGTCTAAATTACATAGCTGCACACATAACCTTATTTTCAAAAATTGTGAACTTTTCAAAATTCACAAATCTATGAGTGTGCCGGTGACTTGTAAACTTTAGAACTTGGCTTGTATACTACTCCCTCCGTCCCAATATAAGTGTCCACAATGGTATCTTTGCTTGTCCCATATTAAGTGTCCAGGGAATATTTTCAACCAATGAGAAGAGACTTTAGTGGGTAATAGTGATATTTGATTGGTGGAGAGTGTAGTTGGCCCCACTTTTCTAAAACTTTGTGAAAATGGAAAGTGGACACTTATAGTGGGACGGAGGGAGTATTCGAGACCACCATAATAAGTATTATCTATATAATTGGAGTGACTTGTCTAACTTGGTAAATTTCTAGGATTACACCCAAATAGCCTTTATATGTTATGTGATATTAACTAACTACATTGGTTAGTTAACCCCCGTATAAACCCTTTTGTTACTCTCACTTTTAGAGTAAGATACCTCTAGAAAAACACTCAGAGCCATTCCTTTCGTTTCTTACACCTTTGTTATAATGTTTCGTTACACCCTTACACCATAGCCTACCCTGTACATTAAAATCCATGGTTAATTGCTTTAGGCAAAGTGAGTTTCCTTACATTACCTGTGTTCGCGTGCGTAATTCATTATCTTTGGTTGAGTCAGGAAATTGCACAATGCAATTGGTATGCAAGTAAATATTGTATATCTTTGAGATTATTTTTCGTGTGTTTGCTACTTTCACTATTACAGTTATTTCTGAAAGTATGAAGAGTATGGAAAAATTATCCGGAAAAATAGTGATAGTAAAGTTGTGAAATTTTACACATATATGTTGATGTCAAAAAAATAAAAAAAATAAAAATAAAAAATCGAAAAAAATAGAAAAGAAAAAGAAAAAGGAAAAGTTGGATGTTTGTTTTAACCAACTTATGTAAAGTTTTGTATTAAGTGGGCGATATCACCACTATTTGTTGTATATTATATTTATGGATTGAATGGGAGTTGGCCGTTATGGGAATGCCAACTAAGGTTATTCTTTGATTGAGATCTTGTTGAGTATAATTCGTGTCTACCTAAAGCGTGTGTTTCAAGTGTTAAAGCGTGAGTTATTCAATGATATGAGTCTTATTCATGGGATGGTTGGGAAAGTAATTTACCACACTTAGGATTTTAATTTATCTTTTTTGTTTATTTTTCATTTTACACCAATTTGTATCCCAAATATTATCCATACCCTATATCATTCTTTATCCAAACCTTTGATTTATTGAGATTAGGGATTTGAGCAATCTTAAGTATCGTAGTCGTGGATTCGGCTATGTATTTATGATTTTGTCGCCCTTTTTGATATAATATTATTGGTAAAGATTACTTGGTCCTATCTTTAGCCCATTCGAGTTAAGGATTTGAGCAATTGCAAGTATCGTGGTCGTGGATTCGATCATGTATTTGTGATTTTGTCGCCTTTTCTGGAATGTGAGATCGATAGAGATTAAGAAGAATGATTAACCCTTAACCAACAAACCCTTTTTACCGCTTTAGACTTGTTATTCCTTAGCTTTAGTGGGGGAGATGCGTATACTTGCCAAGCTTATGATAGAATATTCGTCACGACTGGACAGTTAAACGATTAGATTTGCTTTTATCTAAATATTTTATTTTATTTCTAATTCGTTAAGTGTTTGGTTGTGTGATTATTACAAAACGAATACATGCTTAAATATAAAAATAAATCCTAATATCTTTTAGGATACATTTTCATAAGATTTATTCTAAGGTTTACTTGGGGACAAGTAAAGTTCAAGTGGGGGGATATTTGATGAACTCAAATAAGTACATTTTATTATCATCATTTGTCCTATTTATTTGACTTGTTTTATTATATCATATATGAGAATTGATACGTTAATGTTTACTTTTGTAATTCTCAGGTAAAAACAAGTATTATGTGAAACTTGGCGATTTTGGACTAATTATAGAGCAAAACAAGCAAGATGTTAAGAGTCTACTAAAATGTACAAGATCAAGATCATTCTGCTCCAGATACGCCGCAACATACTTCTTACATACGGCGTATCACTATCAAGATTTCACAAGTTACAATCCAAGTCAGCAAATGACATGCGCCGCATAAAGAAATGGAGTTACGCCGCATCTTAAGGCGGTGTACGAATATTCCTGAATATATTAATCTTGGACCCCACGCGAAGTTAAGTCAATGCGCCGCATCTACTTATCCTATGCGCCGCATCTTACCCTCAGACAGAAACTATAAATACCCCAAGGTCAGATGAATTTCGAGAGTTTTTTAGAGGTTGGACAGTGCAAGATACCAGAGACGAATTCAGACGTATTAGCAGCACAAGACACACCCTAAACGAAGATACAAGAGCTGTAAGAAGGTCCTGCATGTATTCAATTCATTAAGTAGTTTTGTTTTATTGTATTAGTACACTTTAATTCATCATGATTGATGGGCCGATTCCATGTGACTACGGAATATCATGGGCACCCCTTAAAATTGCTTTCCCATTAATTAAAGTTTATATGTTGATGTCTTTGGTGACTTTTATTAGTGCATTGATAACCTCTGTGTCTAGCTGAGCATTGCTTGGGTCGCCATACCCCTTCCTCGCCTATCTATTCTAGCGTATACGAAACGTGGGTATCACAAATGCTCAATATTCTAGGATAGTGGGATAGACATAAGTGATCATTAAGGGTTTACTCGCCGATAAGATTAGAGCCAACGAGAAAGGGTTAATTATATACACTTCATATAAAACTAGCAATAAAACAAGTGACAAGCTACTTAATTATCAGGACAGGTCTTCTTATTGTCTCAAGTATCTATCTGTGTACGTGTGTGTTAATCGCTGATTCGTGCTCATTAGTTTAGTTTTTTATTTAATCATAACCAAACCGTGCCAGTTTCTCAGGCTGAACCCCCTTGCGTTAGATTAGGTTGTATAGCTAATTTAGGATATTAAAATACTGATTAGAATAACTAGATAATACGTTCCACTCTTAGTGATCGACACTCTACTTACCATTATATTCATACTGACCGGGTACACTGCTTGTTAAAGTGCGATGTGAGACTATCATGGTACGTGTGTGAGCCCGTTCCAAAGTGTTCGTGAATCACAAACAACGTTGTGATCGTAAGTGATGTTTTATACTATTATGAATTAAGCTACCACTAATTACCACTAATTACCTACTAATTACCTACTAGATCTAGAGAGAGAAAGCTAGAGAGAGAAAGAGATGGAAGGGAGATGATTACACACACTTAACAATAAACTTTCTTAATTCATCAACCAACCCCTCTCCCTTGGATGGGAGGGGTATTTATAGTTTTACATGAGGTTGGGCTACTAGCCCTACTAACTTAACATTAATACATAATTAACAATAATAAAAGATAAAATGACACAGCCCATGGGCCTTCTACACGGGCTGGGCCTCAAAACAAACCTAAAGGCCTAAGCAACCTATTACAAATGATCAATACTTGAAATATTACAAAACGTGTTCCCAACAATCTCCCCCTAAGTATTGGTCATCAAGGTTGCATGACGTCGTCTTTGCTTCTTTGGCTTTGACGTCTTCATAATCTTTGTTCTTTGTTCTTGAAAGTGATGTGATGTGATATGGTGGTGGTCTGCCGTATTCTAACGATCTTTTGATACTGGTGTCTTCGTGTCCTCTCCATCATGTTCATATGACTTGTGACTTTCGTTCTTCAACTTGTTCTCACTTCTTCAATCTTTAACATATGAAAGGTTGTAGTGCTCGAACTTAGACTTATCTTAAACATATTCTGAACTTTTGATGATTCTGAGTCCTGGTGAGAACTAATTTTCAGGACATGAACATGATGGAGTCTTGGTGATGGTTGAACTCCAGGTCTCCAAGCTCCTCAGCAGCAGCAGCAGCAGCAGCGGCAGCACGAACCAACCGGCACTTACAGGCTCAGACTTCGAGATCGTCAACAGCATAGTGTGAAGACTTTCTCTAATCCTTGCCCAGGCCGTTCTGAACCGGATACCCCCGAGAGGGCTTACACAGACACACCGAAGTGCACCCACGATTCAGTGAGTCGCTGGAGATCACCCCACGACTGTAGACCGTTTGGGACAAAACACTAAGCATAACCCACAAGGAGTTACCGAAGTGACCTGCTGTCAGAGTTGTTTGATGTTGCTCTGGCAGGATTTCCATTCAATCATTGATAATCACATATGTGACTTTTCTCATGAATGTTCTCGGCAGATTGCTAAGATCTGCGAAGGACACTTTCTTAATTTTACATCTGCTGCCCATGATGTAGAACAGCAGAGTAATACTAAGTGTACCTAAGAGATCTTTTTATGAATCTCATGGCTCTAGACTCAATTAGTGCACATTTGTTTGGTCGTCGGAGGCGTGGAGCAGATTGCCTCCTTTTCAATATCAACACTCTCGGAATGAGAGGTCGATAGATTATGAAGGGTTCTCCGTGTGAATGAAACAAATGTCTTTTAAGAGACACTTGAGTAGCTAAGAAGGTTTAGTGCAGTGCGTCACTGGGTCCATGATGACTTTGATCTTCAATACCGGTGATTCTTGATCAACCAGTAGATTATGTATTGAACCCGGTGTCTGCCCTAAGGTTGAACAAATGGAGGGCTATTTCTTTTCACCCTTTTCTTTGCTTTTCTTTTTAATTCTTCAACCCCTTCTTTCTCCGTTCATTCATTTTTCTCCTTTTTCAATCATACCTAGGACTTTCTAGTTCTAAACTATTGGTGTTGTCCTTGGGTAGATCCCTCCGGCTCTGGCGGATCATAGGACGGTTTTCCCTAACCTTAGTCACCTTATAACTCCATGACTATCCTAATGATGCCATAAAACCAAACCTTTTGAAAAATCTCTCAAAGTGTTTATGTTTGTAAAACACATTTTGTTAACACTTTGAGAGTTTTGTTATTTTCAGAAGAACTCCCCCTTAACATGTGCTCATATGTAACTTACTTTGAAATTTGCACATGTCGGGAAGAGTTGGCACTTTTTGAATTGATTGACTTTCAATGAACATGACCTTTGCGAGACACGCTTACATCACCAGTTGGACTGGCTTGAAATTATTACCCGTCCCGGTCATATTCAAAGATCGTCGCTCGAAATTGGTACATTCTACTCAGATATATCCTTCGCGAGACACGCTTACATCACCAGATGAACTGGCTTGAAATTATTACCCGTCCCGGATATACCTTTTCGACTACTGACTGTTATTATCGTCAATTCGAGGGTCAATTCTTGAGTCTTACACTCATGAGATTCTAGCAATGAGATACCATATTTTAATCACTTTTTCATTCTCCCCCTCAAAAATAGCATAATAATGTTGTTTTTGAAAAATTGTTGATTAAAATATGCTCTTTTTGAGGTGTTTGTGGAAGAATGTCAAGAACGTTGGTAGTTTTGAACAAAGATTTTTTCAAATACTCCCCCTTAACAAGGGAGTACTTGTCCTTATGAGCAGAATTGTTTAAAACTTTGAAAAAAATTTCTGGTTTTAATTATGCTCATAAGTAAGAAGCTTTTGCTCCTTTTTCAGGATTGAGGCACTGAAGCGTACCTCAGGGTCCTTTCTTTATAAGAGCGGGTTGTACACTGTTATGTGTGCACAAGCCGTAGTGATATTTGAAAGTGAATGATGAAAAATGAAATGAAATGATGATGATCAAATAACACAAATTGTACCACAAATTAGGCAGGACGTCGGAAGGTGAGAATGTTTGGAATTCTTGCTCGTCCTCCCACATAACTCTCCAATCTTCGCATTTGAGTCCGAAACTGAAGCTTGTCGTTGATTCTTTTGATGAACTTGACTGCTTGCTTGGCATCATTTCTGTTCCATTTGACCACTTGCATGACTCCCGTTTTTGAACCTTTGTAGTAATTATCCAAGATTGACTCAAGTTCTGTCTTGACCATTACCAATGTCTTATCCCCAAACTTTCTCAATTCTTCAAATCCCATGAAGTGTGGACTGCAGTTGCTCCGTTTGTAAACCACTCCAAACGGTCTATCCATGAACGTATAAGGAGGCTGACCATGAATACCCGGCCGGTCAAGATCTGGCTTGATGAGATTAACTCGTTTTTGGTAGCTTTCTACCCCAAGTTGGATGTCCTCAACTCGATGCCTTATAACAATGCTGCGGATGAATATGAGAATGGAGTTGATGATGTCATACTGAAGACGGCCAGGAAGATGTTCAAGTTTCCCCTGAATCTTCAGTAGGTACATGTCTTCTATATCATTGCGGGACAAATATGGGTAGTCAGCTTCACAGAACAAGTACTCTTTGTCATCTGATCTTCTTACAGTGATCTTGGTTAGAAAGTTATACCCGTACAGCGGTTCGGTTTCAGCACTGGTTATGGATAGAATCCTGTTAGGGTTCTTCCTATCTATATTTCTTGAAACTCTCGTGGTGACCAAGTATTTGTAGGACAATCTCCTCATATGTCGCCAATGATGAATCCCAAAAACAGCATCGTCATTGTAGACATGGACGTCATGGTTCCATAAATCGTCGACCTTTTCTTCCAAATCTTCTATGGAGTATGAAGCTGCTGGATACTTGGAAAGTGATGTTGCATATCGTATAGGATTCGTGCTTCCACTCATGAGATAGGCTAGGTCTCGATTGAAGAAGTATTCTTTTGGTAACTTAGGATTCTTTGGGTGACCAATGAGGGGTAATGGTTTGGTGTAGTCCTTGTAGTGCAATGGTTCTTTTGATTTATGGGTTTGTTCATCAGCAATATTATCTCCAAGAGCTCATGCAACTTGTTCAAGATTATACTCAAACTCTATCTCAGTAGTAGTTACCGTTGTAAATTCAGTGAAGCCTGAGCTGCGAACTCGAATGATATCTGACAAACCCAACTTCTGAACCTTGATTGCCTTTTTCAGTCTTTTGGTAAAGTCTACAATTGATCCTTCCACGGGTGTGCTGTCAACTTCATCAGGGTAAGCATCAACCATATCTTCAAACCAGTCATACTTTGAGGCTCCTGGATTGACCCATTCTGGTAGCGGTATATCATTAACTTGACCCGAAGGAACCACAACTTCTTGAACACTTGTAGGTACATAGGGTATTTCATCATCTGCACTGATGTTCTCGTGAAATTCTACGTCCTCAAATTGACCACTTCCAATGGGACTGAAGACTGGTCCACTTGATTGTTTTCCTTTTCCAGATGATTGTGCTATGGGACCACGGCTTGAAGATGAAGGTCTCCGTCTTTTCTTTCCTTGATCTTCTGGGTCATCCTGTCGTCGCTTCAATGACTTGGTTGGTTTGCATGGTTCATCTTGTTTTTCAGCTCGTTTGATTGAGTTAAGTAATGCTTGCCTGAGTTCATCTTCTGCAGGGTTTTCTTGAATTTCTTCAAGAAGTTGTTCTCTGAGAATTGATCCAGATGGTTGTGGAGGTAATGTCCTGATAGTGATTGGTATTGTCTGCATCAATTTTGCCACAACTTCTTCCAGATTTTTCTTGGCATAGTTGTTGAGCATGTCAGGAAATGCATCTTGAAGAGTCTTGAAGACCTCAGTTGGAACCAGTTCAGCAACTTCCTTTTTCAAATCAACGTTATCACACTTCAGTATATGTTTGTCCACCTGCTCCTGAAGACTCAACAGTTTCTGTTTAGTTTCTTGATATTCCTTTTCACAGGCTTCATGATTACTCAACACTTGATTTAGTTTACTTTCAAGCTGACTTATGGCAGTTGATGATTGAGCCACTGAAGATGTAGGTGGTGATTGAAGAATGGTTGTGTGTGGTTGAGCATCTGGATTATCTTGGTCATCTTCAGATTCATCTTTATCATCACTTTCATCGTTGTTGACACTACTGTCTTTCTTATCCTTGTCACTTTCTTCATCATTGTCTTCATCATCCTCACTTTGTCTGTCATCATCGGACTCTTCAGCTTCAGAACCCGATGGGGTATGAGTGTGTTGATCTGATTCGTCACCCTCTTCTTCTGAGCTCTCATTTGGTTGAATCGGTGAAAAACTAACATCTGTTGCTTTGATAGACTTACCCTTGCCTTGTTTTAGTTTCTCATCAGTTGGACCCATAATAGATTTCAGCTTTTCAAGCCCCTTCTGTGCTTTGACTTTCTTGATCCCAACATTATCGTCATTTCCTTCATCGCTTGATTCATCACGAAGTTGCCATGCTGATGAAGCTTTGGTGACTTGTTTTCCTTTCTTAGCAGTTTCAGCTTTCTTCGATCTGCAGGTAGTGGCTCGATCTGGGAGTGAATGACTCTTCCCTTTAATCTTTGATCCTTTGGGTAATGCATCCTTTTTCGGAACAAACCCCACTTTCTGAGCTTTAAATGCTTTGTCATATGTAAGATAAGCTGCTGTGTTCCTAATTTCATCACTCAGGAAATAATCAGGGATTGGAGCACCTTGTTTGTCTGTATCGGTCATCTGGATGTTGAGGCGAGTAAGGACATGATCATGTTGTTCGTCATGCATCTGCTCAGAATTTGGACGTTGTAGCTCTGGGTGTTTTTTCATAACACGAGCAATGAGGAGTTTGGTGTAATGAGGAAAAGGGATATATGAATCTTTAGTGCTCTCTTGGAATTTCTTGCATTGAAAGATCATGTCATCCCAGATATACTGTGCAAAGTTAAGATGTTTCGTGTTGACAATACCACAGAAAAACTGCAGGTTTTCAAGTCTTGGGTGATCTACGCCGGTGGTTTTTCCAGTGATGCATTGATTAATGATGGCGAACATTGTTAACCAAGGTTGTGGAAAAAACTTTCTTTCAACTTTATAGATTGAAGACATTACTTCCGTTGATTCATCATACCCCAGCATTTCTAGAGTTCTAGCCATCTCAGGAAATGTTGGGTTATTTTGAAACTTCTCAAAGTTCCCTGAGTTTTCTTTGGGTAGCTCAAGAACGGCCCTCAGAGTTTCAACTGTGTATGAGATTTCAAGACTATCCAGAGTGACAGTGATCGTTGTTTGGTCTTTGTTGACTGACATTGACTCCCAGAACTGATGAAGATAATCCATTGGAACACTTGCTGTCTTGGTTAAAGCAGGACGAATGAAGTGTCTAGCAAGGATTTCTGCGATGATTTGACATGATGGATGACACTTGAGTTTATCGAAATCAATTCTTGAATTGCAACGAACGATCTTAGGCTTTTCCGTAGCTTGAGTGGCCTTCTTGGATGTGTGTGATGCTTGAGATAATGCACGTGACATGTTTTGACTGCATAACACAAACATACAACAATACGCAAGAGCATATATTATGAGTGTTAGTGAGTATGTTAGATATGCCCTTTGTATGTTAGACTGCTTATCATCATATAGACACAAGTTCAGACAATTAAGCAATAGAACACTTTTCATCACTAATCACATAATCTAGCATCACCACTTAAGTAACAAACACCTTGATGCACATATAACTTCTGAACAGCAGAGCATAAGGAACATGATGTACAGCACATATGGAAACCAACTCATTCAGTGAACACAGCTAAACATATGAATACTTTTCATCATAACAACCAAAGATGCTTAGTCAATCATCCATTATCCACACTTAGTTCTAAACTTTGAAGAAAAATAAATTGTTTGATCAATCAAAAATTCCATCAGTCATGTTCAAGCACACAGGGTTTAGTTAACAAACAAAGTTCAGCCAAGAAAACCATAATTCGATCAAATGAAATTCGATCACACAAGGTTTGGTCCAACAAAATTCGATCAAATGAAATTTGATCAAAGAAAAATTCGATCAAACAAAATTTGATTAAACAAAGTTCGATCAAACTTAAGTTCGACTAAACTTAATTCGACCAAACTAAGTTCGATCAAAGAAAATTCGATCAAACAAAATTTGATTAAACAAAGTTCGATCAAACTTATGTTCGACTAAACTAAATTCGATCAAAGAAAATTCGATCAAAACAGAATTTGATTAAACAAAGTTCGATCAAATTTAAGTTTGATTAAACTAAATTCGATCAAAGAAAATTCGATCAAATAAAGTTCGATCAAAACAGAATTTGATTAAACAAAGTTCGATCAAACTTAAGTTCGACTAAACTTAATTCGACCAAACTAAATTCGATCAAAGAAAATTCGATCAAAGAAAATTCGATCAAAACAGAATTTGATTAAACAAAGTTCGATCAAAGATTAAACTAAATTCGATCAAATAAAGTTCGATCAAAACAGAATTTGATTAAACAAAGTTCGATCAAACTTAAGTTCGACTAAACTTAATTCGACCAAACTAAATTCGATCAAAGAAAATTCGATCAAACAAAATTTGATTAAACAAAGTTCGATCAAACTTATGTTCGACTAAACTAAATTCGATCAAAGAAAATTCGATCAAAGAAAATTCGATCAAAGTTCGATCAAAAACCAGACATAATACTCCTAACTCGGAGATTAGTCCTATACTTCGATTACCCCAAAAGTTCGATTTTAGTTCGATCATTATCACATATAGCAAGTTCGATTATCTCAAAAAATTCTATTATTCATCTTAATGCTCAACACAACTCATCAATTTCACAAACAGATTCAATCATAAAAATAAGCACAAACACTTTCAATCATAAACCCTAAATCAGACTAAAGCGCCTAATATAAATCTAACACGGAATTATCTCTGAAATCAAATGAAAGACTTACAATTTAGAGCAAAATAGTCGAATTTTTTAGAAGTATGAAAGATGAGATGAAGCGCGCGTTTTTTATTGTGAGATTGCACTGTGTGTTTGAGAGTTTGATAAAGGTTTTGACCTAAGTCAATGTGTTGTGTATTTATAGAATTGATTTAACCGAATTGACTGTTATTGTCCTCATTCTTTTCTATTTTACATATTTAACCTTTTAACTTTGTTTTTGTTTTTCTATTAAGTCCAAAGTTAAGATATGTTTAATATAATGGTTAACGCAAGCTGAGAAAAACAATATATGATGATTTAGAAAGATGACGAAGAAATTTTTTTTTTTTTTTTTTTTTTTTTTTTTTTTTTTTTTTATGATTAAATGTGCAAAAGTTTCTCCCCCTCAAAATATGTGATATTGTGGAAAAACATTTTAAACTTTGAAACAATGGGCAAAAACATATTTTGATTGAGATCAATCGTTTGCACATTAGTTGATTTTTTTTTTTTTTTTTTTTTTTTTTTTTTTTTTTTTTTTTTTTTATATATATACATACAAGATAGTGAGAGAGCATGACTCGATTAGTTGTTCTTGAGAAAGTTCGCTAATTCTTGAGGAGTCAGGCATCTCATTCCAATTTGGTGAACCAGTTTCACAAAACGATCATGAGGTAAAGCCTTAGTGAAAAGATCCGCCAATTGGTGTTCCGTTCCCACAAAATACAACTCAACGGTACCCTGCTCCACATGCTCCTTGATGAAGTGATATCTGAGAGCGATGTGTTTGGACTTGGAATGTTGCACTGTGTTGCACGAGATAGCGATAGCACTTTTGGAGTCACAGTACATCGGTATTTTGTTGAATATGAAACCATAATCCATCAATTGTGATCGCATCCAAATGATTTGAGCACAACAGGCAGACATGGCTACATATTCTGATTCCGTGGATGAGAGAGACGTATAATCTTGCTTCTTTGACTGCCAGGACACCAGCTTATCACCTAGGAATTGAACTCCCCCGGATGTGCTCTTTCTTGTATCAATACATCCCGCATGATCCGCATCTGAAAAAGCAGTTAGTGCAAAACCAGAATCCTTTGGATACCAGATCCCCAAATTAATGGTTCCCTTGATGTATCTAAGGATTCTTTTAACAGCAGATAAATGTCTTTCTGTTGGGTTAGACTGATAGCGTGAACATAGGTATGTGGCAAATACAACATCCGGTCTGCTAGCGGTGAGATACATGAGAGACCCAATTATGCTACGATAATTTGTAGGATCAGTGGGTTTCCCATGAATGTCAGCATCTAGCTTCGGGGATGAGGAGGACATAGGGGTGTTATAGGTGTCACTAGATGTCATGCCATGCTTCTTTAATATCTCTTGTGCATATTTAGACTGACTCAAGAATATACCACGAGGTGATTGGTGAACTTGTAATCCAAGAAAAAAGTTTAGTTCACCAATCATGGACATCTCAAAGTTTTGTTTCATAAGTTTTGCAAAAGCATTTGAGTACTTTTTGTGGGTAGACCCAAAAATGATGTCATCCACATAAATTTGTACAATGAGAATGTCCTCCCAGTGTTTTTGTATAAACAGAGTCGGGTCTACAGAGCCTTTAGTGAAATGATTAGCAATAAGGAATGCAAAAAGTTTGTCGTACCAGGCCCTCAGGGCTTGTTTAAGGCCATAGAGAGCTTTCTTAAGCTTGTATACGTGGTTAGGATGTTCTGGATCCACGAAGCCGTCAGGTTGTGATACATACACCTCTTCACGAAGTTGTCCGTTCAGGAATGCTGTCTTCACGTCCATTTGGTAAACTGTGATGTTCTTATGAGCCGCGTATGCCAGGAACATTCTAACTGCCTCAAGCCTAGCCACTGGTGCAAAAGATTCCTCGAAGTCAATTCCTTCCTCTTGACAAAACCCTTTAGCAACCAACCGAGACTTGTTACGAATAACCGTGCCTTCAGCATCCAGCTTATTTTTCCAAATCCATTTTAAGCCCACAACATAAACTCCATCAGGTTTTTCAACGAGTTCCCAGACTTCCAATCTTTTGAACTGATCCAACTCCTCTTGCATTGATTCAATCCAATTATCATAAGTCATGGCCTCTTTGATATTTTTCGGTTCAGCTTGACAAACGGTGAGAGCGTAAATGCAAGTTTCACCATCTGTGAGGAGTTTCTGTCGTGTCATAACTGGTTTATCTGGATTGCCAATCACATTAACTAACGGATGATCCCTTGTCCATTTATGAGTAGATGGGTAGTGTTGAATGTTGTGATTCAGATTTGACGGATCCATGTTGCTCGAGGAGGATTCTCCTGGTTCGGGAATGGTTGGGGGTGGAGCAAATGGATTGAAAAATGCATTTCCGTCAAAGTCTGACGGTGTTGGAACTTGATTAGAAATGGGAGAAGAATCTTCAACTGCTGGTGGAAGTGTTTTATCTATGGATGATGATGGTTCAGGTTGTGGTGCATCATCAGCAACTACTGTAGAGGTAGATGCTGATGGATCAGGTGCTTGATTTGGGAGTTGTTGAGCAGCGGAACTTGTGGAAGCCTCTGATGTACTTTTAACCAAACTATCATCAAACATAGGAGCAAACAGATCTTCCAGATCTTTCCGTTTGAAAGGTAATGCTTCAGCTGAAGATTCTGGGAAGTTCAAACGGTTGTTTACGGGTTCCAAGCGGTCTTGCTCAGAAGCCATTTCTGTGAGTTCATCAAAATTAACGTGTATCGTCTCTTGAATGTCTCCGGTCCGACGATTCCAAATTCTGTATCCCTTGGAGTTCTCACAATAACCAACAAATATCCCTATATCTGCTTTTGCCTTCAATTTTCCAAGATCATCTTTATCATTCTTTGGGTAGCATAACGCTCCAAAAACATGAAAGTAGTTGATATTGGGTTTTCTCCCTTGTATGAGCTCATATGGAGTTTTGTTATGTCTTTTGGTGATCATGCCGCGGTTCTGAGTGTAGCAAGCAGTGTTAACAGCTTCAGCCCAAAGATAATCTGGCAATTGGGCATTGATCAACATAGTTCTAGCTGCTTCCACGAGTGTACGGTTTCGTCGTTCAACTACGCCATTCTGTTCAGGGGTGCGAGCTATAGAATATTGGTGAACAATCCCATGTTTCTCTGTAAATTCCCGAAGGATTTGGTTTTTGAATTCAGTGCCATTGTCGGTTCGAATGATTCTGACGGTGTTGCGGACTTGCACTTGAATTTTTGTGAGAAACGTGGTAACTATAGACGGAACTTGATCTTTTGTGCGGAGAAAGTAAACCCATGTCCATCTTGAGTAGTCATCCACTATTACCAGAATATATCTTTTCCCATTTACAGACTGAACCCGCATTGGACCACACAAATCCATATGAAGCAGTTGTAGGACGTGGTCTGTGCTATGTTCTGTTTTTGGTGGAAAATGAGCTCGGTGACTTTTTCCCTGTTCACATGCAGAACACAGATGATCCTTGGCATATCTGAATTTTGGTAAACCATCTACCAATTTATTCTTTGCCAGGTCAGTCATGGTTTTGAAGTTAAGATGAGACAATCATTTATGCCATAACCATGCTTTCGTGGGATGAGCCTTGGAGAGTAAACATATAGGAGTTGAAGCTGTCATTCCTTCAAAGGAGATGGTGTAAAGACTAGTTCCCCGTTTTCCTTTCATCAGATCATTTCCCTGAAGATCACGAATAAAGCAGGTTTTCTCCCTAAATGCCACTTCTAGGTCTCCATCGCAGAATTGACCAACCGAGAATAAATTGTGACCCAGACCTTCAACATAGTACACACGACTAATTTCGATGTTCCCATTTACATAGTCGCCATAACCCATGATTGCGGCGAAGTGGTCATTCCCGAACCTGACCGTTCCTATAAACTTTGCAACGAAGTTTTTGAGAAGCTTGAGATTGCCGGTCATGTGTCGGGAACAGCCGCTATCAACAATCCATAGAACGATTTGAACCACCTGCATCACAATTGGTAGAAACAGATGGAGTAACGGTTGGACCCGTCGGGTTAGAAACACATGTTTTAAGTAGCTTAGGAACCCATTTAAAGTTTGCTGTGTTCTCTAGCCAACGTTGCCATTTCCTACTACCTGCTGCTTTCTTCCTAAGGAATGTGCTAGGTGATTTGTTCTTTTTGTGATTAGCTATGGGTGCAACTATGGTCTGCTTAGAAGCTGCTAGTGGTGACTTCCCTAAAATTGATTTGGCAGCTGTTTTAGACTTAGGGAGACCACTAGTTCGTTTCGCTTTTCTCTTCAGCAAAGTTTTAGCAACACAGTTTTGATGATTACCAGATAAGATACGAGTATGACAAAACACACAAGAAGCATTAACATCATTCATAACTATTAAAGATTCAGCATTCATTACATCTTTTGTAGAATTACACTTAACCAAGCTAGACTCTATCTTAGACATAACATGCGTTTTATTCTCACTAGATGCATTAACTTCTACTTCTCCATTCTTAGATGTTCCACTCTTAGGTAGCCAGATACTAGTCTTCATTGGTCTCTTGGTGGTCTTGGATCTTCTACCCTTAGATGTGTCAACTAATCCTGTGGAAGGTGAAGTAAGAGCATTAGTGGTTATCTTTGATGATGCATTCTTAGGTGCGCTGTCTACTTTTTGCATCCTTGGTACAATCTTATCAACTTTGTTTTTGCCTGTTTCTAAAACTTTGATTTTCTTCTTCAGATCAACAATGATGTGTTGGAATTCTTGATTTTGTGAATCTATTTTTCTGTTAAGGCGGACTGTGTCATTCCTGTTTTGAAGAATTTCATCGAGTTCCTTTTCATTTTAAAATAGTTTAAGTCTTAAGAAAGCCTTTGTTTCCTTAAACTTTTCAGGAACATGACTGTTTTGAAATGATAAAGACCCTATGAGATGTTGAAATTTTAGTTCAAATTCAGCACTTTGAGTTTGACACCAATCAAGCCTTTTTTGAAGATTAAAAACTTTGTTTTCCACATCATTGTTGATTTGTCGAAGATCATCATTCTCTTTCACTAGATTCTTAATTTCGATTTGCAACAACTTTGTATCAACAACATGATTATTCATAAGACACTCATTACCAGATTCATAAAGTGCATTCATCAACACAGAAACAACATCACAACTAAGAACATTTTGCAAGAGTCGATCATTTTCTTTTTCCAAATTCTTCTTTTGAACTTTTTGTTTTTGAATTTTGGAGTCTTTAGCTTTGAAAATGTTCTTCATTGATAGAACCTCGTCAACTAGATCTTCTTCCCATTGTGATGCACATTTCTTCAAGTGTTTGACATGAGGTAAAATTTTCTTTTGAAGAATTTCTATCTTTTCTTTTTCCACAGGAGAGAAAAAAGAAGAGACAGTGATTTTAGAATTAAACTCAATTTCATTTTCTAAAAATTTGATGTCTTCCATAAATGTCTCAAAATGTTTGACAATTTTAAAAACTGGAGGCATTTGTGGATCAACATCATTCTCTGTCAAATAATTGTTGAGATGTGCATCATTTTGGGAGAGATGATATATTTGATCTGAGGTACGTATCATCGTTTGTTCTGGTTTATCTTTTGGTGGCACAAATGATTTGCTTATGTGAGGTCGTTCATTATAATCATAATGTACACTTGAAAACTTGTTTTGTGAATTTGATCGACCCTCAATCTTGTTTGCAAGAAAATCAGTTTCTTCATCAACAGAATACATAACAACACGTTGAAAGGAATCATCTAACAAAAATATTGCATTGTATAACTTAGGATTATCTTTGAGTGCTTTCTGTGAATTACGGGGTGTGTCACTTCCAAGTGCAAAACTTACTCCTTTAGGACTTGGTTTCACAGTTAGTTTTTGAATTTGTGTTACAGAATTACCCGTTTTATACACAACATTTTGAAAATCTCTGAGTTTGGTTTCCAGATCCAGAATTTCCTCAAGATATGAGTCAACACGTTTCCTTGTGGCTTGCTTTTCGTCAAGAAGATCCTGCTGAGATGTTGAAAGCTCTGATTGAGTTTTTAACAACTCAGAAGTTAAAGCATCAATTTGTTTTTTGAATTCAAATTGATCCTTTTCTTTTTGAGAGAGAAGCTCAGCCTTAGAATCGGTTAATTCACGTACTTGGTTTTGCAAATCTTGAACTTTTACGTACTCTTGTTGAAAAGCAATTTCAAAACTTTTTTCACGTTTATCTTGTTTAAGATATCCAGAAAGTTGTTGTTGATAGCACTCATTTTCCCTTGTTAACAACGCAATCTTTTCTTTCAGATTTGTATTGATTTCATTGCATTTTTCAATTTGTGATTGGGTGGTCATTATTAAGGCCTGAAGCTCCGAATCTTGATTATTCAAATTTTCATTTTGTTCAATCTGATCATGATTGTCATCTTCTATTAGATCATCAAATGAGACGACGGTTCTATCATCATCAAATGATATAACAGTGTTGATTTGATTATCTAAAGAAGATGAGAATGGTGAATCATTTTGAACAGAACGTTCATTTGAGAATGAAGATACGGAAGGTGAAGCAATCTCATGTAGTAAACATGGTGGATCAAGTACCTGAGAAAGACCGTCTGTATCGTAGACCGGGCCTGTCTCAGATGTATTCATTTCCTGCATATTAGCCATGAGCATGACAGCTGCGTTTGCCTCAAGATCCTCCATATCATCTTCTGAGTCTGCATTTGCCATGAAGCTGTTTTCTTTCACATTCATCAAGCTTGCTTTCTCATCCTTAAGTGCCATCAAGAGAGCTTCTTTGTGGTATGCACTGCCCATAGTACGAGGCTTTGGGCATGCAGTAGCCATATGACCATTCCCTCCACAGTTGTAGCATGTAATCGAGGTATTTGCAATGCCTTTTGATTCTTTTCCATTCAATTGATTCCTGTTCTGATCTGCCCCCATATAATTCCTATTACCCCCAGACTGAAACCTTTGTTCTCCAGCTTGAAACCTTTGTGACCCATATCCTCCTCTGTTCCCTGAACCAAACCGTCCCGATGATCTGTTCTGAATTTCTACCCGACCAGCATTAACAACTGCCTGATTCCTTGTGTTTGAAGATGAGCGAAGGCGGTTGTTTGATTTGTTTGTAAATTTCCCAAATGCTTTAGCAATCAACCCAAATGCTTCATTGAGAGAACTGAAAGCTTCTTCTTCTTCATCATATTCACTGTTGGTGTAAAAGTTGGAATCAGTGTTGTTGTAGGTAACCATTTGGTTGCCTGATTGTTGAGATGGTGGTTCATATGGGACAAGTTGATTTTGAGGTTGAAAGCTTGGTTGATAAGATGAGTTTCCAAATTCCTGAGACGGTAGAGAGAAGTTTGGTTGAGCCATTAGTGCAAGCGAATTAGGTTGTGGTCCTGGTATGAAACCTCCTCTTGCTGCAACTTCTTTGTCCACTTCTGATTGATGTTGTTTCAGAAAATCATAAATCAATCCATATTTGATCTCACCAATCTTCTTAGATTGCCTAACAAACGTTGCATATTTCTGCCATTCAGGACCGAGGCATCCCAGAAATTTGGAGTTGATTGCAATCCTTGGAAACTTCATGTCATGACGATCAAGGTCGTTAACAACATTGGTGAAGCGGTGGTAGTATGATTCGATTGTCTCTCCCGGTTCCATAATAAAATTGTTGAATTCCATGTACAATTTTGATTCAAGATCTTCCTGATTGAGCTCTGTTCCTTCCATCAGAAGATGCACATGCTCCCACATGTCCTTTGCAGTCTTCTGAGCATCAACACTTCGATAGATGGGATTTGGAATTCCCTGAAGAATGAATGCCATTGCCATTCCATTTGCTTCTTGTTGTAAGGCTTGTTCGGTTGTATAGCTAGAAACAGCAATAGGAGTGGATGTTTCTTCTCTTTCAGGAGTTGCTGGAACAACAATTACTGGTTCTGGAAAGGGTCCCACAGTGATGACATGCTTTAAATACGGTCCATGGGGTTTGCGGAGTTCAATGAATCGGAGAAACCTACTTGCCCACTGCACATAGTTTCCAGGTGTTAACATGGGTGGAGTATCTTGATTTCCAGCCTCATGACGAGATTGCTAACTGCTTATAGCTTCACACATCTTATGAAACCAGTGAGGTTCTCTGGATACTGAAGGATTGTTCTGAAGGTAATTTTGTTGCATTATTTGTTGTGGAGATAGTTGTGGTGAAGGAATGAATTGATGTTGTTGCACATATGCTTGATGTTGTGGATATTGTTGAGGAAATTGTTGTTGTTGTTGAGAGTATTGTTGTTGTTGAGGATATTGCTGTAGCTGGTAGTAGTAATTAAAGTGTGGTGGTTGAGACATCGTGTAGTAGCTTGTAACGGTTAAGGATCTTTAAAGGATAAAGACGGTTGTTGTGTGAAGATTAGATAAGAATCAATTATTTGTTCGGTTAAACACTTGTTCTATCAAAGTTGTTCGGTTCCTAAAATTCGACTACTGAAATTCGACTAACAAAGTTTGACTAATCTGAAGTTCGACTAATCTGAAGTTCGACTAAATAAAGTTCGACTAATCTGAAGTTCGACTAATCTGAAGTTCGACTAAACCAAAGTTCGACTAATCTGAAGTTCGACTAAACAAAGTTCGACTAATCTGAAGTTCGACTAAACCAAGTTCGACTAATCTGAAGTTCGACTAAACCAAAGTTCGACTAGTGAAATTTGATTGTTGAAGTTCGATTAACTGAAGTTCGACTAACAAAGTTCGACTAGTGAAATTCGATTGATGAAGTTCGATTATACCACCTAGCTCGGTGAATAATCAGTGCTTCGATTAACGTACAAATTTGATCAAGTAAACTTCGATGAACAAAAAAAATTCGATGAATATATCTCTGACGAACAGTAACTACTCGGATGAACACTAACAATTCGGATTTCTTATTTTTTCTTAGATCTAACCTTCTAACAACCTAAATTACCCCTAGGCGAATGATACCACTTGATGTTTTATACTATTATGAATTAAGCTACCACTAATTACCACTAATTACCTACTAATTACCTACTAGATCTAGAGAGAGAAAGAGATGGAAGGGAGATGATTACACACACTTAACAATAAACTTTCTTAATTCATCAACCAACCCCTCTCCCTTGGATGGGAGGGGTATTTATAGTTTTACATGAGGTTGGGCTACTAGCCCTACTAACTTAACATTAATACATAATTAACAATAATAAAAGATAAAATGACACAGCCCATGGGCCTTCTACACGGGCTGGGCCTCAAAACAAACCTAAAGGCCTAAGCAACCTATTACAAATGATCAATACTTGAAATATTACAAAACGTGTTCCCAACAGTAAGTAGCATAGTATGAACAACAAAAAAAATGTTATTGGTAGAGATGGTTAATTAGTATTGTAATGACATATTATTCATTGATTAGCATTTACTATTCATAGGGAAAGTTACGGGAGGTTACAGTACCTACCCCTTACACTGAATTCCGTCCCGGAATTCTAATCTAAGATAGTTGTCAGGGGTGTCTATGGAAATAGATGTGGGTATATGGCGCGAATTTGGTCCTCGCGTTCCCAAGTATATTCTGGTCCTCGCTTAGAGTCCTAGTGGACTTTGACAATGGGGATACGGTTTTGTTTCAATTGTTTGACTTCCCTGTCCATGATTTCCATGGGTTCTACTGTAAAGACAAGTTTGTCGTCGAGTCGAATCTCTTTCAGAGGAATGACAAGAGATTCATCGGATAAAAACTTCTTAAGGTTTGATACGTGAAAGGTATTGTGTACTCGACTGAGTTCTTCTGGTAGCTCAAGCTTATATGCCACTGGTCCAATCTTTTCCAGGATTTTGAATAGTCTAATGTATTTAGGGTTCAATTTCCCACGCTTTCCAAAGCGTACCATTCCTTTCCAGGGGGATACTTTCAACATGACTCTATCCCCAACCTGGAATTCCATTGGTTTTCGCCTCACATCGGCGTAACTCTTCTGTCTGTCCCTTGTAGCTTGCAATCGTTGCTTGATTTTGAATATCTTCTCCGTTGTTTCATGAACAAGATCGGGTCCGGTGAGTTGTATATCTCCAACTTCAGCCCAACAGATAGGTGATCTGCATTTTCGGCCATAGAGTGCTTCGAATGGCGCAGCCTTGATACTAGCATGATAGCTATTGTTGTAGGAGAACTCTGCTAATGGCAAGTGCTTGTCCCAACCTTTCCCGAAATCAGTAACACACGCTTGGAGCATGTCTTCTAAGGTTTGAATTGTTTTTTCACTTTGCCCATCAGTTTGAGGGTGATATGCAGTGCTCATATCCAATTGGTACCCAAAGCTTTTTGCAGGGACTGCCAGAATCTAGATGTGAATCGGCTATCGCGATCTGAGATAATGGAGATTGGTACTCCATGCCGGGAAACTATCTCTTTCAAATACAACTGTGCGAGTGTATTCATCTCATCGGTTTCCCTGATAGGTAGAAAATGAGCGGACTTGGTGAGACGATCAACGATGACCCAGATAGTGTCCAATCCAGTTGATGTCTTGGGTAGTTTGGTGATAAAGTCCATTGTAATTCGTTCCCATTTCCATACAGGAAGTTCTGGTTGTACTAGTAACCCCGTGATGAACTCAAATAAGTACATTTTATTACCGTCATTTATCCTATTTATTTGACTTGTTTTATTATATTATCTGTGAGAATTGATACGTTAATGTTTACTTTTGTAATTCTCAGGTAAAAACAAGCATTTGGTGAAACTTGGCGATTTTGGACTAATTATGGAGCAAAACAAGCAAGAAGTTAAGAGTCTACTGAAATGTACAAGATCAAGACATTCTGCTCCAGATACGCCGCATCTTACTTATTACATACGGCGCATCACTATCAAGATTTCACAAGATACGATCCAAGATACAAGAGGACATGCGCCGCATCTATAAATGGAGTTACGCAAAGTCAGACGAGAGAAAGAGTTCGACAGTTTTAGAAGACCGAAGTACAGAAACCCTAGGACGAATTCAGTCGAAGTAGCAGCACAAGACACACCTTGAACGAAGATACAAGAGCTGTAAGAAGGTCCTGCATGTATTTAATTCATTAAGTAGTTTTGTTTTATTGTGTTAGTAAACTTTAATTCATCAGGATTGGTGGCTTGTGTAATATGACAACGGAAAGATTGCACTCCCTTTAAAACTGCTTTCTCATTAATTAAAGTTTATATGTTGATGTCTTTGGTGACTTTTATTAGTGCATTGATAACCTTTGTGTCTAGCTAAGCGTTGATCGGGTCGCCATGCCTCTGCCCTCGCCTATTTATTAGATCGCCTATGCATTCTATCGTCTGTAGAAAAGTAGGAAGAAAGATAAATAGGATAGTCATAAGTAATCATTAAGGGTTTACTCGCAGATAAGATTAGAACCAACGAGAAAGGACTTAATCTCGGTGCGTTGCATCGAACTATACACTTCATATAAAACTAGCAATAAAACAAGTGACAAGCTACTTATCTATCAGGACAGGCCTTCTTATTGTCTCGAGTATTTATCTGTGTACGTGTGTGCTATTCGCTGATTCGTGCCTATTAGTTAGTTTATTATTTAATTGCAACCAAACGGTGCCAGTCTCTCAGGCTGAACCCCCTTGCGTTAGATTAGGTTGTATAGCTAACTTAAGATATTAAAATACTGATTAGGATAACTAGATAATACGTTCCACTCTTAGTGATCGACACTCTACTTACCATTATATTCATACTGACCGGGTACACTGCTCGTTAAAGTATGTGTGTTATTGATAAGTCGGCTAAATATAAATTTAAAACTTGAATACTGCTAAAACCACAACGACATACCGTGGGTATAAATTAGAGCACTCGCACGCACGCATCAAGTTTTTGGCGCCGCTGCCGGGGAGTGAATTGTTATTATCTGTTAATTTGATTAGTATTTTAATTAGGCTTTTCTTTCTAATTTTTAATCTAACCGCTAACTCTGTTGTATATTAGGTTAATTTGCATTCATTGTATTATTTTGCATATTTTCTGTTTTTGTGTGTTATTAGTTTTCTTTTATTTTTGTTTATTTTTGCTTGTTTTTATTTTTCGTATTTTCTGTGTTCTGCTATCGTTGTACTGAGCTTATTCAAACGATACGGCGCATCTATTTTCATAGATACGGCATATTGCGTTTAATTTTTATAAAATACAACGCGTTTAATTAATTCGATACGACGCATCTTTTCCCCAAGATACGGCGTATCTGTTTTTAATAAAAAAAAATTTTTCCTAAACGTTAACGCGATACGACGCATCTGCTTTAGCAGATACGGCGCATCTATTATTTTAATTAAAAACAGTTTTCGAATTATTAAACAGATACGACGCATCGATCTCTATCGATACGGCGTATCTTCTGAATCAAAAATCTTGTATTTTGAAACGTAACGAAAATACGGCGCATTAACTTTTGTTAATACGACGCATTTAATTTTAATAAGTATATCGATTTTTGATAATTAAAACTGATACGGCGCATTCTAATTTCTAAGCGGCGTATCTATTTTCTGAATAAAAGTCTGATTAAATTTTAACGATTATAAGATACGGCGTATCCAACTTTCTGGATACGGCGCATCATCTGCAGATATCAGTTATTCTTATATCCGTTTCTAAATTCGTTAATTTCTCTTCTAGCGAACAAATCCTACTGAAAATTTTACCTATGATGACAGGTTTTGCTATGGAAGACATATCAGTGAACGGATATCTTGCTAAGGAACTCATGCTTCCGAATTCCTTCGAAGTGAAAGTTTTTGATGATGTCAACTTCGATGTGCTCATGATTGATGCAGATTTATTTTCTTGGGAAACCCCTCTTGAAGCTACTTATAAGGAATTCAAGCGCTTATGCAATATTGAAGATGGGATATTCTCTTATGGTTTACTAATGAGCTACACTGAAGATGAATTGTCACTCTTATGGCCCATCATTGAATCTAAGGGATTATCTTGGACGGCTATTGAAGAGAATGATGGGAAATTCCAAATTGAATTCTTGAACTCAAGCAATAAAAGATGTGGTGGAGGCAACACCCAACCTATGCAAATCTCTTACATGCCTTATTCCGAACAGTACTGGGGATTAAATGAGAACTATCTGGACGATGAAAGAATTTATGCTGTGGCGGAGTTACTATTTCATGGCAGGTTGGTAAGGTTGATGGACATCTCCCTCGAAGATTGGCTTGAACTTAAATACGGTAATCCTAAATTTGCTCCTGTAAATGAAATCAAACGCATTGTGACCTCATGGTTGACACGGAGTTTTAGGGAATAATTTAACGAGTTCATGGAGATAAGGAGGAAAATGATTGGAAAAGCTTGCTTTGACGTTGACCACGATCCTAACAATGTTGATTTTTCAGATTGGTTGGCTAGTAAGTTCAATAACCATAAGAGCATGGATCGAGCTACTAAAGATGCGTTATGGGTATATTGGATGAGAGGAGAAGACGAAGAAGTAGAGAGCGACTATGGGTCGTCACTTCATGATTCAACAATCAATGAGGGCATTGAAGAATTATTCAGAATAGACATTGACGTGTTCGATTATGAGACACCCTTGTGCAAACAATTCAAAGAATTTAATTACCTTCTTCGAGTCGACGATGATGTGCTAACTGGAGATCTACCAGGATTCAAGACTTATGATGATTTCAAAAACACCTGGTACTACGAATGGAATGACCAAATACCATGGGTTTGGGATAAACCATGGGAATTTGAGCACATTAATCACACCTGTACACCTTTCGTTTTCAAGGATGGGAGTAGTGTTTGGCCGACCTGTGATTATAAGAGTGACGGAACCTGTAATGGGGGAAGTATAATTGGGATGAAACGGGTTGGAAACGATGTAACCTTTGAAGACTATGAGTGGTATGATAATGTTGAAGACTGCCCACAAAAAGCGGAGGCTTTGCAAGAAAAGGGTAGAATCGAATACTTGAAAGAGCTAAAGGGAGCATCAAATACTACTTTCTGGGAATGGGTGCATGAACAATTTGATGATTACACGAAGCTTAGTTGACGGTTACAATGGGAATTGGAAAGAGAGTGGGAGGCAATTCAAGATGATGATAACAATAAGTCATTAATTGATGAACTTGATGACTATTTGATTAAGGATCCTTATTTTAAGTTTGTTGATAAAGACGAAGAAGAATTCATCAAAAGAAAATGTCAACTACTTGGGATCCCTTATAATGAGCCACCCATGATTATTTCTGAAAAATTTAAAATCATCAAATACTCTTTGGGACCAGATGAGGAATATGTTGCGACGAAGACCAAGAGTTATACTAGATTAAGTCGAACGGAAGAAAATGTTGCAAAGCTATACGGGAACATCTTTCGGATGAAGGAAGAAGGATGGACCGTGACAAGAACAAAATAAAGAGCTGAACGTGAGTCTAACTTGAAGACTCTGGAATAAAGACAAGTGCTGACCGGGAGACAACCCGGAAAATTTTTAATATTCTGTTCTGTGTCGAGTCAGTCAGGCCCGCAGAGGATACGGCGCATCTCAATCCTGAGATGCGACGCATCTCCTGCACTGGTCATATCTTACTTTATTTATTTTTCTGCATTTTTTATTTTCGACTTTAAAACTTTTTATCAGTTTATTTTAATGCGGCGCATCTTCTATTCTGATCCGTATTTATTCCAGGCTCGATACGGCGTATCTTCTTCCATAAGATACGGCGCATCGACTGACCTGATGATTTTCATTTTAATTTTTATGTTTTATTTTTACTAACTACTAATGTATTATGCAAGTTTGAACCTTCTTAATTTAGGTGTGTTAAAGTCTTGGTGGTATTTTAGATTCCTGCATTTCCTGTGGATACATCAAATATGAAGCTTAAACGTTCTCATCCACAAGAAAGATGATTTTTGCTCTTATACTAATAATGGAGGATCATACCGAGCAAATCTCAGGGGAGTTTTTCTGTTCTAATTCTTTTATTTTCTAGTTTTTAACCTTTTATACAAACAACGAGGACGTTGTTTAACTTAAGTGGGGGGATTGGAGAATTAGAACACTTACTTGTCCTAAACTTTTCAAAATATGCTTAAAATGTGCTTAATATATCAAAATTTAAAATTTTTAGCATGTTTTTGTTTGAAGATCTAAGTTGCATAGCTGCACACATGACGTTATTTTCAAAAATTGTGATTTTTTCAAAAATTCACAAATCTATGAGTGTGCCGGTGACTTGTAAACTTTAGAACTTGGCTTGTATACTATTCGAGACCACCATAATAAGTATTATTTTATATAATTGGAATGACTTGTCTAAATTGGTAAAATTCTAGGATTACACCCAAATAGCCTTTATATGTTATGTGATATTAGCTAACTACACTGGTTAGTTAACCCCCGTATAAACCCTTTTGTTACTCTCATTTTTAGAGTAAGATACCCCTAGAAAAACACTCAGAGCCATTCCTTTCGTTTCTTACACCTTTGTTAAAATGTTTCGTTACACCCTTACACCTTAGCCTACCCTGTAGATTAAAATTCGTGGTTGGTTAATTGCTTTAGGCAAAGTGTGTTTCCTTACATTACCTGTGTTCGCGTGCGTAATTCATTATCTTTGGTTAGGTCAGGAAATTGCACAATGCAATTGGAGTGAAAGTAAATATTGTATATCTTTGAGTTTATTTTTCGTGTGTTTACTACTTTCACTATTACTGTTATTTCTGAAGTTATGAAAAGTATGGAAAAATTATCCAGAGTTATCATTATAGTGATGTGGTGAAATTTTACACATCTATGTTGATGTCTAAAAAAAAAAAAAAAAAAAAATCGAAAAACAGAAAAAGAAAAAGAAAAAGAAAAGTTGGAAGATTGTTTTTACCAACTTATGTAAAGTTTTGTATTAAGTGGTCGATATCACCACTAGTTGTTGTATACTATATCTATGGATTGAATGAGAGTTGAACGTTACGGGAACGTCAACTTATGGTTATTCTTTGATTAAGATCTTGTAGAGTATAATTCGTGTCTACCCAAAAGCGTGTATTTCAAGTGTTAAAGCGTGAGTTATTCAATGATATGAGTCTTATTCATGGGATGGTTGGGATAGTGATTAACCACACTTAGGATTTTAATTTATTTGTTTTGTTTATTTTTCATTTTACACCAATTTGTATCCCAAATATTATCCATACCCTATATTATTCTTTATCCAAACCTTTGATTTATTGAGATTAGGGATTTGAGCAATCTTAAGTATCGTAGTCGTGGATTCGGCTATGTATTTATGATTTTGTCGCCCTTTTTGATATAATATTATTGGTGAAGATTACTTGGTCCTATCTTTAGCCTATTCGAGTTAAGGATTTGAGCAATTGCAAGTATCGTATTCGTGGATTCGATCATGTATTTGTGATTTTGTCGCCTTTTCTGGAATTTGAGATCGATAGAGATTAAGGAGAATGATTAACCCTTAAACTACAAACCCTTTTTACCGCTTTAGACTTGTTATTCCTTGGCTTTAGTGGGGGAGATGTGTATACTTGCCAAGCTTATGATAGAATATTCGTCACGACTGGACAGTTAAACGATTAGATTTGCTTTTATCAAATTATTTTATTTTACTTCTAATTCGTTAAGTGTTTGGTTGTGTGATTATGACAAAAATGAATACATGCTTAAATATAAAAATAAATCCTAATATCTTTTAGGATACATTTTCATAAGATTAATTCTAAGGTTTACTTGGGGACAAGTAAAGTTCAAGTGGGGGGATATTTGATGAACTCAAATAAGTACATTTTATTACCGTCATTTATCCTATTTATTTGACTTGTTTTATTATATTATCTGTGAGAATTGATACGTTAATGTTTACTTTTGTAATTCTCAGGTAAAAACAAGCATTTGGTGAAACTTGGCAATTTTGGACTAATTATGGAGCAAAACAAGCAAGAAGTTAAGAGTATACTGAAACGTACATGATCAAGACATTCTGCTCCAGATGCGCCGCATCTTGCTTATTACATACGGCGCACCACTATCAAGATTTCATAAGATACGATCCAAGATACAAGAGGACATGCGCCGCATCTATAAATGGAGTTACGCCGCATCTTCTGGCGGTGTACGAATATTCCTGAATATATTAATCTTGGACCCCACGCGAAGTTAAGTCAATGCACCGCATCTACTTATTAGATGCGCCGCATCTTACCCTCAGACAGAAACTATAAATACCCCAAAGTCAGACGAGAGAAAGAGTTCGACAGTTTTAGAAAACCGAAGTACAGAAACCCTAGGACGAATTCAGTCGAAGTAGCAGCACAAGACACACCTTGAACGAAGATACGAGAGCTGTAAGAAGGTCCTGCATGTATTTAATTCATTAAATAGTTTTGTTTTATTGTGTTAGTAAACTTTAATTCATCAGGATTGGTGGCTTGTGTAATGTGACAACGGAAAGATTGCACTCCCTTTAATATTGCTTTCCCATCAATTAAAGTTTATATGTTGATGTCTTTGGTGACTTTTATTAGTGCATTGATAACCTTTGTGTCTAGCTGAGCGTTGATCGGGTCGCCATGCCTCTGCCCTCGCCTATTTATTAGATCGCCTATGCATTCTATCGTCTGTAGAAAAGTAGGAAGAAAGGTAAATAGGATAGTCATAAGTAATCATTAAGGGTTTACTCGCCGATAAGATTAGAACCAACGAGAAAGGACTTAATCTCGGTGCGTTGCATCGAACTATACACTTCATATAAAACTAGCAATAAAACAAGTGACAAGCTACTTATCTATCAGGACAGGTCTTCTTATTTTCTCGAGTATTTATCTGTGTACGTGTGTGCTATTCGCTGATTCGTGCCTATTAGTTAGTTTATTATTTAATTGCAACCAAACCGTGCCAATCTCTCAGGCTGAACCCCCTTGCGTTAGATTAGGTTGTATAGCTAACTTAAGATATTAAAATACTGATTAGGATAACTAGATAATACGTTCCACTCTTAGTGATCGACACTCTACTTACCATTATATTCATACTGACCGGGTACACTGCTCGTTAAAGTGTGTGTGTTATTGATAAGTCGGCTAAATATAAATTTAAAACTTGAATACTGCTAAAACCACAACGACATACCGTGGGTATAAATTAGAGCACTCGCACGTACGCATCACCCCGACGGCTTTTGATATTCCGCCTTTACTCTTGAACAGGTTAAACATTTTCTGACATACTCAGCAATGTTGGCCTTAATGTTTGGCCACCAATAGAATTTCTTGAGATCTTGATACATCTTGTCAGAACCTGGGTGGATGGAGTATTTGGATTTGTGGGACTCATGCATGATGAGATCACTTATACCTCCGTAGAGAGGGACCCAGCTTCTTTCCTTGAAATAGAGCATTCCGTATGATCTTTTCACAAAACCATTTTCATTCTTTGGCATGTCGTAGATTCTTTCACTAGGTCTTTTCTCTTCTCTAAGAGCCTCAGATTGAGCCTTGAGTATTCATGATGGAAGAGGCGAACAAATTGTCATTCCCAAGGATCTGACCCTGAGAGGTTTAATTCGTTCTTTTCTGCTTAAGGCATTTGCCACAACGTTTGCCTTTCCTGGATGATAACGAATTTCACAATCATAATCGCTAAGCAATTCTAACCACCGACGTTGTCTCATGTTTAACTCTTTCTGATCTAGAATGTGTTGAAGACTTTTGTGATCGGTAAATACCGTGCACTTGGTGCCGTACAGGTAATGTCTCCATATCTTAAGAGCAAATACTACTGCTCCTAACTCCAAATCATGAGTTGTGCAGTTCTCTTCATGTGTCTTGAGCTGTCGCGAAGCATAAGCTATCACTTTGCTTCGTTGCATCAACATTGCGCCTAAACCATGATATGATGCATCACAATACACTATGAAGTCTTCACTTCCTTCGGGCAGTGCTAAGATCGGTGCTTCACAGAGTTTTTGCTTCAACAGTTGGAAAGCCGACTCTTGCTCTTCTTTCCAGCTGTATTTCTTGTTCTTCTGGGTTAATTCGGTCAAGGGCTTGGCGATTTTTGAAAAACCTTCAATGAATCTTCTATAGTAACCGACAAGACCTAAAAATTGGCGTATCTCCGTAGGGTTTGTAGGAGATGCCCAATCTTTAACGGCCTCGATTTTTGCAGGATCTACATGAATGACTTGACTGTTGATAACATGTCCAAGAAATTGTATAGTTTGAATCCAAATGTAGGATCGAGTACTTCGAGCTTGATTGAGCTTGGTATAAACAAGAACCTCTGCAATACAAGTGTTTATGCGGAAACTAAACAGCAAGTATTATAAAGAAGAAAAACTCTAAAGGACAATGATCCTCTATGGATCAAACTATAAACTAAGAATTGTGATCTTGAATATTGATAATGTTAAAGGAGTACATAAACTCATAGACGGATATATCTTATATACTAACAAGATATCCTAACCCTAATCCGTTCTACAAGTAAACGTGTGAAGAGATAAACAACAATCTCTTCTAAAAATAAATCCTAACAAACATTCTATATATACGGATAACAAATAACACTATCCGCAGGAATAATACTCTCGGCAGAAACAAGATAACACTATCGGCAGCAATGAGCTTTCAGCAGGAACCAAGCTATCGGCAGGAACCAACTTTACACTATCGGCAGCAACAATGAACTCTTATTTCCCAGAGATCCTAACAATCCTCCCCTAATCTTGAGGTTGACTAGGTTAACCTGCAAGATTCCACTGTGATAGAGCATGTAACTCTCAGGCTTGAGGACTGCGACTTAGCAGCAGCAATATCATGTAACCAGCAGCAACATCCATGACTTGGAAGATTCCAACTTCTATAGCATCCAGCAGCAACCTCAATAGTTCAGCAGGAATTAGAAATCTTCTCCAAAACTCGTATACTGGTCACCATAACTTGTACTTGAACTTGGCTGCTACTTATGACAATATGTACATCAAATCACTTAAGTTTCATACTATTCTCATCACATCCAGGTGTGTTAACTCCTGTGAGAGGTGAATCATTGAAAATTAATGGATTTGATGTCTCTTTACCAATAGCCATCACTACTGGAGTAGCCAATGTTTAGGTGTGTTAGACCATGGTACATTGATAACCATCTGATTTAATAGCAAATCAGCAACTATAAATGGATTTGACATGTCTTTACCTGTAGCCGTTTGCTCAGGACTAGTCAATTCTTAGGTTACAGCCAACCTTGGTGAATTGAATACCAAATATGGATACCAAGTGTCTTTACCACAAACCATACTTTTGTGGACTAGCCAATCCTTTGGATCCCATAAGGGTTACATCCATGGTGAATTGAGAACCATTTTCAACTCTCAGAAACGAATCATGGGTGAGTTGAAAGACCCTATAGCTTTGAGCAAGCTATTATAGCTATCAACGGATTTGATTTTCACACCAGAGCCGTACCCTCATGGTGAGCCAACTCTTTCTTGTCTGCAAGACATGGTGAGTTGAGCACCAGTTATTGTGCAGGTGTAAACACCAACACTGTACCTGCAAGGTGTTGCTCAAAACCACTTATTAGCACACAAAATATACATAATTTTTTTTTTTTTTTTTTTTTTTTTTTTTTTTTTTTTTTTTTTTTTTTAACTAAGAATCACACCAAAATAAAAAGAAAATAAGAAAAGAAAATAGAAAGAAAGAAATGAAAACTATACAACAACAACAAGAAGAATCCTCCCCTTGAGCTTAATCCTCCCCTTAATCTGCATTCCTCCCCTTAAACTCAGCAACTAAGGATTTACCATCCCAATATGGACCACCAAATGTTTAAACCTTGGTCCATCAAAAGCCTTGGTCAGCAGATCAGCAACATTATCATCTGTGTGAATCTTAACCACCTGAATAAGATGCTTCTCATAAGCATCTCTTATGAAGTGATGTCGAATCTCAATATGCTTTGTCCTCTGATGATAAACAGGATTCTTAACAATACACATAGTACTTTGATTATCAATAAAAATCTTAGTGTTCATGAAGTTGAACCCATAATCCAACAACTGATTTTGCATCCAAAGTACCTGTCCACAGCAACTAGCAGCAGCAACATACTCTGCCTCAGTAGAAGATGTAGCCACTATAGTTTGCTTTTTGCATTGCCAAGAAACCAACCTCCTACCCAGAAACTGACAACCTCCTGTTGTAGACTTCCTATCAAAATTAGCCCCAGCATAATCACTGTCACTGTATGCTTCCAACACAAAAGGAGAATCTTTAGGATACCAAAGTCCCATCTTTGGCTGTCCTCTTAAATACTTGAAGATTCTCTTAACGGCATTTAGGTTAGAAGTCAATGGTGTAACCTGATGTCTAGCACATGCACCAACAGCAAACATTATATCAGGTCTTGAAGCTGTCAAATACATGAGTGATCCAATCATGGACCTATAAAGATGAACATTAACTGCAGCATCAGGTTCATTATTGGACTTGGGCTTTGGACGTTCAAAAGGAGTTGTAGCAACCTTCACATTTTCCATATCAAATTTCTTAAGTATGTCATAAACATACTTCTCCTGACAAATAAAGATTCCATCTGGTTTCTGCTTAACCTGAAGACCCAAGAAGAAAGTCATTTCACCCATAGCACTCATCTCAAATTCACTCTTCATCAACTCTTCAAACTCCCTGCACCATGCTTCATTAGTGGAACCAAAGATGATATCATCTACATAAACTTGTACCAGGATGATATCTTTGAAATTCTTTCTGATAAAAAGAGTTTTATCAATAGTCCCTCTTCTGTAACCATGTTTAAGCAAAAAGGCTGATAATCGTGCATACCATGCCCTTGGTGCTTGATGAAGACCATAAAGAGCTTTAACTACTTTGTAAACCAAATTAGGATTCTGAGGATCCACAAACCCCTGTGGTTGAGTAACATAAACCTCTTCCTCAATCCTGCCATACAAAAATGCACTCTTCACATCCATCTGATAAACTACAAATCCCATAAAGGAAGCAAAAGCTAAAAACAATCGAATAGCCTCAACTCTTGCCACTGGTGCAAACACCTCATCATAATCAATCCCCTCTTCCTGTCTATGACCTTGAGCTACCAATCTAGCCTTATTTCGAACCACAATACCCCTAGCATCTCTTTTATTCTTTAGAATCCATTTAGTCCCAATAGCATGCTTGCCTGCAGGCAAAGGCACCAACATCCAAACTTTCTGATTCTGGAATTGCTGCATTTCCTCTTGCATAGCTTCAACCCAATCATCATTAGCAAGAGCCTGAGCTATGCTAGTTGGTTCAACTTGAGATAAGAAACAAGCATACAGACAATGTAAGTAATCAGTATGATTGTTCCTCAACTGATCCTGTATATAACTGAGAAAAGCAGATTCTCCAAACTTGGGTTGATGCAGCTTGCTTCTTGTCTGCACAGGGGAATTTATATCTCCAAGGATCAGAGACTGAGGATGAACTGTGTTGATCCTCTTGGTAGCAATTGGATTAACTTCAATAGAGGATGCCTGATTAGTTATGGAGGGGTTGAAGTCATCATCATATGAAGAAGAGGTAAAAATTCCAGTTCTGGACTGATGATGAGGATCATTCATCTTATCTTTTGAAGAGACTGAGTTTCCAAGATCAGAAGGAGTTGAAAATCTTTCAGGGGAGTTAACAGCACCCAGAGTGTCCACAGATGGAGAAGACACAGGAACATCAGCAGAAACCTTAGAAGGTTCGGCAGGAACAGATCCACTTTCAGCAGGAATGGGATCAGCAGGAACATGAATACCACCAGTTGAATTCAATTGTCTTCTAACTTCTGCTTCAGCCTTTCTCAGAATCTCCTCTGTCTCTTTAGAAAATCCAGAATCAAACATCTCAGCAACTCTTTTGGCATTAAACTCTTGTCTTTGAAGCCTAGCTAGATCTTCTGCATAACTAGAATCACCTCCAGCCATATCACAAGAATCCTTGAGCTTTGAACCTGAAATGTTGTTAGAGGGAAAAGAAGGAACAACTATAGGTCGTTCATTACTCTCTACATCAGAATCATCATCTGAGGTACCTGCATTGTTAGTTTGAGAAACATTTGTGCCAGCAGATAGATTTGATTTGAATCTATTATAACCTAAGGAGTCAGATAGATAATCCAGATCAAAGTACCACTCTGGACCAGCACCCTGCAAATTAGGTTTATCTTCAAGATATCTTAAGTTGAGAGTCTCTTCTATTTTCTTAGAGGACAGATTATAAACCCTATAGGCTTTACCATGAGCAGAATATCCAATAATAAACCCTTCATCAGCCTTCCCATCAAACTTGCCTAGGTAATCACTAGTGTTCAAAATAGTGACATGACAACCAAAAGGCTTAAGGTAACTAATGTTTGGAACCTTCCCAGACAAAAGTTCATAAGGTGTTTTATTATGAGGACTAGTAATAGATACCCTATTTAACACATAACAAGCAGTGCAAACTGCTTCAGTCCAAAACATAGTAGGCATCTTAGATTCAGCTAGCATAGTCCTAGCTGCTTCTATCAGGGTCATATTTTTCCTTTCTGCAACCCCATTTTGTTGTGGAGTTCTAGCATTACTATAGTCCCTTTTTATCCCCTTAGCCCCACAGAGGTCAATAAGATTAGAGTTCTTAAATTCTGTGCCATTATCACACCTTATAGACTTAACCTTTTTACTTAGCTGATTTTCAATTAAGGCAATAAAATCCCTAAGAACTGGATAAGTTTCATCTTTGGTACCCAAAAAGAAAGTCCATGAAAACCTGCTAAAATCATCTGTAACTACCAGGCAGTAGTTCTTATGGTCAATACTTCTGATAGAAGTAGGACCAAAAAGATCCATATGAAGAAGCTGCAAAGGCTCAGAGATGTTGCTCACAGCAGTTATGGCCTTGTATGATGCTTTGTGCTGCTTTCCTTTGTTGCATGCAACACAATCATGCTCATTAGAGAAGATCTTCATAGGAAGCCCTTTTACCAACCCATTCTTAGCTAACTTATTAATGGTCTTGAAATTCACATGGGCCAATCTTCTGTGCCACTTCTTAGACTCATCCACAGAAGCTTTTGCAACCAAACAAGCAAGAGATCCTTCAGGCTGAACATCACTCAGATTGAAGCTATAAAGATTGTAAGTCCTAGGAACTTTAAGTTCAACCTGACTTTCATCAGGCAGCTTGAAGTCTTTGGACAACACAAGACAATCATTCTCAGTGAAGAGAACACTGTTCTTCTTGTCACAGATTTGAGAGACAGAGAACAAATTGAAGTCTTGAAGTTCCTTCACATAAAGTACATCTTCAAAGTCCAGCTTAGCAGTCTTGATAGTTCCCTTCCCAGAAATTATTCCATCTCCTCCTCCAAATGTCACTGTACCTCCATTCAAAGGTACAAAGTCATGCAATCTATCCAAATTCCCTGTCATACTCCTGGAACACCCACTATCAACAATTCCAACATCTTTGCTTCTAAAAGGAAAATCCTGAGAGAAAGAATACATATACAACATTAGATACAAGAGAGACTCAAGCCATTGCTGACTTGAGCCTGCCCAGTGGATCAATAAGAATTAAACCCTGGATACTGATGAGATCCACCATTGATCTTGGACCCCATTTTCATATGTTGGTTATTGATTTTCCAAGAACAACCTGCTGAGGACTTAACAGCAGTTTTCCATCTTGCCCCTCCCTTATTTATGGTGTCAAAACAAACAGGTCTCAAATTATTTTGAAAGTAAGAACTAGTAGGTTTTCTGAAAGGTCTAGCCAAATTGCTTCTCCAACCAGCAGGATTGATCCTATTGGTAGGAACTGAATACACAGCAGCAATAGGCTTATCGGCAGGAATGTACTTATCAGCAGCAACAGGCTTACCAGCAGGAACTGGCTTGCCAGAAGCAACTGAAGTTCTCCTTGATGCTTGAGGAATATAAGGGGGAATATCATTCACATTTTTCCATACAAACCTATTTTGACATGCATTCAAACCCATCTGTTTCTCATAATAGTCACAATCTTTAATGAGATGATCATAACTACGACACACAAAGCAAGATTTCTTTCTAGGGGCCTTATTCTTAACAATAACTTTCTCATTGCACACAGAATTATTCAAACCAACACATGAAACAAAATTATCCTTAACATAATGAAAACCACAATCATAATTGTTTGAAACAGAACCACAACTAGAATTGTTTGTAAAAGAACCACAACCAGAAACATTATTGTTTTTAACACTATCAAAAGAAATATCTTTAGATGCAGCTATCTTCGAGTGAGATTCATCATTAGCTACTTCTGAGGAGAGATCTTCTGACTTTATTGATGCAGACTTGTCACTTGATCCACATGTGGCATAGTCATCTGTCTTGATTTCTGAAGATTTGTCACTGTTAGAACAAGAGACAAATTCATTAGAGTCACAATCAAGATTAGGCAAGTCCTTTGCCTGTTTGCCATACATCATTTGTGAATCATCAAAGTCATCAAAAGGATTAGCAGGCTTAAATGTTCCAGTTATCGGTGGAGGAACATCATTCATCCCTCCCTCATTCACAAACGTTACAGGCTTTTTATAATCTACAGGTTCTGGGTTAAAAACACTATATTCATTAGGGTCATAATATTGATTTGGCCCTACCAGGTCACCGAACCCTAAACCTTTTTTAGTTTTTGATGACATAGAACTATCAATAAGCCTGTAAAGGTTTGTGGATGACTCTTTCCACTTATCAAATCTAGCCAAGGTATCATCTAGTTTTGACTTTAAATCCTGATTATCTAATACAACCTTAGCTTTTTCCCGTTCAGTATGTTTAGACTCATTAATAGCATTTTTTAAATCTCTCTCCAATACCTTTATTTTTACTTCATAAGCAGACTGTTGTTGTTGATACCAGACCTTCTGTTGTTCTAAAGTTTTAACAGCCCTTTTATGAGCCTTAAGTTGAATAAAGTTATCCTTATTTTCACTATCTTTTTCATCAAATTCCTGTTTCAATTTATCATATTTAGAATCACAACCAAATGGGCAGTTATGTACCTGAGATGGATGACCCATCATTCCAAACTGACCAGCCACTTGTTTCTTTTCACCATATCCAGCTACCATCCCATAGACCTTTTCTGCTCCACTTGCAAGAGACTTCTCATGTTGCTCCCAGTCCACCAATGAATCCACAGATACCAAAGCCTTGGGGTCGTCTGACTCCAACTCTTGAATTCTGAAAGCAGAATACCGTGCTTTATCATCCACCGTCTTGTCTGGACATTCCCTAGCAAAATGTCCTGTTTGAGAACATTTATAACACCTCACCTTCCTCCTATCAAACCTGGCAGGCTCCTGTCCATTAAAATTGACCCTTCTTCCTGCCTTCTTTTCAAACCTATCCAACTTCAACGATATCATAGCCATCTGCCATCTTAAGTCCATCTCTTCCATATCCAATTCATCAACCTGATTGAAATCATCATACACAATCTTCTGTTGTGGTGTACTATCAGCAACAAACGAATGAAGCAGATCCACCACAAGATTCTCAGAACTGGTTTGAGCTTTTGGTGTGACAGGAGAGTAAGAGACTGATGATGTTGATGGAGTTGGACTGTTTCCATATGATGTTTTGTTAGCACCAGAGTTACTAACAAAAGCAGTATGGGTTGGAGTATGAGATGTATAGGTGGAATACCCTTTGATATCAAGTTCAAGGGTTTTCAACTTGTTGTACAGATCATCAAAGCTCATAAAATCCAGTCCTCCTTTGGCCTTTAGGGTTATGGAAACCTGTGACCAAGATGGTGGTAAAGCCCTCAGAAATTTGGTGTTGCAATCTTCATCATCCGGCCTAGCTTTCAACTGGTTGAGTTGACTCAGGATCTTGTGGAATCTATCATACCCTTTGTGAATCCCTTCAGCCTCAGAGATCTTGAATTCCTGAAACTCTTGCTTAAGCATAGATTTTCTCATTTTTCTGGATTCATCATTCCCTCCAAATCTGGCTTTTACAGCATGCCAGATCTTTCTAGCATCATCCAAGTGATGAAAATCACTCATATGATCCTCTGGAATAGCTTGAAGAAGAAGGGTTCTTGCTTTGGTTTCCCTTTGCACAGCCATGTGCTCTTCTGCAGTAACAGGTGGCTCAATATAAATATGGCCATCCTCGTTCCTTCCTATATTCTTCTTGCTATTTCCCTTGAGAATGACATTCCACAGATTGTAATCACTGTTTGTGATCCAATATTCCATTCTCATAGCCCAGACATCATACTCATCTTTCTTCAGATATGGGAATTTAGCATTGTTGGTGGACATAGTGGTTACGATTTGTGTTTGGACTTGGGATGTTTCAGTTTTGGGTTGTTGATCTTCCTGGTTAATGACATTGGTTTCAGGGTTATCGTCTGCCATTGAGAGAGAGTTAAGAGATATGAGATCGACCTTTTTCTTCTTTATCAGAGATCCTTACCAGGCTCTGATACCACTTGTAGGATCGAGTACTTCGAGCTTGATTGAGCTTGGTATAAACAAGAACCTCTGCAATACAAGTGTTTATGCGGAAACTAAACAGCAAGTATTATAAAGAAGAAAAACTCTAAAGGACAATGATCCTCTATGGATCAAACTATAAACTAAGAATTGTGATCTTGAATATTGATAATGTTAAAGGAGTACATAAACTCATAGACGGATATATCTTATATACTAACAAGATATCCTAACCCTAATCCGTTCTACAAGTAAACGTGTGAAGAGATAAACAACAATCTCTACTAAAAATAAATCCTAACAAACATTCTATATATACGGATAACAAATAACACTATCCGCAGGAATAATACTCTCGGCAGAAACAAGATAACACTATCGGCAGCAATGAGCTTTCAGCAGGAACCAAGCTATCGGCAGGAACCAACTTTACACTATCGGCAGCAACAATGAACTCTTATTTCCCAGAGATCCTAACAAGTTTGAATCCAAAAGTCGCATTTGGAGAACTTGGCATACAATTCTTCCTTTTTGAGTAACTCTAAGATAGTCCTCAAATGCCCAGCATGTTCTTTCTCATTGCGCGAGTTGATTAGAATGTCATCTATGAACACTATCACGAATTTGTCCAAGTATGGTTTGCACACTCGGTTCATCAAGTCCATAAACACTGCAGGTGCATTGGTTAGACCAAATGGCATCACTTGAAATTCGTAATGTCCGTACCGCGTTCTAAAAGCTGTTTTGGGAATATCTTCTTCTCGGACTCTTAGCTGATTGTATCCTAACCTTAGATTGATTTTCGAGTAGACACTCGATCCTTGTAACTGATCAAACAAATCATCGATCCTGGGTAATGGATATCGATTTTTCACTGTGAATTTGTTCAATTCTCGGTAATCAATACACATTCGGAACGATCCGTCTTTCTTCTTGACGAATAGGACCGGAGCTCCCCAAGGTGATGAACTTGGTCGGATAAATCCCTTATCTGACAACTCTTCCAATTGCTCAGATAATTCCTTCATTTCAGACGGCGCCAACCTATAAGGTGCTTTTGCCACTGGTTCCGCCCCAGGCACTAACTCTATCTGAAATTCTACTTGACGGACGGGTGGAAAACCGGGCAAATCTTCAGGGAATACTTCTGGAAATTCTTTGACGACTAGAACATCTTCGAGTCGCTTCTCCTTCGACTTATTTTCCGTTACTCGAACCATGAATACTTGAAAACCTTTATTCATGTACTTCACTGCCCTGATATACGAGATGATACCATGCCGAGCTTTACCTTGATCGCCATGGACAATAAGAGTTTCGCCATTAAGTGGAATGTGGACGACTTTCTCGTCACAGATGATTCTAGCACGGTGTTTGGATAACCAATCCATACCAATAATGACGTCAAAACTACCAAGCTGAATAGGCATGAGGTCGACGTGAAAAGGTTTGTTTTGTAAGGTTATGGTGCAATCCCGAATTACGGTGTTGGTGCTAATCAGGTTCCCATTAGCCATTTCAATTTCATATGTGGTGTTTAGCTTAGATGGGGCAATGTTTAGCAAAGGAGTAAATGAAGTAGACACAAAACTCTTATCGTCTCCAGAATCAAATAACACTTTAGCATTATGTTGGTTGAGTAAGAACGTACCCGTGACTACGTCAGGGTTCTGTGGTGCATTGCCTTCGCCCAACACATATGCTCTCCCTCGAGCATTGTTTTGCTGACCATTTCCATTCGGGCATTAGTTTTTGAAATGACCCACTTCTCCACAAGAGTAGCATGTTGGAGTTACAGCTTGCAGATTGCTCCCAGTAGCGGGGCTCCTGCAATCTTTGGTCTGATGACCCACCTTGTGACAATTCATGCACTTGGTTGTGCAGGGTCCCTTGTGATGTAGCTTGCACTTGTTGCATTGAGGTTTTTGACCCATGTATTCCCTGCCTTCAGTGGCAGCATAAGCCCTGGCAGTTTCCTGCCTACGATTCTGTTGATTGTGGCGGGTGTTGCGGTTGTGGTGGTACCGGTTGTTTTTGCGGCTATTGTTGTTGGAGTTGTTGTTGCAGTGGTTGTTGTTGTTGTAGTTGTTGTTGTTGCTGCTGTTGTTGTGGGTGGACCTTTTGTCATCAAGCTTTCGCTTGAGATCATTGTTTGCCTGAGCGGAATTGTATTTGACCTCTCGGTCTAGTAGCCTTTGGGCGATGGTGATGGTTTCTTCCAGAGTTGGTGGTTTGGATGAGGTGACATCTCCCTCGATGCTTCAAGGTAGACCTTCGACATACTTTTCCAATGTCTTTTCAAGATCCGGTACCACAGTAGGACACAGTGCAGCAAGCTCTTGGAATCTCCTGTTGTATGTCTTGATATCATTCCCTTTTACCACTAGTTGGTGGAACTCATCTTCTAGTTTTCTCATTTCGGTACGTGGGCAGTACTTCTTCAGTATTTTCTTTTTAAACTCGGTCCAGGTGAGTTGGTATGATTCTGTTATACCCATAGTTTGGACAGTGGCATTCCACCAAGACAAAGCATCCTGCAAGAGAGTTCCTGTAGCAAAAGTGACCTAGCAATCTTCGGTACAAACGCTTCTCATGAAGACTGTTTCAACACGCTCAAACCAGTGAGCAAGTTCTGTTACTCCTTCTGTACCCTTGAAGTGCTTTAGTTGTCCAGCTTATCGAAACAGCTTAAAAAGTGCTTATTTTGGCTTATTGGGCCTTAAGGCCCAATCGTTAACTATTAAGATTACAAAAACTGTTTCTAAACTCGATTAGCTTTTAGGTTCAACAAGGTAGTATATAAGCCTATTAGGGTGTCTTAATCGTACAGCTTATTTGTCTAGCTTATAGACTATTTGGTTGATCTTTTAAACCAAGGTGTTGTGTGTCGAATTTATAAAATACGAGCCAATTCCTTAGACGATTTTTGGTTTCTGAAAACAGTTTCTATATTTTAATAATATTCGAATGAGTCCACATGACTTAGAAACGTGTTATAAAAATGGTTCATGTGTTGATAAATGTTACTAATATTTATTGTACCTAGTGAATGGTAATATAAAGAATTAGTATGTCGAATTTACTTAGTGGGCTATTAACGAGATTAAGTAAATATCGAGTCCATGTTAAGTGTACATCGAATATCTAACAAGTTACAAAAATAGGCAGTATATTTTAAAAAGGAGAAAATCAACTCACTTCACCAAGAAATGGTGGGGAAAACACGATGTAAGGACTAGTGCTAGCTAAGAAGATGTTGCAACTCGATCAACGACCCAACCAAGAATCACGTGCAATTATTAAACTTCCCAATACGCAACTCGAACACCTTGTATTTTAGTTAATCCTATTCGAACACAATAATTATTGATACAAAAGTTGGGCGTTCCTTGTTTCCGTACCAATTAGATCTTAATGCTTGAGACCTGCGCACTAAGAAAACAAAAAGACACTGTTAGGCTTATCGTGGGATTGTCTCCTACGATTATCCTCCGACGTAAGAGTAAGTAATCGGTTTTAGGGTTTAGTTGAAGAGTTAGGGTTATTAGATCGTACCTTAATGAGATCCGAGATGCCCTCTATATATACACACAAAATCCTTGTTGGTTTCGTGTTCCTTACCCTTCGGCGTATCCGCCTAAGTCGGTAGTTTGATACATATCCCATAAATAAGAGATATCTTATATCAAGACCATAAATAACTTCGGGTTTGGGCCTTCGTAAGCCCAAACCATTATCGTGATAGCCCATTTGTGATGGTCTTGAGCCCATTCGTGATGGGCTTGAGTGTTAGTTGCGTCCATTGGTCGGGTTCGTGACCCGAATGCGGACTATACGTCATCAGCAACACTAAAACACTTATATTATTTTGGAAGTATGAGTATGTATGTGTGTATGTTCGAACGTATAGAAAGCTATATATAGGATGGATTTTGAGTGTCCAAAAGTGATTATTTATGAGATTTGATGGAAATGTAAGAGGTTAGGAGGGGGGAAAGTCAAGATAACATGGACATGGAGTGTGTCATAGTTTGTAAATGATGGTGTTTCTTGGGTTGTTAGCCGGCGCAAAGAAACAAATGAAAAGGGTAAGGGTTCGGTTTTGATTAGCTTATTCAACACTCAAAGGGTCCAAGCAACATATGTACGTGACCAATTATTTAGTGGGTGCTCGTTTGAGGTTATTGAGGCTCGTTTGGAACTTGTACGTGGCCAATTACTTAGGTAAAAACGTATTTAATTTAGTTTGCAATAAAGGGTAATACGTAAAAGTCGAGCTGAGCTTTATTGATTATTTAGCCATCAAACGATCGTATAAATAGAAATGATTTATCAAACTTGGTTCCTTACTGAGAGCTTAGTCGAGACATGTAAAAATGTTGACACGTTGTTAAGAGAATTTGCAAAGAAAACGGCTCAAGTAACTAAGCATGTGTCGATTTCAAAAAAATAAACTTTAAGGATTTTGGGCCGGTTTGGGCTTGAATAATGTTTGGGCTTGTGTTTGTAGCCGAAGCCCAAAGAATTTTAAGGGTTCGTTGGTTTATCAGGAGCAATGGGCCGAGGCCCATTATTATTAGGGTGCGTTTAGGTTAACTTTCGTAATCCCGAGTTATTTAGCAAAAACGCGTTTAATCAAGTTACGATACGTAAAGTTAGAAATGATACTAGGTTTGATTTATTCATGATTTGAGATTATCATGGTACGTGTATGAGCCCGTTCTAAAGTGTTCGTGAATCACAAACAACGTTGTGATCGTAAGTAGCATAGTATGAACAACAAAAAAAAATTTGTTATTGGTAGAGATGGTTAATTAGTATTGTAATGACATATTATTCATTGATTAACATTTACTATTCATAGGGAAAGTTACGGGAGGTTACAAAAGACCCGGCCCAGCTCCGTGGATGATACGATAACTAAATGTATACTAACAAAACTACGAGCTACGCTAAACATGAAAATACATGGGGTGACCAAGTCTTTTTCTTAATCCTAACAATCTCCACCTAAGGGAGGTCACCCCAGAAAAAACAAATTGAAGCTTAGCATTCTATAAATTGATCTTTAGCTCTAGCTTGTAGCTTTTGATTCTTCAAGTGCTATCATTGTACGGCACGTAGTGATCATTGAGCATAATTTCCTTTGACTTGTGTGATCTTTGAGGTTTCTTTGAGATCATCAACCATAGTGAATCTCTTAATCATCCTTAATGTAATATTGCCTCCATGTGATTTTTGTGACCTTTGGACCGGCATGCTCATACTTTTCTGGATCATGATAACTAGCATTAGAGTTGCGGAAGCTGTGTTGTAGGACTTTCAGCTATCATGATGTCTTTTATAATGAATTGGAAGTTTAAAACCCAAAATTTCAAAACATGCAAAATTAATAAAATGCCCTTGTAACTTAAAATTTCAATAAACACTTATATAGAACACCAAATAAATCCCAAACACTTGTAAATGAGAAACATATGAAGTATGATAATTTTTGTATGAATATTTTGATATTCTAAATGTCCTAAAAATACTTGGAAATTACTTGGACTAAAAATACTTGTATATGTGTATTTATTTATCTTGTTAAATAATTTAAAACAAATCAAAAATAAGATAAACATAAAAATTAATAGGAAATCTTGGAAAATCAGAATTTTGATCTCTTCAAATCTCTTTAGGCCAAAAATAATGCCCTCCCCTCAACCTATACACGGTTTTCTGTTATTTCCCTTTTTATCTCATAATAAACCCTAAAAACAAACCAAAACTCGACCACATCCCATACGAATTTTAGAGGCTGCAACAACAATTTTCCTGGGTTCTTACAAGTTCTAGGGAGGTGAGAAAAATAGTTCCAAGGCTGTTGGATCGTTTGTGTGTTCGTAGGAGATTGTTGGTGTCGAATTATTCCTAGCTGAGAGGTACAAATTCCCCACGCCTCATCCGATCATCCTAAAAGTTTTTTGGTATTTTTGTGACTCCCTTTACATCATATATGATCCATATAAAATAGTTATCATGATCCATGCATGCTACTCAAGTCGTATGGAATTAAACGATTTTCAAACCCTAAAAACCAAATGAATTGTGAATCGGCTAATAACGAATTTTGTGTCCTTAAAGCTTATTTTTCTTAGGTCCTATTCGTACTATATAACACTAGAAAAATCAGTAACATAATTGTTAAGGCTTAGATTCGTGTTTGGGAATTTAATTGTAATCGGCTAGAAATTTAAAAAGGAAGACAAAGATAAAATAAATTGAATGGAATTAGGGTTAGGGTTTTTGATGTTGAATCTGGATAATTAATGCATTTTTAAGGTTATTTTGATGATTGGTAATGATTGGTAAATTCTAGGGTTAGGGTTTATGTTTTTATTTTAAAGCCGAATAATGTTTATTAAGTTTTGGGTGTATTTTGTAATTGTATAAACTTGTGGGTTATTTTTGTAAAATACTTTGGACCAGGGGTAATTCGTATAAAATACAAGATGGGGGTATTATATGTAAATTTTGTAACTAAAAGGTTTAAATGGTAAACTATTTAAATATAAATCCGATTTGAAAAATATTAAAATAGAGGGGCGTGTTTTGTAAATTATGTAAAATGAAGGGTTATTCGTACAAATATTTATGTAAGGGGTGTAATGTGTAATTTTGGATAATTGATGGCTTAATGTGTAAATATGAATACTATAAGGACTAAATTGTAATTTGATTAACTATAAGGTTTAAATTGTCATTTAATTAATTAAAGGGACTAACTTAGAAATTGTTAATATTAAGGATTGGAATTGTAATTATGGGAACTTATGGATGAAATGAATAACTTGTAATATTTACACTTTAAACCTTATCTTTGGTATATTTACTTTAGAAACCCTAAGTTATAAAAAGTTGTCATGTTTAACCCTGAACTATTGTAACTTGCTAATGATGAACCCTATTTCCATAATAATGATTAATAAATGACTTAACCTAATTACTTTATGGAATTTATCTAATTATGGAAATTTGCTATTTTTGGAAAGTTACTATTTTTGGAAAGCTGCTATAAAAAGGAAGTTACTAAAAATGGAAAGCCGACTAAAATAAAAAATATGTTTTAAAATAAGTTATTAATGATAAGACGATCATGAATTCGTGTAGATCCGCTGAAGAAGAAGTTGTTGCCGACCTTTATGTTTCTATTATGTTTGCACTTGCGATCTAAAGTACAGATATTCTACCCTTTTTCAGTAAGGGTGCTTTCGCTCTCATGACTTGATCTTGATTATTGATTCGTTATTCTGATATGACTCCCTTAAGCCATTGCTATGATCCCTTGTACTTTGATTCATTCGCTTGATATGCTTCGTTGTTATGAGATCCTTTTGACATTCGTTCATTATGATCCTTGTGATATATTACTTGATAAATTCGTTCGTTACCATGTGATATTAGCATTCGAATCACTTTACACTTAGAAGGTTCATTTGATTTTGGTGACTAGATATGAAAACCTTTCTTAATTATATCATGGAAATGTTTTGATAAACACTATTTTAAAATGATGTTTACGAACGATGCGATACCACTTTTATATGGAATTTTGCTATCTTTTATGAAAACAAATTTTAAAGACTACTTTTATGAAATCATTTGATAAAGACTTCTTTAAATAAACCATTTGATTATGAACCTTCGATTATGAACCTTAATGATGAACCCTTACTATGAACTTAGGAACCTTAGACATGATATGACTTTTAAACTCTACAGTTTGATACCCGAGCCAAATTTGTTTCCTAGTCATGGGGGTTCCATGGCCGTGTCATTGATGCACCTCTGACATGACTCTAGGGCGGTGGAGTGATGTTCCGTCCCGTCCCTTTTTGTTATTACTATGAGCTCAATTACTATATATATATTTGGCCACTAATGTGTTTGCAGGGGCGTATGGATGCATCCTAGGTACGTTTTAAGTATGCTTTATGCATACTATATTTTGATATGTTTGGTGTTTGATGTTGGGTGCAATCCACGTCTACACATTTTGGTAGCTCGCTACTCCATTGGTTACTTTGAGGACTCCCCTCTTTTATCTTTGGTATTTCGAGGTCACCCCTCCGAATGCAATGATATGATTTGATTTGTTTGGGCTTGTGGTAGATTATTGTCCTTTCTTTACTCTTGATATTCTTTTGTTTTATACCTCATGCTTATCCCCAAGGCACCATACTTTATATGTTCGTTCCTCTTCTTTTGTTCGTTTATATATATATATCTGTTCACTGGGCTTTTTAAGCTCAGCCGCATTTCTTTTCCTGCGGCAGGTTTTAGTTGGAAGTTGGGTTAGGAGTGGAGAGTACTCTGGACTTAGAAGACTATACCTTGATAGCTATTTCGGATTAGAGATGAATAGAAGCGATTATATTTAGACTTAGTATTTATGGTAGTTTTCATTTGTATTTCCCTTGTATTTCAGATTTTTCCTTTATAACCTTTGAAATTCATTTGTATTACTAATTGTATGCTTGTGTTTGCTTTGATATGTCATCATAATGTAATACTTCTACCCTTGTCGGGTTGGGGTGTTACAATTATGGTATCAGAGCACCGAGGTTGCGATTTGTAATACATTTACCCTTGACCTGTGAAGTTTGGACCACTAAGTTTCCACTGTAGGCGCTCATAAGACAACCTTTGAGAAATTACTTTAAGATCTCCCCATAGGAACCTAAGTTATTACCAGTAAGGAATGGGTATACTAGGACATCTATGTAAGTAGCATTGCTTCCACATCACTCTGATTCGTGCCTCTGCCCTTAGTTGAGCCTTATAAGAACTCTTATTTCAGGAGTTAGAAAGTTTTGCAACCTAAGTTTAGTAACCAAGTAAGTTTGGAATACCTCAGGAAACTACATGGATACCTTACACCATTTAAGTTTCACTTTCAGATTTTGATCTCCACCTCCGATTTGTTTGATAAGCAGTTTGACACCTTTCCAACCATATCGTAGGTCATTCAACCATAATGTGTTCGACACATTCTGTGAATTCATTACTTATGCTGGATATAAATGTATCATCTGATACTACTTAACTCTGCATAATCCATTACTACTCCTATGAGAACTCTGGTAATTATTAACCACGGATATAGGAAGTTTTGTTCCCTCCCTTTGAATGTTGAACCTTGTTCTGCCAATCAGTTCCTTTGGAAGGATATGATGAAAATACTATCTCTGTATGGATTTGTTAACTGAGCATGATGATGCTGATAACTGATATTCCATACATCTCACTTTTGACAGTTATACGATGTTCGTATTACTGATAATACGCACCCTACCTGCCACTCATGCTAAGAAGCTAAACAGAATTCCAACACCTTGAACTGTTCGTTTATCTATCTCAACACTTTTGTCGAACCTTGTACTTGACTCTGATATATGAACTATCCGTCTGGTTTAACGACCGTATTCGTTCTACGGATCTGTTTACTCTTGATATATTTGACTTTGAGGTCTTTTGGTTAGGGATTGGATGGCTCTTCGTAAAGCTACCATAGACTACCGTATCTGAAATGTGACCTTTAACAATCTGCTTCACCCTACTTTTGTTATGATGACTATCAACCGCTTAAATCTGTTAAGATTAATGTTGGTATGGAAGCACATACTCTGACCTCATTTGATCGTTAAGTTCCTCCTGACACCTATTAGTATCCATCCTTAGAAAGCTCTGGCATTGGGAGTATTTTTGTTGTACGAAAATTTTCCGATGTTCTCTGATGAACCTCTTGGGATTTCCTCCTGCTTAGGAGTTAGAATTGACTTCGAACCGATCTCAATTGACGAAACCATTATGCCATAGAAGTTGAGAGATTGAAGGAGCTGATGGAATATGATTTTGTTCACCTCAGTGTTCTCCTTGAATTGTCCTGTTGGTTGATGAAGAAGAAGAGAGAAGTATGCGACGGTGTATCGACCATGGTGAATTTAACCGTATCACTATCCGAAATTACTATCCATTCCCGCGTATCAACGATTGATTTTGTCTACCTTTTTAACTCCGTATCATATGGCATCTTTTGGATTTGAAGAAGTTGAAGAAAACAACCACAAGAAACTATGAGAAGTAGGTTTACTAACCGAGAGTAACCTCCGTGAAGTATTTCAGTTTTATTTGTGAAGAAGAAGGTAGAAAATGTGAAGTGATGTGAAAATTGCCTGAGATAATTTCTGAAGCTGCTTTTGTACCCGTTATAATCTTTATGAGCTTGATTGATGCCAATTGTATTGGCTAAAATGATCATGTTTCCGCAAGTAGTTGGACAAATTGTCATAGTATGACGTTGTGTTGTGTTCAGAGACGAAATAGGAACATAGAGATTATTTTGTATTGAGTTAGAGTAACCCTTTGTTCTGGAAGAGTAAGTTGGTTGACGTTCAGAGATCGTAGTGGACAACACTACCATGTATCCTGCGAAGACTGAGATTTCCACCAAATGGACCAAGATCGATGACATCTACCGAAGCTAGAAACCTTACTAAATAGTAGTGGAAGATGTTCACAGCACATAGCATGGAATTGACAGCAGCGGTGTTTACCTTGAAGATTGGAAGACACTTCTAGCAATGACGAAGGTGGTGGCGGACATAGAAGGAGAATGTAATCGAGTTGGCGAATTTGGAGCTATGCTAGAAGACCCGTTGAAGACACGCAGTCTTGCTTCTCTATTCATTTTAGTTGTACTAAGATGAATTGAGAGCAGAAGCAGACTTGCAGATGGAAGAATGCACGGTGATCATGTCAGAGATTTTCGTTACCCCATCGTAGTGTCCAGAAGAGGTGGCGAAGGCTTGAGGGACCAGACTCAAGTTTATAATTCCTTTCCACCCTATGATCATATGGACAGACGTAGACAGACTACTTGGAAATGGAAGAGGTTTGAAATCATGTATATTGAAGGGATGAATTTTGAAGCAAACGTTTGGGTTTGGAAGAGTTAATTCTGTGAAGGATGAAGCTATCGATGAAGTAATTCACTTCCTCTCAACCTACTTAAATTTATGTTACCTGATAATAAGGTCCTTTGAATGATTTAGGTTCTCTGTTAGTAATTCCGTTCTGTGTTCACTCTGCGTTTGTTGAATAACGAGTTGTATGAGAATTTTGATGAATTATGGAAGGAACCTTGAGATTTATGTTCAGGAATGGGCGGATGTTGAAGTAACCACTTATATTGGCTGAGTTGATTTCGGTGAGTTATGAAGGATTGACGCTATTAACGACGTACCTTAATTCCGATAGGCATTCTAAGATTTCTGTTACTCTTACGAATAGTTTCGTTCTCCTCTTAGTTATGTTGTTTGATTTTGATGACCTCTGAGACTGTAGAAGTACTAGGTGGTTTAAGATAGATTGTTTTGCCCACGACCCGAGATAGAGTATGACCATCGTGAGGGCATATTTATGTGGCGCTGGTATTATGACGCCTGATCAACGTGATAATACTTACACCATATAACGTGCACTTATTTTGGGCATAGGACATCTTGGGGAGTACCTAAGAAGTTTAGAATTTGATCTCCGTTGGATAATCTGCGATTAGTGAGACTTTAGGTTCATTCTACCTATGCGTATGCTCTGCCTTCGTTCATTAGATATCTGGATGAGTTTGGACTCTCGTTTTTCATTCTGTTGACCTCAGTTATAAATCTTAAGCTCTTTGTAGAGCTCTCTACTGTTGATACAGTTAATTCGATTTGAAATCGTGTTCGTGTCCTATATGATATTTTGAGAAGAGTCACCTATCACCCATTATATGTTGCATTGGCTTTTGACCTGATTCAACCTGATTTGTCTCCTTCTGAGGGAATTTTGAACCCACCTTGTTTTGATTGAGTCATGAGAAACTATTTGGTTTGAAGATCCTTGTTGGAAGAACCTCCCCGGGCGTGAGAATGTTTGTGACGATCTTTTGCGATTTGCTACGACTTCGTCTAACTTTACGACTTCAAATTTCGAGGATGAAATTTTTCTTTTAGAGGGGAAGAGTTGTAAAACCCAAAATTTCAAAACATGCAAAATTACCAAAATGCCCTTGTAACTTAAAATTTCAATAAACACTTATATAGAACACCAAATAAATCCCAAACACTTGGAAATGAGCAACATATGAAGTATGATAATTTTTGTATGAACATTTTGATATTCTAAATGTCCTAAAAATACTTGGAAATTACTTGGACCGAAAATACTTGTATATGTGTATTTATTTATCTTGTTAAATAATTTAAAACAAATCAAAAATAAGATAAACATTAAAATTAATAGGAAATCTTGGAAAATTAGAATTTTGATCTCTTCAAATCTCCTTAGGCCGAAAATAATGCCCTCCCCTCAACCTATACACGGTTTTCTTTTATTTCCCTTTTTATCTCATAATAAACCCTAAAAACAAACCAAAACTCGACCACATCCCATACGAATTTTGGAGGCTTCAACAACAATTTTCCTGGGTTCTTAAAAGTTCTAGGAAGGTGAGAAAAATAGTGCCAAGGCTGTTGGATCGTTTGTGTGTTCGTAGGAGATTGTTGGTGTCGAATTATTCCTAGCCGAGAGGTACAAATTCCCCACTCCTCATCCGATCATCCTAAAAATTTTCAGGTATTTTTGTGACTCCATTTACATCATATATGATCCATATAAAATAGTTATCACGATCCATGCATGCTACTCAAGTCGTATGGAATTAAACGATTTTCAAACCCTAAAAACCAAATGAATTGTGAATCGGCTAATAACGAATTTTGTGTCCTTCAAGCTTATTTTTCTCACGTCCTATTCGTGCTATATAACACTAGAAAAATCAGTAACATAATTGTTAAGGCTTAGATTCATGTTTGGGAATTTAATTGTAATCGGCTAGAAATTTAAAAAGGAAGACAAAGATAAAATAAATCGAATGGAATTAGGGTTAGGGTTTTTGATGTTGAATCTGGATAATTAATGCATTTTTAAGGTTATTTTGATGATTGGTAATGATTGGTAAATTCTAGGGTTAGGGTTTATGTTTTTATTTTAAAGCCGAATAATGTTTATTAAGTTTTGGGTGTAATTTGTAATTGTATAAACTTGTGGGTTATTTTTGTAAAATACTTTGGACCAGGGGTAAGTCATATAAAATACAAGATGGGGGTATTATATGTAAATTTTGTAACTAAAAGGTTTAAATGGTAAACTATTTAAATATAAATCCGATTTGAAAAATATTAAAATAGAGGGGCTTGTTTTGTAAATTATGTAAAATGAAGGGTTATTCGTACAAATATTTATGTAAGGGGTGTAATGTGTAATTTTGGATAATTGATGGCTTAATGTGTAAATATGAATACTATAAGGACTAAATTGTAATTTGATTAACTATAAGGTTTAAATTGTGTAAAACCCAAAATTTCAGAACATGCAAAATGACCAAATTGCTCCTGAAACTTTAAATTTCAATTTATAAGTATTTAAAACCCCAAATAATTCACAAACTTTCTGAAATAAATAATATATGACATATGATATTTTATTTGGACACTTTTAATTATTTAATGTCTTAAAAATAATTAAAAAAAACTTATGTTATATATATGGGCCAAAATTATTTTATTTATGTATAAGTATTATTTGTTGAATGGATTTACATTGTATAAATAAAGGGATAAATACTAACAAACTAGAAAATCTTTATCGAATCACATATTGATCCTCCAAATCACAATTGGCCGTGTATTTGGGTCTTGCCAAAATATAAAACACGTTTTCTCTTATTTCATTCTCACGGTTCATCACAAAAACCCTAGAAACACATAAAAATCCAATACGCTCCCAAACGAATTTTTGAAGCTACTACTATAATTTTCGTGAGTTATACCAAGACTAAAGAAGGTGCTAAAAATAGTTTCGAAGCCTTGGAGTCGATCGTTTGTTCATTGGAATTTTATTGGTGTCGTGTGCTAGCCGAGTGACATTTAATTGTTTCTTTATCATCCTTCATTCGAACCTTGCTAAGGGTATTTTTATCATCTCTTATCATCATTATGTTCATGTTATTCGAATATAACCACGCCATGCACGCTAGAACAAATTATTTTAATCGTTATTCTTAAAACATGAAAATAAACCCTAATCGGTTATATTAATTTTCTGGGTATGAAACATATTTTATTTTGATTCTTTATGAGCCTTATAATGCTAGAAAAATGATTATTATAATTATGGAGGCCTAAAATAATTTTGGTGAATTATTTTGTAATCGGTTGAATTATAAAAAGGGTTAGAGAATAAAATACAAATCGTATGAACTAGGGTTTTGTTCTTGGTAATTAAAATTGATATAATTAATGTATTTTAAGGTTATTGAATGATTAGTAATGATTGGGTAAATTAGGGTTAGGGTTTGTGTATTTTTGATTAAAACCGATTTGGGAATTATAAGTTTTGGGTGAGTTTTGTAAGTTTATAAACTTTGGGGTTATTTTTGTAAAATACTATGGACCAGGGACATGTCGTATAAAATATAATATGAGGATGCTTTATTTAAATTTTGTAACCAAGAGGTTTAAATGGTAAACTATGATATATATAAAGCCGATTTTGTAAATAATTAAACTAGAAGGACTTATTTTGTATATTATGATAAAATGAGGTTAATTCGTATAAATATGTATGTTAGGGGTGTAATGTGTAATTTTGGATAATTAATGGCCTAATGTGTAAATATGAATACTTTGAGGACTAAATTGTAATTTAGATAACTACAAGGTTTAATTTGTAATTAAATTAAGTAAAGGGACTAATTTGTAAATTGTTAATAATAGAAGGATTGGAATTTTAATTATGGGTAACTTTTGGATTAAATGAGTAATTTTTGATATTTACACTTTAAACCCTTAACTTTGGAAGGTTGTCATATTTGACCCTAAAATATTATAACTTGATAAAATGAACCCTATTACCATAAAAATAATTTATTAAATAACTTAACCTAATTTATGATGTTTAAACCTTCTAAATATGGAAACCTGCTAATTATGGAAAATTACTAATTTTGGAAACTTGCTAAAAATAGAAAGTCACTTAAATTGAGTAAACTTACTAAAAGTGGAAAGCTACTTAAAATGAACTATGTAGTGATTAGTTGTCTTTTCCTTTAGGTTCCGTGAAGCGGGAGTGATCTGTTGTCTTGTAATTCGTCTGTCTCTGTTTGTTTTGCTTTGCATAAAGGTACAGATATTCTACCCTTTTTCAGTAAGGGTGCTTTCATTCTCATGACTTATTAACCTTGATCTTTGATTCGTTATAAGATTCCCTAAGCCATTGCTATGTTCCCTTATAACCTGATTCGTTCTTCATGATTCTCTTGACTTTGATATTTTACATGAACCTTTGTTTTGAACCTTTTATATGATCCATTTGACATTCGTTCCTTATGACCCTTGTAATATGAAACTTGACATAATTCATTCGCTACCTGACATGCTTCTAGAAACCCAATGATTTGTCAATTGTACCCTTAATCACGGTAATTGTACGGGGTAACTAATTAGGGTTCTTGCTACAGTGGTAATTTCTGGGAAAGGATAAAAGGGGAAGAACACAAGGCGGGGTTATTTTTTTTATTTTTGTTTGACTCTTATTTATTACCTTGTTGACCCCGTTTGGTGGTATGGATCGGGTATTGGGTTTATCTAAGGTGGACCGGATATGATGATAAGAAAGTTGGGCTCGGGTGTTGGTTTATATTTAGGCTTTGGGATTGTGTTTTATCTATGAAATATCCGGATATAAGGTTTAAGGTATGTTTTTGGTTTAAAAATATAAGGACTAATTGTGTAATTCATGAAACTCAAAGGACCATTTCTGCCATTTTCCAAAAGTAATATCCAAGGGCCATTCTTGTCATTTGATGAAACTTCAAGGGTTGACTTTGACTTTATGCTTCCCGGCATTCGGCTATAAATATCACTTCCATATCTCGTGCTCGTTTTCCCGGCTTTTGCTTGTTTTTGTCCTTTTTTCACGATATCCGTACCTGCATACAAACAAACACAAAAACACGAATATCTTTGGCATTTTGGTTAGTTTTTGGTTGTTTTGGTCTTAATTTGGTAAATAAAAGGTATGTGAATAAGCACATACCACTACCCTGTGACATGAGTATTCGAATCACTTGATACTTTGAAGGTTCATTTGATATTGTAATTGGATGTGAAAACCTTTCTTAATTATATCATGGAAATGTTTTGAGAAAAACTATTTTTAAAACGATGCGATACAACTTTTATATGAAATTTTACAACCTTTTTATGGAAACTACTTTTAAAGACTACCTTTATGAAAACCATTATTAATAGATTTCTTTAAAGGAACATTTGATAGAAACCATAGAATTGAACCTTGCTTTGAATCATTTGATTGCGAACCTTTGATTATGAACCTTTGATATGTAGATGACTTTGATGACTTAGACATTTGACATTGATGTGATTTGACATTTGACCCTTCAGTTTGATACCCGAGCCAAGTTCGTTTCCTAGCCATGAAGGTAACATGGCCGTGTCATTGATGCACCAATGGCATGACTCTAGTGTGGTTGAGTGATGTTCCACACCATCCCATTTTGATTATTATTTGCGCACATTATATTTGTTATGGCCAATATTATTGTTCGGGGGCGTATGGATGCATCCTAGGTTCGGTTCGTATTAGTGGATTTAACATGATTTGATATGATATGAAATGATATGTTCGGTGACTGATGCATGGGTGCAATCCACGTCTTTCACATGTTCGGGAGTTAGCTACTCCATGGTTACTATGATATTTGATTTGATTTGTTTGGGCTCGGGATTGATTACTGACCTTTCCTTACACTTTGACAACCTTTTGTCTATGCCTTCTGTTTCCCAATACACCATATTATATTCTTTGTTTCTTATCTTTTGCTTCGTTTATACATATCTGTTCACTGGGCTTTTTAAGCTCAGCCGCATTTCTTTTACTGCGTCAGGTTTTAGTAGGAAGCTGGGTTATGGGTGGAGAGTGCTTTTGGACTTAGAAGACTACACTTTGATAGCTATGTTGGATTAGAGATGACTATAGGAGATTTACATTATTAGACTTAGAAGATATTGTTGTTCTCTATTGTAACCTTGTATTTCAGATTTTCCCTTTGTAACCTTTGGAATTCATTTGTATTATTAAGTCATATGCTTGTGTTTGCTTTGATATGTCACCATAACGTAATACTTCTACCCTTATCGGGTTGGGGTGTTACAAATTTTCATTTAATTAATTAAAGGGAATAACTTAGAAATTATTAATATTAAGGATTAGAATTGTAATTATGGGAACTTATGGATGAAATGAATAACTTGTAATATTTACACTTTAAACCTTATCTTTGGCATATTTACTTTAGAAACCCTAAGTTATAGAAAGTTGTCATGTTTAACCCTGAACTATTGTAACTTGCTAATGATGAACCCTATTTCCATAATAATGATTAATAAATGACTTAACCTAATTATTTTATGGAATTTATCTAATTATGAAAATTTGATATTTTTGGAAAGTTACTATTTTTGGAAAGCTGCTATAAAAAGGAAGTTACTAAAAATGGAAAGCCGACTAAAATAAGAAATATGTTTTAAAATAAGTTATTAATGATAAGACGATCATGAATTCGTGTAGATCCGCTGAAGAAGAAGTTGTTGCCGACCTTTATGTTTCTGTTATGTTTGCACTTGCGATCTAAGGTACAAATATTCTACCCTTTTTCAGTAAGGGTGCTTTCGCTCTCATGACTTCATCTTGATTATTGATTCGTTATTCTGATATGACTCCCTTAAGCCATTGCTATGATCCCTTGTACTTTGATTCATTCGCTTGATATGCTTCGTTGTTATGATGATCCTTTTGACATTCGTTCATTATGATCCTTGTGATATATTACTTGATAAATTCGTTCGTTACCCTGTGATATTAGCATTCGAATCACTTTACACTTAGAAGGTTCATTTGATTTTGGTGACTAGATATGAAAACCTTTCTTAATTATATCATGGAAATGTTTTGATAAACACTATTTTAAAATGATGTTTACGAACGATGCGATACCACTTTTATATGGAATTTTGCTATCTTTTATGAAAACAAATTTTAAAGACTACTTTTATGAAATCATTTGATAAAGACTTCTTTAAATAAACCATTTGATTATGAACCTTCGATTATGAACCTTAATGATGAACCCTTACTATGAACTTAGGAACCTTAGACATGATATGACTTTTAAACTCTACAGTTTGATACCCGAGCCAAATTTGTTTCCTAGTCATGGGGGTTCCATGGCCGTGTCATTGATGCACCTTTGACATGACTCTAGGGCGGTGGAGTGATGTTCCGTCCCGTCCCTTTTTGTTATTACTATGAGCTCAATTACTATATATATATTTGGCCACTAATGTGTTTGCAGGGGCGTATGGATGCATCCTAGGTACGTTTTAAGTATGCTTTATGCATACTATATTTTGATATGGTTAGGAATATGAATATTCAGTTGAAGACTCGGTCTGAGTGCATAGACCGGCTATGTTGTACGGGTCTGAGTGCTGGCCTATCTCCAAAGCACATGCTGAAAGGGTAGAGGTGGCGGAACTGAGAATGCTAAGGTGGACATGCGGTAAAACCTTGATGGACATGATCCCGAACGGAGTTTTCAGAGCTAAGCTTGAGGTCGAGTCTATTATCTCGAAGATGAGAGAAGGAAGGCTCAGGTGGTTCGGTCATGTAAAGAGGAGGCCACAATCAGCACCCGTAAGAAGAGTCGAAGCGCTAGTGGTGGACGGGGTGAGAAGGAGAGGTAGACCCAAACTCAGATGGGAGGATAGACTTAAGCTCGATATGAAGGAGCTGCTCTTGTCCGAGGACATGACCTCAGATAGGAAGGCGTGGAGAGATAGAATTAGGTTAGGCGGGTAGCTTAGGCTTGGTGTGTTGGGTTCTTTGCCTTAGCTTTAGGCCCCGTGCGTCGTCCGGCTTTGCTTTGTTTTGTTGCTTTGCCTTAGCTTTAGGCCCCGCGCGTTGCCCTGCTTTGCTTTGTTTTGCTTTGTTGTTGGTTGCTTTGCCTTAGCTTTAGGCCCCGCGCGTTGCTTTGTTTAGTTGCTGTGCTTTGCTTGGTTCTTTGCTCTGTGCTTTTCGTGCTCTTTCTGTGTTTTGTGTTTGCGTTTGTTTTGTTGCTTGTTTTGCTTGCTCTTTTGCTTTCTTGTTGTCTGCTATGCTTTTCTCTCTCACGCGCACACATGCACCAGCCGGAGGTCTCTTTGGAAGCAGCCTCTCTACCACCGGGTTTACCTGGGGGTAGGGGTAGGGTCTGTCTACAGTCTACCTCCCCCATACCCTGCCCCGGCGGGATTGGGTCTGTTGTTGTTGTTGTTGTGTAGTTGAAGACTCGGTCACCCCGAGTACTTATTAGCACATCATAGCTCGTAGGATAACTAGTAATATTAGTAGTAGCATAGTTATTAGTATTAGTATTGTGGAGTGGGTCGGGTCTTTACCCTCTGTCAGCTCGCTCCACAGTCCACTAGGGACATATTATGTAAGACTATATATACTCCCTTCCCATCCATGGGAAGGGTTGGACCTTTCAAGCTAATAGATTACTAGTTACTTTCTCTCTCTAAAAGGCTCCCACTTTCTCACTCTAAAAACTCTTCTATTCGATCCAAACTAAGCCTCACACAAGTGTTTCTTGCATTGTGAATACCCTACAATTGGTATCAAGAGCCATGGTTAGGTCCATGAGAGTTGGTATTCACGGATTTGTGTAGTTTGTGAGGTTTTTTATTCTTGGGCCGATTTGTGTTTAAGTTTTTTTTTGTTCGGTTTAGTTAGTAGCATAAATTTCATTTTGTGCTTTGTTTAGTGATTAGAAGTTGTTTTACTTTGTACTTTCTAGCTTAAGAATAGTATTAGAGTGGTATTTAGTGTTTGGATTCACAGATCTAAGAACAGTGTGGTGATTTTGGGGAAATTCGTGGGTATTAGTTGAGTTGTTCTTGGCAGCGGTTTGTCTACTTGGGAAGTATTCTTGGACTCGGTTTGTGTCTATTCTTGGATACGGTTTGTCCTATTACTCGTTTAGGCAAAAAGACAAAAGGCAGTGAAAGCGACGTGCTTGGGAGTTTGTGTCTACTCGGTTTGTCCCTGCTGCGCGTACTCGGTTTGTCCCAGCTGCGTGTACTCGGTTTGTGTAGACTCGGTTTGTCTCTGAAGAATTTACTCGGTTTGTGTAAATTTACTCGGTTTGTGTCTACTCGGTTTGTCCCAGCTACGTAGACTCGGTTTGTCTCTAAGGATTTTACTCGGTTTGTGTAGACTCGGTTTGTCTCTGTTGAATCTACTCGGTTTGTATCTACTCGGTTTGTCTCTCAGACTTCTATGCGGTTTGTGCATACTCGGTTTGTCCCTTCAGCGTGTACTCGGCTTGGGAAGACTCGGTTTGTCTCTGAGGAATTTACTCGGTTTGTGTCTACTCGGTTTGTGTCTTGGTGATTTTAGAAATTCCCGCGAAAGATTCAATTTCTCGGTTAAATCACCAGATCTGTAAAATCCCGTATTCACTATGACAACTAACTCAGAATCCCTTATTTCGAAGGTTCTCAAACTGTACGATGTTATCAAAGATCATGGGAACTATAACTTCACATCTATAACAGAAACAAATGATACTGATTCTGCTGGAACTGATGAGCCACATTCGCAGTCACACATGGATGAATGCCTTCAGGTTATGCAGTTGGCTAATGATAAGGACAGTCAAGTAGCATGCTTCAGTTCACTTTTATCACACATTAAGGTTTTGTTTGGTAAATCTGAATACGTGATGGGGTACAAACGGGCTTTCGCTTCACTCTTTGGTCAGGAAATTGGTGATTTCACAGTCATAATGACATTATATCTGGATCAACTAGAACAAGAGCTGGTCAAGGAAGAATATTCTGAAGATAAATCCAGAGCAGCTCTCAATGTGATCAACAATCAACTCCAAGTGTTTATCAACTCTCAATACACTATGGATTATAATTATGACTGCCAAGTGACTAAAGAGTGCTTTGCTAAATATACTGGGTCAGAAGTTGAAATGTACAAAACGACACTGCTACTGCTGATGAGGGATGTCCAGGGGTTCATTGAAGAAAAAGGTGAACTGGGGAGGAATGGAACTAAATCAGACAAAACGGATGATGGTGTCAACACAGGAAGTAACTTCACAAGATGTGAGAAGGAATCCTACGAACCTGAAAAACACCAAGCACAGACCACTGTGGTACATCTGTCTCATCTAGATAATACTGTTTCTACTGTAAGTGTGCATGACAATTCGTCGAATTCTTTGCCTACGGCTGAGTCTTTCAAATCACCTGATATGATTGAAAAAAGGGTTTACAATGAACTTTTAAAAGGATTTTCAAAACTTGAAAAACATTGTGTTGATCTTGAAATTTCAATGCAACAATTAAAAGAAAAGTTCCAAATTAACCTTCCATCAAAAAATCCGGAATTACCTGACTGTCGGGAATTTTTTATGATAAATGAGTTGAAAGATCAGCTAGTGGCCAAGAACGCGACTATTAACATGTTAAGGACCAAACTAAGTGAATTGCAAGAAAAGGTCAATGATAATAAAACCTCACATGACGCAAACACCGTTGAGTTACAGGCTGAAAATGATCACCTTCAAGCACAAAACCTTAGGAAAAGTTTCTCATTAGCTTCTCGTAGGAATGACTTAAAGAAGTCGGCCAAGAACAGGGTGAATCCTAAGTCTGTCAAATCATCTGTCTTGGGAACACCTTCTCCGAGGTGTGCTCCCCAAGTTGATGAGACTAAGAGTTTGCCTAAATCAGTCACGTCACAACCTAGACATAAGGGAACATTAGCTAAGAGTCACTTTCAGGATAAGTCTCACATGACACCAACAAAGGAAGTTGATGTTCATGTCACTGCATCCTCTACTTCGACAAACAATCTCCATAGGCCTGTAAAATTAATGCCGCACCATAGGAAGCCTAATAGATCTGATGCTGAAAAACAAGAAATTTTCTCTCGTAAAAACACTAAGGTGCCTCAGAAACAGAGCATATTTAGAACGTGCCTAAGATGGCTACCAACTGGTAGATTCTTTAAGCAAGTTGGTCGTCAGTGGGTACCTACTGACACGGAAAATGCCTCTCTGAATGTTTGCAAGAAATCACAGAGACAGGACCCCATAGTCACTAACCAATACATATGCATACAAAATACTTATGATAGTGCAGGGAGACGGTTTCCGCGTGCAGCTACTCTCACAGAATGCATCATGAAGAAACTCAAGGTGTGGCTACCAAAGGGGAGATCAACTCCCAAAGAGGGGGTTAAGAAAACACACCTGTGATGTAAGGTGGCAATGACTTTTGAACATCTCTGTTCAAAACTCGTACTGTTCTGATGAAAAGATTCTCATGTATCCTTTTTCTTGTTGTGTATAGTTTCTCTTTGTCTATAGGTGCATGTGTATTGTGTATATAGTCATTTGAATAAGGAGAGGCATGTCTTCTGGATATCGATAACATTTACGATCCTAGAAATGTCATTCAATAATGACACGGGGTTTTAAATGAAGCTCGAACAGAAGTTGTTCCTTATAAGTAAATCATGTCTCTAAGGTTTGCTATTACTTTAGATAGCAACCCGCGTTCCCAGGTGAAGGCAGATTGTCACCAAAATGACAACTCTTCTTCAAGGTGATGTTCACCTGAACATGGATTACTTCACATTCATGTTCATTCATATTTCTCACCAAGTGATAAATTGCTGCTCAATCAATCAATGTCTAAATTTCTATACAGAAGGATAGTCATTGATTGAGGGGGAGAGCTACAGCAATTTATCTGGGCTATCACCAAGTATTTAGGAATTCTGTGAGCTGTGTTTGAAAGATGTGGATGCCTTTGAGTGTAAGAATCTTCCAGTGACAGGATAGTCTGAGACCAAATGAACCAAGACAGTAAACAGAGAGAGTTAAGAGTTGGTACTTTAACTTGTTACCTAGGCGGTTTGTCAAGTCAACAAAGACAGGGACCAGAAGTGTCATTAGGATAAAGTTGAATGTTAGGTGTAGATATTTAAGGATCAAAATCCATACGGTTTGTCCCAAAAAATCCATACGGTTTGTCCTAAAACACTAAAATTCATACGGGTTGTCAAATCTACAAAGACAGGGACCAGAAGTGTCATTAGGATAAAGTTGAAAGTTAGGTAGAGATATTTAAGGATCTAAACTCATTCGGTTTGTCCTAAAACACTCTCTCTCCTCCTTATCAAACCGAATCCGCTTCTTTTCTCTCTCTAAACCCTCGCTCGCTAGTGTTCTCCATCCTTCGAGTCTCCACTTAGGTAATTAACGATTCTCTTTCATATCGGTAGACTAGTTCTTGTATCTGTCCTAGATTCTTATCATTTCAGTTGGTTTTTCTAGGTTGATTCATAAGTCGCTTCAATCGATCCTAGGTTTGTCCATTGCTACTTGCTTCTGATTGGTGGGATTCTTATCTATGTATGTTATAACTGATATCATATGCTTCTATTGCTTCATTTTTTTAAGATCTGATTCGGATTGTTGCGATTTATCGAACGAAAATTGACTACAAAAAGTCAAAATCGTTCTTATGCCTAAGTTTAGTTCGCATGATTTTTGGTTGGCATGTCTCTAGGGTTGAGTGCATTAGTTTTTGCTTACAAATTGAGGAATCAGTTATGTTAAGTAGTTAGCTATTGTTTGGTTGGATGCGATATGTCGATAGATTGGTGATTCGGTTGTTGAGTGAGGATGGGTTAAGATAGGTTTGATAGCCCTAAGATCTCGGATAGTTCCCTGTTTATGCATACAGTGAGTAATCTATGTTGTAGGATCATGTTAAACGATGTGGGTTGTATGTTTTTGGTTGAATATTTGCAATGCGTTGTATGTAATCTCTGTGTGATGTTCTTGATATGTTTGAGAAGTATTTAGGCATGTCTAGTGTTGTTAATGTAATGTATAATCTGTAATTATTGCGCTCAAATATAATCAAGAGTGTTGTTTTGATGGTATGTTATTCGATGCGGTTTGTCTGAATGGTTATGTGGCTGCCTGTATGTGTGTCCATGAACTCGGTTTGTCCGTTTGCTCACTCACGCGGTTTGTCTGATTGCTCATGGACTCAGTTTGTCCAATTGCTCACTGACTCGGTTTGTCCAATTGCTCACTGACTCGGTTTGTCCAATTGCTCACGGACTCGGTTTGTCCATGTGCTCACGGACTCGGTTTGTCCAATTGCTCACTGACTCGGTTTGTCCAATTGCTCACTGACTCGGTTTGTCCAATTGCTCACGGACTCGGTTTGTCCAATTGCTCACGGACTCGGTTTGTCCATGTGCTCACGGACTCGGTTTGTCCATGTGCTCACGGACTCGGTTTGTCTAAGCGCTCATGGACTCAGTTTGTCTATATGCACTCATGTATACACTTAAGCTATGCAGTTGATACTTTAGTATATGCTTGATGTATGATGCATATTTGGTCTTTCATAATTGAATGCTACTTGACTTACTGTAGTCTCTTGCAATGTTCACTTAGACTATGTGCTAACCTTGAGGATTAACTCCCGTCTAACTAGTATGGGCATACTGTCTCTTTGTGAATGTGTGTCTGTAGATGCAATGACTGATACTGAGATCACCACGTCTTCTGAGCCAAACCCCAAGGACTCAACACCTGTTCGCACAGATGAACAAATCCTTCCAAAGAACAAATGGATCCCTATTGGAAGGAGCAACTGTTATATAGATGTGGCAAGACCTCAACCCAATCCTATTTACAAGATATCTGTTGATATCTTGAAGGAAACTACTTTCTTCAGAGCATTCACAGCATGTGCTACCGTTCCCTCTGTATATATACAGCAGTTCTGGAATACGATTCAACTCAACAAAGACACCGGAAATTACCATTGTCAGTTAGATGAACAATGGTATGAGCTGACCAAAGACACAATCAGAGGGGCTCTTCAGATCTCACCTGTTGTCATTGATAAACCCTTCACTCAACCTCCTACATCCGAGGCTCTCGTCCACTTCATTAATGATCTGGGTTATCCATCAACCATCCTCAAGGTGTCAGCAATCGTCACAAGTGAAATGTATCAACCATGGAGAACACTCGTCACCATCCTCAACCTATGTCTTACTGGGAAGACTTCGGCTTTTGAAAAACCTAGGGCTCCCGTGCTTCAAATTCTATGGGGAATTGTTAAACGTTCCAACATAGATTTCCCTGAAAGGATCTGGGAAGAATTCATTCACTCCATTCACACTTTCCTAGAAGACAAAGTTAAACTGGAGTCTAATCTGGCCAGCAGGAAGAAAGTTAGAAAGATATTAATTCCTAGCATCAGATTCACAAAAATGATAATCCACCACCTCTACTCTCTTCACAAGTTCCATCCCAGAACTAATTCTCCTCTCCATTTGTCCTCTGAAGAATTTGTTCTGGGAAATCTCAAGTGGGCTGCTAAAGGGGCTGATCAAGAAGTATTTGGAAGACTTATTCCTGAGCTCCTTATCTCAGATAATATTCGTCAAGCCTCCTATTATAAGGAGTATCTGAGCAAAATAGAGCAATATCAGAAGTCCCTCTCTGATAAGGTAAGAAGTGAAACTGAAACCCCTGAACCAGAAACCCAGAAATCCACCAAACAAACCCAATCTAAATCAAAATCAAAGAAAAGAAAGGATGCACCCACAGGAGTTGAGGGATCTAAGAAAAATAAGAAGATCAAAAGGAAGGCATCAAGCAAGAAGTTGAAATCCAAGAGAATCAAGACGAAAGGTCGAGATGATGATGAAGAGATGGTGGGACCTGAACTAGGTCTAAGAGATGAAGAAGATCCGGATCTACTACAAGCCTTGGAGCTGAGTGCTAAAGAACACGCTGAATCTACAAAGAGTGCTACGAAAGGAGTTGTCCTTAGAGAACCTGTTGTTGAGAGCAGTAAGCCTTTACCTGAAGTAGAGGGCAAAGGTAAAGGAGTAGCTACAGTGGTCCAAGCTGCAAAGACTCTTCTTACCATATCATCTCCGGCATCCATGACAACAACACGATTTGTGCTCAGGAAACGTGATCAGGGACCATCTAGAGCACTCGATCTTTCTGAAGGACATCAAGAAGAATCACCAAGCTTAGAAGTTGCTCAAGATTCCAGTGATACAGAAAGCGATGAACAGTTGTACAAGGAAAAGAAGGTGGAGATGAAGATCACACATACAGAAGCAAAGGACCCACAAGATCAAAGTGAAAGTCATGAAGAGGAAGTTCATAAGGAAGCTGAGTCTGGTAACATTATTAAAGAAAAGAAGGAGGAGATGAAGGTCACACATACTGAAATTAAGGATCCACAAGATCAAGGTGAGAGTCAAGATGAGAAAGTTCAGAAAGAAGCTGAGTCTGATAACATCATTATGGAGACTCATGATCAGATAACAACAACCACTACAGAACCTCCACAAGAAATACAACATGAAGAATTCGTGGCTTCTACATACCCGGGGGTTCATGAGAATCTGAAAATGAAGGAGGATGAGCAATCTCACCTGAATGAACCAACAGGGTCTACAGGCACTCTATCGTCTCTGAAGAACCTTGACACCGACTTCAACTATGGTGATCAATTCATCCTGGATAAAGCCAACGACAACACCACAGAGTCTGACATACCACATGATGATAAGGAAGTAGAGTCAATGGTGTCCGTACCAATCAAACAAGACATGTCTGGTATTAAATCTATGATTATTCCTGTATCTACAACTGCAACTATCATAGTAGATCCCTCACCAGAAGCAACACCAGCGACACCCATCCCTCCAGAAAAACCATCTGATTTAGCATCACAACTAACTGCCACCACAAAGCTCATTGATGACATGTCACGGAAGATGAATAATTATGAGCAGAGACTACTTAATGTGGAAAAGCTTAATATAGATCAAAAGGTGGCTCAAGCTGTGAATGATCAAGTAGAGGAAGCGGTCAGATGGGCAATGGAAGCTCCTATGAAGATACGATTCAGAGATCTTCCTACGACTGAGATGAAATCAATCCTCTATGACAGAATGTTTGAATGTGGTCAGTATCAAGGCCACGAAGATCATCAACAGCTTTATGAAGCTTTGGAAAAATCGATGAGTCGTGATAATCAGGATTTCCTCATGGCTGAGCTTGAAAAACAACGGAAGAAGAAGAAAAGGCGACAAGATAAACCCGGAACACCCCTGGCTCTCCACCACATCCTCCTCCACCCCCTCCACCTAGTGGTGGATCTGGAGCAGCAAAGATGTCAGGAGCTTCAGAATCCACTCAAGCTCAATCTCATCATCATCCACCTGAATCCTCTGGTGGTAAAGATCAAGTCACTACCTCTTCTGGCCCAAGCACATCTAAGAGTATTTCAAAGGCAGGATCACTTGCGTGGACCACAGTTGATGACAAATTTAAGCCCTCGTTCTCGCCAGTTCCTGAGGATTTTGTCATGAATGAGGAATCGGTTGAAGATGATTTGTCTACTCAAACTGATGAAGAAGATGTCTCAGCTAACACCAATATCCCAACTGTTGATCCTAATCAGAAATGGTGGTTGGAATTCTTACGCACAGACAAACCTGATGACTCAGAATCCTCAAGAAAACGACCCACCAGGGAAGATATGGAATCTTGGATAAAACCTGTATCTGAAGAAGATCAAGAACCGATTCCTGAACCTAATTGGTCTATACCATCATCAGACAAAAGCATTCCTGTAAACAATTGGGCAGCTACTATTGCTTCGCAACATAACTCTCCATCAGAAAACTCATTGCTGGCAAAGACTAACGACATGGGGGCATTTATTAGTTGGTTCTGTAAAAAGAAAGGCATTACAAATCTCACTCCCCAAGACTTGGAAGGTCCTGCATATGAAATCGTCAAAGTGTTTCATCCTGATGTGCATCATCTTCAATATCAAATGGAAGAATGTCATAGACTATTTACTGATCAAGTTGATGACCGGATTCTTTCCTACGACGTCAACCGACCTCTTCCCTTTGATGGTCCACCTGGTCAAAAGAACCTTCAAGCAGATCTCTTCTTTAACAACGATCTGAATTATCTCCGGTTCGGGAATAATGGTGATCGTCAGGCATTATCCATTTCCAAGATGAAGGCGGCTTACTACCCTGACGTTGGGCTAGAACAAATGGTGCCTGATCAAGTATGGTCAGATGAAGAATACAAGTTTGAACTTACTGCATCTTATGGGGTCACACATTGGTGGTTCCACAAGAAGAGATTTTACATTGAACGGCACGCAGGAGAGGGTAGTCGTCAGGGTATACGCTCACATCTAAGAATCTTAAGTGTTGTCAAAGTTGATATTCACCCAATGTATGGATATGAGTATCTTAAAAGGATAGTGCTTCGTCGTGCTAATCAAAAGGAGTATATCATTTCTGAAAGCGACTTAAAATATCTATCTCCGAGTGACTTCGAGGATCTCTTCCTTCTGAATCTTCAAGGGCACCTGAATCATCTTCCACCTCGCGACAAGAAGGCGCTTGCGGCTGCTGTTAACTTGTGGATCCGGGGTCTTGTCATCAGACAAAGGGTGAGTGATTTTCAGCTAGGGATAGAGAGCTATCAGACCAAACTCAATCTCACTAGGCCAAATTAGGAACGTAAGGGTCTCGAGTACATTCACGACTTTAAAGTCATCGAATCTCCAAGAGCAGTCAAGTTCACTGACCAACATGGAACTCCTATGATGATGCAACTCAGTGAGATTCATAAGTTCAGCGATGGTACCCTGCGAATGATCGATGAAGCATTGGATTTCAGGATTAAAGACTTCAAGTTAAATCCTCACAACCCACAATTGAAGACTCAGTTCTGGACTGATCTGGATGTACAAAGGAGCAAAGTGTTTATGAGAGCCATAGAGCGTAGACTGAAAACAAGAAGGATCTTTCGCAACCTGGAAAGCTTCGTTGGGGGTAGAGTTCGTGAAGGAGATTACAGATTGATGGAAAGAACGACATGAGCTGATTCACCCCATATATGGTCTTTGTAGTGTTGTTATTCTTTTGATAGGCGCTTGTAATTTAACAATGTAATTTCATCTAATCTTGTAATACTCTATGTGTGATCTGTGTATATTGACAAGTAATTCTCCCTCTTTGCTTAAGGGGGAGCATAGTATGTTCTCATTATCAGAATATATTAAACCTGACCACATTTTCTCCCAAATTTTTCTAAATGTATTTAAATCAATTGGGATCACAAATCTCAAATGGTTTGAAATTTTTGATCGGGGGAGAGAATGTGATTTAAATAGGAAATTCTGATAAAATGTGATGATTTGGAAATTAATGTAGGCTCTCCCGTATGTGCTAAACCATTTTACACATCAAGGCACATATTGAGGGGGAGCAAAATGTCTTGGTCATAAAAGCAAGCTCTTCCATATGTGCTAAAATCTTTCGTATATCGATGCACATATTGAGGGGGAGCAAATGGTTTTACAAAACAAAGGATTTTGGCATCTTGTGTGAGCAAGGCTCAGACTTCACCAAAGAATTGACGAAACTTGAATTGTCATCAATCGAAAGGATACGTCTTGGCCGGGTAATAATTTCAAGCTGGTCTAACCAGTGATGTAAGCGTGTCTCGAAAAAGATGTATCTGAGTAGAGTGTACCGTTTCGAGAAACTTTCTATGGACTTGACCAGTACGGGTAATAATTTCAAGCTGGTCTAACCGGTGATGTAAGCGTGTCTCGAATCGGTCATGTTCACTGAAAGTGGATCAATTCAAAAGGTGCGAGCTCTACCTAACATGTGCAAATTTATAAAACAATCAACCGAGCACATGTTGAGGGGGAGCATTTGAAAAATATAAAACTCTCAAGTGTTTGCAAAAATGTGTTTCAGAATCATGAACACTTTGAGAGATTTTTCAATGATTTGGTTTATGGCAATCGTGGAAGTACACCAAAGACCGACCATTGTAATTAATGTATGGAGTTATAAGGATGGTTAGGTTAGGCTCAAGTTCCCACGATCCCGCCAGAGCCTGAGGGATCTACCCAGGGACAATCCACTAGTTAGTGTAGAAGTCCTTAGGTATGAATAAAAAAGGAGAAAAGTGGATAAGGGAAAAGTGCCGACTGAGATGGAGCTAGTACTGGAACAAACCCAACAAGGTTCTAGTAAGGAAGTCTCGGTAAGCACTGAAGGGGTTGAAGAATGAAAAAGAATTGTAAAGATAAAGGGTGAAAAGAAATAGCCCTCCTTACAACTTAGGCAGAAACCGGGTCAATACATATGCTGTCAGAATCACTTAGTTGATTGCTGGCATTGAAGACAAAGTATCATGGACCCAGTGATACGCTGCACAACCCTCCCTAGCCACTCAAGGTCCCTCAAAGGATTCTTGTTTCAATTGTCATGGAGTTCAATACATTCCTATCGTCTCTCTCACTCCGAGTTAGATGATATTGAAAAGGTGGCAGTTCTCTCCAGCCTCCGCTCACTAAATCAAAACGCACAGAGTCTAGAGCCACGAGATTCACAATAAGATCTCTTAGGAACACGGATTATTTCTACACTGGTTGTTCATCATTAAGGACACCAGTTGTAAACTTATGAGTCCTACGCAGATCTTAGCAATCTGCCAGAACATTCATGAGAGAATTTACTTATGTAATTCTCAATGATTGAATGGAAATTCCTGCCAGGGTCAACATCAAGCAGCCCTGAAAGCAGGTCACTTCGGTAATTCCTCGTGGATTACGCTTAGTGGTCGCGGCGGTTTCAACCGGTCTACAGTCGTGGAGTGATCTCCAGCGACTCACCTAATCGTTGATTTACTACGGTAAAATCTTAAAAAGCCCTCTGCGGGTTTTCGATTAGGAACGGTCTTGGTAAGGATTAGAGAGAGTCTTCACACTATGCTGTTGACTATCTCGAAGTCCAAACTTGTTAGTACCGGTCGAATTATTGCTAACTGTCGTATGCAGGAATATCTGGCGATTGTAGCTGTGGAATGCTGTAGCTGGTTGCTGTTGTAGCTGGTTGCAGTAAAGATGCCAATCCATCACCACATGTTCACACCACATCATCATCAAAGAAGTCATGATCACCCTAAAAGACCTTCAACACAGCTTCCGCAAACTCTGATGCTGAAGATCATGACACCATATCGTGTGAGCATGTCGGCTCTAAGTATATTTCATCACATGGAGTCGTACTACTGAAAGATGACTTGAAGACACAAATGGGATGATACTTTCAAATAATACTCAAAGTTCATCCAAGATAAAAGAGAAGTCATCTTCTGATCACTGATGTTTGCACAACAATCTATGACATAGAAGATTCAATGATTACGAGCTATAATGTCAAGATCCAAAGAAGAAGTGCTGAAATTCGGAACATTACTTCTGGGGTGACCTCCCTTAGGGGGAGATTGTTAGGAATATGAATATTCAGTTGAAGACTCGGTCACCCCGAGTACTTATTAGCACATCATAGCTCGTAGGATAACTAGTAATATTAGTAGTAGCATAGTTATTAGTATTAGTATTGTGGAGTGGGTCGGGTCTTTACCCTCTGTCAGCTCGCTCCACAGTCCACTAGGGACATATTATGTAAGACTATATATACTCCCTTCCCATCCATGGGAAGGGTTGGACCTTTCAAGCTAATAGATTACTAGTTACTTTCTCTCTCTAAAAGGCTCCCACTTTCTCACTCTAAAAACTCTTCTATTCGATCCAAACTAAGCCTCACACAAGTGTTTCTTGCATTGTGAATACCCTACAGATATGTTTGGTTTTTTGATGTTGGGTGCAATCCACGTCTGCACATTTTGGGAGCTCGCTACTCCATTGGTTACTTTGAGGACTCCCCTCTTTTATCTTTGGTATTCCGAGGTCACCCCTCCGAATGCAATGATATGATTTGATTTGTTTGGGCTTGTGGTAGATTACTGTCCTTTCTTTACTCTTGATATTCTTTTGTTTTATACCTCATGCTTATCCCCAAGGCACCATACTTTATATGTTCGTTCCTCTTCTTTTGTTCGTTTATATATATATATATATCTGTTCACTGGGCTTTTTAAGCTTAGCCGCATTTCTTTTCCTGCGGCAGGTTTTAGTTGGAAGCTGGGTTAGGAGTGGAGAGTACTCTGGACTTAGAAGACTATACCTTGATAGCTATTTCGGATTAGAGATGAATAGAAGCGATTATATTTAGACTTAGTATTTATGGTAGTTTTCATTTATATTTCCCTTGTATTTCAGATTTTTCCTTTGTAACCTTTGAAATTCTTTTGTATTACTAAATGTATGCTTGTGTTTGCTTTGATATGTCATCATAATATAATACTTCTACCCTTGTCGGGTTGGGGTGTTACAGGAAATGCGAGCATGGGGTGTGGATTGACACGTCTCTGCTGGAATCAGGTACCACCATCACCATCTTTATATAAATCTGAAATAAAACGGTTAGCAATAAAGTTGGGGGACGAATATGGCTTTGTCATTCGCCCGGTGTGGTTAGATTAACCTTCAGTTCCGTGAGGACCGACCTGTGATCAGGTAGAGTAGAATCCCCTTTAAGGAAGATTCTCCTTGACAGGACTTTCCAGCTTGTAGTAATGAGTCTTCCAACAAATTAATTTTAGAATCATCATACTAAGTATGTTCTCATACCGGAGCGTCTCAAAGCATACAAAACATGGTAGAGTGAATCAGTGAATTATATACCCACTGTTTGATGAGAAGTTGATTAGAAAAATCACTCGCATGTCACTGGATAAAGAGTTTTTTCAACACGACGAGAGTTTTATAAGTTGAACCATATTTCCATCATAAATACTTTTGTTTGAAAATTTACACAATCAATGTGCTCGAAAATCAGTTGATGTGCACATCGAAAGGTTTTTCAAAAGTATCCGTCAATCCATTTACTGGAACAGGTTTGACTCATAAAGAATCGCACCATCGTTACTTTCCAGTTGTCACAAATTTAATCCATGAAGGATCTCACATGTAACCCACCAAGAGCTTGTTAGATGTTGGCTCTAGAAGGATTTCCATCTTCATTGTGAATACTTACGCATCACTCGGATGTTCTGGCAATACCACGAGGATAATGCGTAGGACTCTTATGATCTAACTTGTGTTCACAGTGTGTGAAACACAAGTATATATTGTATTAGTGTCCTAGCGAGATTTGTAGATGATCTCATGGCTCTAGACTCAATTGTGCATTTTGGTTTAGTAATCGGAGGCTGGAGCAGACGGCCACCTTTTCAATATCGTCTAACTCGGAGTGAGAGAGACGATAGAAATGTATCGATCTCCGTGACAAATGAAACAAGAGTCTTTTGATAGACCTTGAGTGGCTAGGGAGGGTTGTGCAGCATATCACTAGGTCCATGATACTTGTCTTCAATGTCTAAAATCATCTAAGTGATTCTGACAGCATATGTATTGACCCGGTTTCTGCCTAAGTGTTAGGAGGGCTGCTTTCTTTTCACCCTTTGTCTTTACATTTTTTTTCATTCTTCAACCCCTTCAGTGCTTACCGAGACTTCATGACTAGTACCTTGTTGGGTTTGTTCCAGTACTAGCTCCATCTCAGTCGGCACTCTTCCCTTACTCACACATTGCTCCTTTTTTAATCATACCTAAGGACTTCTACACTAGCTAGTGGATTGTCCCTGGGTAGATCCCTCCGGCTCTGGCAGGATCGTGGGAACGAATACCTAACCTTACCATCCTTATAACTCCAATAAAGTAAATGCAAGGTCGGTCTTGTGGTACTGTTATCTCCGGCTTAAAACCAATTGAAAATCAATCAAGGTACTTATGATATTTGATATCAAAGCATTTGTACCTTAATTGTTTTGATCTTTCAGAAATGCTCCCCCTTAACATGTGCATCGGTATTCGAAATTGTTTAGCACATGGAGGGAGGAGTGCTTGTTGAGTCTTAAACAATCACATTTTTTATCAGATTTAATATTTAAATCACATTCTCTCCCCCGATCAAAAATTTCAAATTTTTTGAGATTTTGGATCTCAATTGATTTAAATAAGTTAGAAAATTTGAGAGAAAAAGTGGTCAGGTTTAATATGTGTTGATAATGGAACGATACAATGCTCCCCCTTAATCTATGAGGGACAATGTTAGTGTCAGTTATGATGAGTTTACAAATGATTTGGAGTTTAACGAGAAACTCATGAAAAATCCATACTCTGACACATAATAACAAATGTTTATTCACTGCTTATAATGTACATGATAACTGTAATGACACAGATGACATTGACCTTTTTGCACAGACGATGTGATCATCCGCTTCTCTGAGGGAGTCAGTAGTCAACATCAATTATCCATCCACCAACAAAACTTCCCAAATATTATAGATCCCCACTTGGCGAGATCAGAATTAGTAATGCTTTGTTGAAGTGAATGTGGTGGTGGTGATGAAAGTGTTGTTGTTGTTGTTGCTACCGATGTTGTTGTTGTGGTGAATTCAAAGCCAGTCAATAGAGTTTGATTAACTACATAGGAATATCCACAAAGATAGACATACATACAGATTAACTCTTCATTAACCGCTACTTCGTAGCGATTTGCCTACTCATACAACCATATTCATATCATGATCAAACCACATTCAGGAAATTCATCAATACGCTCTCTAGCATGAAGTACAACTAGCAATCATGAGCATGGCAATTCACTCATATTTCAACATTCAACTCAGGATCTTAGGGACAAGATTCTAACACAATAGCTACATACCTAAGCATATCCTGAGTGCACAAGCAATAAGTCAACAACAATTACACAGCTATCGACTAACAAAAGTCAATCAACATTTGAAACTCATTCAGTCAGATCATACAAATGCCTGTGGAGTACTCAAGAACATCAAACACAATGGTTTTCTAACTTCTTTTAGATTTTGAGTTTTAAAGTGTTTAGGGGATTAAACGAGGATTCCAAAGTGACACAAATGAACCTTCTAGTTACATAAAGCTAGGAAACTATAAGCAAATTGCACATAATGCCCTAATCTTTCTAACAACTAACACATTTGGCCATTAGAGATAAAGCTTAGTAAGTTCCTCTTCAACTAATACCCCATTAACTACAAAAGCTTTTCTAACAATTATGAGTTAACCAAGAAACCCGTTTGATGATATAAAACATGAAATCACTCTCCCCCTCAATCAATGACCCGTATTCTAGTTAAAGAGTTGTAGTCATTGATTGAGTGACAAATTTTATGAACAATCCAAGTCTGATAGAATTTCAAACAACACGTTACCACCATGTGTCTCACAAATAATTTTCAGAAGAATCATAGAAGGAAAATTATTTGTTATACAAAGAAGACTTCTCTTCTTATACCATAAATAATGCACTGAATTGTGCAATAGATCGGAGAGGCACGGATATAAAGTAATCCATGCCGTTGAGAGGAACAGCCGTCTTTTTGGCGACATGCTTTCCTCATTTTGACGACCGGGTTGCATATCAGATGTGATAGCAAGCCATATAGGCATGTTTTGAACTTCTGCTCGAACTTCATTTAAAGACCCGTGTCATTATTGAATGACATTTCTAGGACCGTAAATGTTATCGATACCAGAAGACATGCCTTGATAAACTATTTTTGGTATTTTATATTTTTCTGATTTTTATGGTTTTTGTTGGTTTTATATTTTTGTATTTTTTTTATAAATTTTTATGCAATTAGAAAAAATATTTTTGTTTTTTTATGATTTTATGTATTTACAAAGGATACTTGAAGAATTACCACCTTAATTCTTCTTTGATAGAAAAGAGTTCAATCAGATCGTTTTCCGCCGAATGGTATCGAATGTTGATGAACTCAAATAAGTACATTTTATCATCATCATTTATCCTATTTATTTGACTTGTTTTATTATATTATATATGAGAATTGATACGTTAATGTTTACTTTTGTAATTTTCAGGTAAAAACAAGTATTGTGTGAAACTTGGCGATTTTGGACTAATTATGGAGCAAAACAAGCAAGATGTTAAGAGTCTACTGAAATGTACAAAATCAAGATCATTTTGCTCTAGATACGCCGCAACATACTTCGTACATACGGCGCATCACTATCAAGATTTCACAAGTTACAATCCAAGTCAGCAAAGGACATGCGCCGCATAGAGAAATGGAGTTACGCCGCATCTTAAGGCGGTGTACGAATATTCCTGAATATATTAATCTTGGACCCCACGCGAAGTTAAGTCAATGCGCCGCATCTACTTATCCTATCACTACAAAAAAACAGGCTTTCAGAGACTGAAAAATCAGTCTCCGATACACCATGATCAGTTACGGATGGTCTATCAAGGACTGATTTTGCTAGTCACTAATCAGTTATAGAAGCTTAGTTACGGAAAGTGACGTTATCAACTGAAATTCAGTCCTTGTTGTATCGAACCAACGAGGACCAGAGATCAGTCACGAAAATAAAAAAGTCATTCCTTATTTCTATGGGTTGGTATCATGTTATTTCAGTCCCCAATGCATATTATCGGCGATTGAAAAGTCAGTCGCCAATACTATGTTAGATCAATTACTAACACATGGATTTAGGGACTGAAAATTAGTCCATAAACATTGTTTATAGTCCCTAATACGTTTCGTTGTTTTGTAGATTACCGTACCAAATCAGTCTCTAATAATAGGATTTAAAAACTGATTAGTCTCTGTTGAAAGGCTTTAAAGACTGATTGTTAGTCACAAAAAACTAATGAATTAGTCCCTAATTTGTTTTTCTATTGACTGAAAATTAGTTTCAAAATATATGTTAATCGATAACAGTAGTAATCTGGACGAAAAAATAATTGGATTTCAATATAAAGACCATCATGCGGCCTCTTGCAAGTTATACAGACCAGTTATATTGGAAAAGGGTTGCAAGAAACAATTGAATATTATAAGAACCGATACAAAACAAACTTTAGATCAATCTATGGCCATTGGAGTGATTCTTCTTTTTGATGGCTTACTTGCAGAGACTGCTTGCTGATGCTTGTTTTACGTTCGGTTTCTCTGTTGAAGTCACTAAACTTAGTCTTGCAGGTTCTTCTCGTGGTTTATCTATTTCCATTTCCTGAGTATCAGAAGCATTATTAACAATGTCTTTCTCTTTTCCAATCTCTTCTGTTATTTCCTTGCTGACCATATTATCAACTGCCATAGTTTTCTGATCTGCTGCAACTTGCTTATCGCCTGACGAGAATATAGCAAAATGACATAAATAACATATTTGAATAGAAAAAAGGCAAACAATATCTAATGTAAGAGCTTAGAAACAAGAAAAGGAACCTGAAATTAGAAAAACTTCATCTTAAATCTATGTACTTTTTCTAATAATTAGGAAAAACTTCATCTTAAGAACTTGTTGGCAATTGTAGTCTAAAGAAAAAGAAAACATCCGGAGGACTAGGAATAGGTTAGCAGCCAACAGACAATGATACAGACAAAGCACACACATCCCATTCTCTAGTCTATTAGTATTACACTATATTGGGCTACCACATTATATAAGTATATCATGCGTCTGAAATTAGAAAGATCTGAATTCCACATGAAAGAATATAAAGTATACCTAATCAAACTTTGTCATGGTAGCTACATCTTTCTACATCATCGTTTACAACCCAACTAATTCAAATCCTCAAAGTTACCCGATTTCCATCAGACAAATCGCTACTTCTTTGGGACCAATCTAAGGAAACTGATGAGAGGGAGAAAGAAAGATACCATGGTAGGCAATGTCCAGCCTTTTCTTTGGGACCAATCTAAGGATGGGCGTAAATCCTTGCAGAATGCTACAAGTATATCCCCGACCGATCCTTCTCCTGCTGGAGGCATTGGCAATTCAAGCTACAAAAAGCATAAACATATCAGAAAACCAAGTACAGTTAATGCTTACAAAGAAACAAAAGTTTTGAATCCTGCTCCATGTGTATAATATCATCCTTGCAAGTCAGATACAGTATCACCAAGTTTTGTTCGTACCCATTTCTCTTCCCGTATGCAGCTGCTGAGTTCTGAAGGAAATTTAACCTTCATTTTCTTCATCTTTCTGTAACATTCAAGAAACACAATAACATTTTCTTTTCTGATGGATGATGACGACGCCTGCTGCTTGAAAGTGCGAGTAAATTCTTTACTGGCATCCTCAAACTCCACCATAACACCTATCTTCTTTAATTCTCCGGACATAGAAAATATAGACGGCATAGACCTCCCATAGAACTGGTTATCAACAATCGGGAATGACGTAAACACCTTTAAAAGACAGCCCCATTCTAAGTCAGGGTTCAACAAGAAATAGTCAGATGGGCATTTGTACCCCAGATTTGTCTTCAAGCATTTTATGCTTTTGAGCACTTTTACCACCTTATCTGATGATCTCAAACTTTTTATGCAACTTAGTATCAATAAAAAAGCATCAGATGATAAGAAAGTCAACGAAGATGAGGACTTCAGGTGGTACGAAACAAGCTCGCAACAGCTCTTATCAAATTCAACAACCACACCAAGCAGTTAACCAGATCTTCACCAGATGTTACAATACCAAAATAGCTCGCACGACAAGCATAGTCTTCTCCCAGCTCAACGTAATTATGTTGTCTCCAAGGATTTGAACCTATCAGCTCCAACCATTTGCTTCCTTTAGCAGGTACTAGAACCCCACTTCTGCTTGTAGTTACCCGCCCGTAGTTATCGACAATCAGCATGTCACTACAATTTTTTTTTTTTTTTTTTCTAAAAAAATTAAAAAAAAAAAAAAAAAAAAAAAAAAAAAAGGTTTTCTTATAATTTTTTTTTTTCTAAATATCTTTAAAATTTATACACGTTTTCATACTCACATTTTTTATACACACGTTTTTATATACATGTTTTTATACACGTTTTATACACACGTTTTTATACACGTTTTTATGCACACGTTTTTATACACATTTTTATATACACATATTTTTATACACGTTTTTATACATGCTCTTTATACACTTGTTTTTATACACACGCTTTTATACACACATTTTTATACACAAATTTATACGCACATTTATACACACATTTTTATACACACATTTATACACATATTATATACACGTTTATACACATTTTTATACTCGTGTATAAAAACGTGTATAAAAACGTGTCTATAAAAACGTGCATAAAAATGTGTGTATAAAAACATGTGTATAAAAACGTGTATAAAAATATGTGTATAAATGTGTATATAAAAACGAGTATAAAAATGTGTGTATAAAAACGTGTATATGTGTGTATAAACGTGTCTATAAAAAGGTGTATAAAAATGTGTGTATAAAAATGTGTGTATAAAAATGTGTATAAAAATATGTATATAAAAACATGTATATAATGTGTGTATAAAAATGTGTCTATAAAAACGTGCATAAAAATGTGTGTATAAATGTGTTTATAAAAACGAGTATAAAAATATGTGTATAAATGTGTGTATAAAAACGTGTATAAAAATATGTGTATAAAAATGTTTTTATAATGTGTGTATAAATATGTGTATTAAAACGTGTGTATAAAAACATGTGTATAAAATATGTGTATAAAAACGTGTATAAAAATGTGTGTATAAAAACATGTGTATAAAAACATGTATAAAAATTATGTGTATAAAAACATGTGTATAAAAACGTGTGTATAAAAATATGTGTATAAAAACGTGCATATAAAAATTTGTGTATAAAAAACGTGTAGTAAAATGTGTGTATAAAAATGTTTATATGAAAACGTGTATAAAAATGTGTATAAAAACGTGTATAAATTTTAAAGATATTTAGAAAAAAAATTTTATAAGAAAACATTATTTTTTTTTTAATTTAAAAAATAAATAAATAAATAAACAAATTTTTTGTTAAGTATAAACGGTCGTTAGTATAAAAGACTAACGGTGCAAATGTTTGTTGCAAATGGTCGTTAAAGGACTAACGGTCAAATGTTAGTATAAAGACTAACGGAAAAAACTAACGACAGTTAGTCTGAGGGACCAAAACCGTTATGGGTCGCAACCACATGGACTTGATCCGTTAAAAAAAAGTTTATGGACAAAACCCGTAAAACCCGACAGACCACATGGACCATTTATAAAATTAACTCTAAAATAAAATATATACCAGTACTAAAACAATCGTTACACTTTCTCACTTTTTACTCTTAAATAAATATTTGTTATAGTATAACAATTATATTTAATAAGATATTTTCTCTTGCGCATTAAAGCGGATGTAAAAACATTCACATGGTAGAAAAAGTAAAGTTATAACATGATATGGTTTTTCAATAGATTTTTTAATATCATAAAAAAGTAAATAATTTGAAATACAAACTTTAAAGGGTTTATTAGTTAATATGTTACTCCATCCGTCTCACGTTAAATGCTTACTTTAAAAATACAAAATGTTAAAAATTCTTAGTAACTATATTTTTCACCATTAAAATATCATCTTCACTTACAAAAGTCCTTTTTCATTAGTTGAAAATTGAAATATGAAGTAGAGACAACTCAAACCAAAAATGTGAAAAATAGTTATTGTGGGAAGGAAAAAGTACAAGAGCGATGGGTGTCATAGCGTCCCACCAGCGTCGTTCACACATAGCCATCCATTTAGCGTCGTCGTTGTTGCGTTACCACCCCCCTCCGCCCCATTTACGACATGAGTTAACTGGCGCTGCGTGAAACAAAGTTTTATTTTTGTGGACGTATAGTCTGGATTGGACCAGGAATGGGCCAGGCCCGGCAGACAGCGGCCCACTCTACGCTTAAACCCTAATCCATGCCCTATAAATTTATGGCTGGAATCCCCTTCTTCAGAGAGAGAGAGATAATAACAGAACAGAACAGGTTATTCTAAACCTAACTCTTGTAGGCTATATCGCATCGATACTAACTTGACCGTCGGAGGTGGATCCCGGGGCTACGGCCTCGGGTCCACTCCTAACGGGTTCTCTTTGTTGAACAGGTCTACTCAGGGCTCGAGAAGACGACGAACGGCCCAGGGAGAGTCGTCGAATCCAGCCCGCGCCAGATTATGTATCAACAAGTTGGCGCCATCCGTGGGACACGAACCCACGACCACGTAATGTTTTTACGGTAAGATATGTTTTTTCGGTAAGATATGTTATCTTTTAAATATTCAGAAGATTTTATGTAAATCTTTTAACTTGGTAAACACGATTTTATCTATAGTCGCACTAAGTCCGCACGATCGGACCTACTTTATCTTTTAGCCGCGAATTAATTCGCGCACATAATGTTTTTACGGTTGGTATGCTTGTTCGCGCTTGTTTGCACGTTCGAACGCAGTCACGATAAATCTACCCGCGTTAGGCCGCGCGTACGGACATCTTCGTAGATTAACCACGTACAGCGCACAGCGCGCCACGATGCTAGTCAATCGCCACGAGCGCACGGGACAAAACCCGTGGTCATGTTATGTTCATCTGCGATCATCCACAAACGTTCGAGTCTATGCGGTCACGATAAATCCATCTGCGTCTGTGCGTGCGATTGCAATTATTAGTCGCGGTCGCGGTGCATCCATCTGGGTTATTGTTTTTTTTATAAAAAAAAAAATTAATTATTTATGTAGTTTGTAAAACCTCACGATAGGTGTAATTCGCACTACTACTTCTCTTATGTGTTAATTTCACATGCTATGTGCTATATATTGCTTCACGCTAATCCTTTACTTCATTAGGTTTTATATGTTGCGATTCGCGGCATATACTTTTAATATTTGCATTAAGTGTTTTTCAGGATTTGAATAACTAAGTTTAATGCTTCTACATGAGTAGCACCATCAAACTTGGGGGGCTACCATGGTATATAATACCACTGTTTCCGTACGCGTCACGCAGGCATACTTGGAAGCAGATCGTACGAAAGAGGCATGCGCACAGCGCGCACCTCTGTCGGTTGTAAAGACGGATGTAATGTTCGCACCTCCTTGTCGCGCACAGCGTGCACCTCTGCCACAGAAGCACGTCTTCTGTCGCACATCCTTATCGCGCACAACGCGCACCTCCTTGTCGCGCACAGCGCGCACCTCTGCCACAGAAGCACGTCTTCTGTCGCACCATGCTGCATCGCTACTGGTACAAAAGGTACGCCCTTACCCAGGATGCGGCATACGGGATCCACCTTCACCATTGTGAGACTCTCACAATCGCAATGTCAGTGTTACCCCAACTATAGAATTACGTGTTCTTCTTACGGGGTCTTTACTGTCACACTGTGGCGGGAAACCTAGCATATGCGCATCCCTCCCCGTCATGTAAGAACGGGTGTTACTCAGGATGAAACATGGTCACCACGAACGTGCCTACAAGGTCGCGGATTCGGATATAGTCTAATGGGCTAAACAGGACTGCGCCATGGACCCAGTGCGCACTGTCGCATTTGGGCTGCGCGGTATGGTCCGACCCATGTGCACACCTGAGTTGCGCACACATGAGCCATGCCGTCATGGTTGATTGGGCCTACGCGGCCATGAACAAGAACTTAAGTCTAGCATAACATAGCCATGCACTATGTCACACTAGACTTGGGGGGCTTGTGGACGTATAGTCTGGACTGGACCAGGCCCGGCAGACAGCGGCCCACTCTATGCTTAAACTCTAATCCATGCCCTATAAATATATGGCTGGAATCCCTTTCTTCAGAGAGAGAGAGATAATAACAGAACAAAACAAGTTATTCTAAACCTAACTCTTGTAGGCTATATCGCATCGATACTAACTTGACCGTCGGAGGTAGATCCCGGGGCTACGGCCTCGGGTCCACTCCTAACGGGTTCTCTTTGTTGAACAGGTCTACTCAGGGCTCGAGAAGAAGACGAACGGCCCAGAGAGAGTCGTCGAATCCAGCCCGCGCCAGATTATGTATGAACAATTTTCTTTTATTTTCTTATTTTTTTTAATATATTAAAAGTGGGTTAATGTGTGTGTGATTCAGTGTGAAAATGTATGGAGAAGATGGGCTAAAGTCAACAGCTTTTATCGTATATTTTTATGTAATGTATTTCTTTCCATTTTTTTTAGTTTTACATATTTGTGTATTTATAAAAATAAACAAAAAATTAGTTGATTTGAAAAAATGAAGCAAAAAATAAAATGATGGGTCTCAAAATGATGAAATGGCTTAAGTGATGAGTAAAGGGGTAAGGCGTTAAAACGGCTCAAGCCACCATACGCTTACTCTAAGACAAAACTGAAAAGTGTTTTAGGGCCTGATTTGGTATTTCAATGAACTTAACGTTGGGTTTTCGAATATTTCTTTGAGATTGACGATGACCAGGTTTGATAAATGTCATATTAAGATCGAACTAGTGCATACAATGCAGTTTAAAAATAAACATGTTTTAATCGAAATTTTTTATTTCTTACACGTATCAGTTTTATTTTATTTTAGCTTTGCTAATATTTAATAAACTAATATATTCTATACTTTATACATATTCAAAATCATGTTAACACATGAAATGTGATTTTAAATAAGGAAGATTTGTTGTTAATCTACTATTACTGTTTTTATATTTACAGAATGGTTAATCATAAGTTATGGTTATCAATATTTTTTTAACTACTAAAATGGACCGGAAAGAATACAGTAACATTTAGAAACTCTATGTTAACACCAACTCTTAATGTTGCATGTTACAACTTACACACACTAATTAAACTAGGACCCAAAAGCTATACTCCGTATATTATAAATAAAAATAGTATTACTATGCAAGTATAACTAGACATTTAATAAAAGAAGTTGTTAGAGAACAAGGTGAGGTGCGGAGACGTATGATTTTTTTATAACAAAAAGTATTATCACGTAGAATTTTCGCTCTATAACTTAATTAAAAATACCGTTCCTCATCACTTAGGTCATAAGACATCATTTTGGGCCTCACATTTGATTTTTCATTTATTCAAATAATACACAAAATAACTAAAATCAAAATATCACTAATAAAATAAAAGTCAAAAAAATAAAAGTACATGAAATTGAAAAAATAAAATAAAACATAAAAAAAAACATAAAAATAAAAGTACACAAAATAAACTATTTTTGGTGACGATATTTGGCTCGAATTTCATATTTGCTCCTCGATAATAGTCGCGTCTAGCGGATCCATCCCCATGGTGTTTGTTGCAAGCATTTTTATTTTCTCATTTCTTGTTTGAGCATTGATTAATTGCACCATTGCCTTACCCTCGTTTCTTGCTTCTTTCATCTTCGCCTCACTGTCTAAAGTAAGTTGCTGCAACATTTCTTGAAAACATTTATTGCAAAGAAAAAGTGACCGATGAGTTTGAAGATCATTGACTTTTTGACTTTCGTTTTTTGTCGGGTAGACGCGGCAAAGCATTGTCTCTAAATGGCGAGGGTTCTTCTTCGGTTGGCGTCTTCGAGTTCTTCTTACAATTTTCGGATCTGGATGCAACCATTTATGTTTGTCTTTAAAAAAAACCAAGCTTTTCCGTGAGGCCAAACTTTCCCTTGGTTATCATAATACAAGTCTCGGCAACGTGTCATCATATCATCTTCGTTTTCACTACCAAGCCTCGTTGTTTGGTTGACGATGACATTAAACTTTTGGACTTCTCAGTTCATGGGTGTCCACTTACAGTCAACATGTTTTTGGTACGCGTTATGTATCCCTTTTTTTGTTGCTTGGTCATTGTATTCCATAAGAACTTTGTATCAAACTGTATCCGAATTTTGATCGTTGCTCGTGTTATGATCCTCATATATATGTAACCAACATTCTGCCAATATTAACTCTTCTTTTTTTACTCCATGGTGTTTGCGTTATTTCGGTTTTATTTTCTCTTGTAGCCCGTTTTTTTACTTTGCCACGTTTCTTGGGTGACGACGGTCTCTCAGCTTCAAATTGTTGGGTTTGTTGGGTTTGTTGTTGGGAAAATGGGGCTGGTATTGTTGCTGGGTTTGTTGGTATTGTTGTTGGGAAATTTGGGTTTATTAGAGTTGTTGTTAAAGTTGAAATTAGGCGAATAGTTGAAGTTGCTCGGGCATACCAAATGGTATAAACTTGGTAAATTTGTTTAGGATTTGGTATGACGTACCAAATAGAGGGAGTTGGTTAGGATTTGAGGTAATGAAATTTGCAGATGATGGGGTCTTTGGATTAGACGAATATGAGGAATTTGTTATTTAATTTTGCGAGTTGGTGAGCATTTGGTTGATCCATGGATCGTTATTCATTTTTGTGAGTTGGGAGGTAAAAATAATATACACAATATTTGTAGGTAAACGTGTGTTAAAAAGCAGTGATTTAATGGGTATTTATATGAATTTTAAAGTGTAAAAATAGGGAAAATAGGTGTTTTTAAAAATAAAAAAAAACGAATATATTTTTAAATGGAGCGGCCATAATTAAAAAAAAGAAAAAAAAAAGGAAAAAAGAAAGAAAAGAAAAACTTAATCCAACCATTGGAATTTAATAAAAAAAGTATGGATAACTCAAGGCATGGCCACTGCGGGGACTCATAAGGGCGAGCCGGGATGTGAGGCTCGCTTTATAATGCGAAAATGCAGCCTATAACGCACCTTGTGTTCTTAGAAATTCAAAATATATGGAAAAGTGAAAGATGGAGACTAAGGTGTTGTTTGTTTTTTAAGATGCTTTGAATCTAAATCTGAATTTGAGGCGTAAATGTATGAATCTGACCGCATCTGAACGGGAAAAAAAACTCATGTTTGAACCGCACATTTGCTTGCTTGTACTAAATTTTTTTTGGTTATTTTTGTGTCAACAAGAGGCATTAAGAGGCCCTTCTCAAGTCTAGACCATTAAGATCTTACTGCCTCTGATCGCGTCTGAACGGGAAAAAAAAACAAACGGTCTGAACGGCAAAAATGTCTGACCGCGTCTGAACGGTTCAGATTCAGAGGCTGTTAAGAACCTCTTTTTAAAAAACAAACACAACCAATATAATCAAAATTGCTGAGAAAAAGGTTTAAAGGTGAAATATTATGAAGTGAATTTATGTAACACAATTCTTATTGGCTCTTTGTTAAACCATCGATCATGTGACAACGGTTTTAATACTAAGGACTGATATGATAATCGTAGTATTATCATTGCAAATTAAGTTTGATTCATTGCAAAAGAAGTTTTCAATCCAAACCATAAAAAGTAATATACTTAACTAAAAGAGCTAAGTTTATCTGTCTAAATGACACCAAAATCTAAAGCCCGCAAACAATCACGATAACATCTGTTGGACCATAGACGGACCTTCTTTAAGGCCAGAGAGGGCCATCGCCCCTCCAAAAATTTTGTCCTTAATGTTTTTGTTTAATAAGTTAGTGCTAAGCTTTTGTTTTAGTAGTTTGGCCCTCTTGAAAATTGATCATGAACGTTTCGGCCCTTTCAACAAAATGGTTCAAGTCCCGTCTATGTGTTAGACTGCATTAAAGTAAAGAAAGCTTGACTTTCTTAGGTAACATGAGCATGTATCCCACTCCGTTTACTGTGTTATTATGATCATACGTGTTGTTACTTGAAATGGATAAGTCGATGACGTCTTGTCTAATTAAGTTATGTTTTCAATCACTAATAAAACACAAGTGTGTGGCTTTTCTAAAAAAAACACAAGAATGTGGTATTATCGAAAACTTTTGCATATTTTATATATGTTAAAAGCGTTGTTAATTTGTTTAGGTCACATAAATGTTACTTTCTCCGTCTCATATTTATTGTCCATATTTTTTTTCTTCGTGTTGTTCTAAATTAATTGTTCACTTCAAAAAATAAATAGAGAATATAGATTAAGTTTACCATATTGCCCTCATTTAAGGTTATTATTACAAACTTTAAAAAAGTTACTCCCTCCGTCCCAAAATTATTGTCCACCGATGAAAAACACACAGTTTAAGAAAAACATAATTATTACTGTTTTCTCTGTCTTACTTTTGTCAGAATGACAGTTTTACCCTGAAATAATTAATTAATTTATTCTTTAAGTTTGTAATAATAATTTCAAGCAAGGATAATATGGTAAACTCGATCAAACTTCTCTATCTATATTTAGTAGTGGACAATTAAATTGAGACGTCTCAAAAAAAAAACGTGGACTATAATTTTGAGACGAAGAGAGTAGAAATTAATTGGTTAAGGGTAAAACTGTCATCATACAAAATTTATAAAAAATATGTCTTTTCTATTATTGATAAAAGATTTTTATATACTACCTTTAGATAAATAAAAAACACATGTCCCATAAATGACACGGGAGAGTGATTGCACGCGCTTGTGCCTTGTGTGCAAGATTTAAATCAGTTAGTTACATCTCTTCCCTCCCTTGCTCAGCTCTCTCCCTCAACAAACTTTTTCTCAACAATTTCTCTCTCTCTAAATTCGTAAAACTAAACATGGAAGCTGTGTTAGATATGTTCTCGAAGGTATAATCTTCAATGCTTTAACCGCTTACATCATTAACGCTACTGTTCATTTGTGTTTGATTTATGAACTTGTTTGGCTATAATCTCACAAATTAACTTTAAATGAGAATGATAATTAGCGATTAAATTATTCGTGAAGTAAAT